>PVLA01001556.1:0-345092 GCA_004027455.1 Hydrochoerus hydrochaeris | reverse complement strand
CTTTCTCCATGCCCTGTAGGCAGCTGCATTAATCTGTGCGAAGAGGCCAGGGTCATATTGCATTTGGGCTTCTTTAGAATTAAAGTCTCCAGTTCCCGCTAACATGGGGAAGGTCCAAGGATTTTGTTGTCTATTGGCATTGTCTCTTGCTATAAGTTCACACTGGTCCTTGAATTCAGATTTCCAAAGTAAATAGTGGTCTCCAGATAGAGAGGCTTTGGCTAAATCTTTCCACTCATTTGGTATAATCCAACCCTGTGTCATGGAATCTAGGACAGCAAGGGTGAAGGTAGCTGTGGGACCATATTGGGTAACTGCTGTTTTTAATTCTTTTAGAGCAGCTATTGTGAAAGGTGCATGGGCCCTGATGACCTGTGGGGCAGGTGGCGTGGCGCCATCTTGTGCCTCGCCATTATGTGGGGCACCATTTTGTGGGGGCAGGGTTGTTTCCGTTACTGGAAACAACATGGCGGGGGTGCCCTGTAGTGGGCCGGGTGTAGGCGCCATTTTAGGCGCGGAGCTTGGGGGGTCTATGTCTAAGGATTGGAGTTGTAAGATGAGCTGTTGTTTTTTTTTGTTTAAGATGTAGTTGTAAGTCTTGAATTTCGGCTTTTAAATTTGAAAAGGCAGAGGATGGATTAGGCAGTTCTTGGGGGGCGGATGAGAGTTTATTAGGTAGTATGGGGGCCACAAAAGGTGGATCGTGATATTGAGCGGCCTCTTCCACTAATTGTGACCAATCAACCTCCTGGGAATCGGAAAGGTCAGGATGCATAGGCTGATATGGAGGAGGGCGCGTGGTGGTGCCATTTTGAGTAGCAGGCAGGGCAGCGCCATTTTGAATATCAGGCAGAGCAGTGCCATTTTTGGAGTCCTCGTGTCCTCCAGAAAGAGAAGGTGGCGGTAAATCGCCATCTTGTAGTGGCTCTGGGATATCAAGGATCACAGAACTGGGGTGACTGGGCCACACTGGATGTGTCTGATGGTGGCTTTGGGGAAGGATTGCAGGCGGAGCATAATGCAGCCCCACCCTGAGTTAGTGTCTCATCAATTTTGGGGTCTGTATGACATTGAGTCAGTAATTCAGAAATTAGAGTCCAATATGAAAAAGAAGTTACTGGTACCTTCTCAGGACCAAAAGTTTTATAATAATCTTTAAGAGCATCACCTACTCTTTCCCATCATTTAGTATCAATGGAGCCCTCTGGAGGGAACCAGGGGCACACCATATGTATAAATTGAAAATACTGCAATAAATCTTTAGTTTTAACCTTTATCCCTCTCGCTTTGAGGGCCTTACTAAGGCCAGCAACGAACAATTCGTGTTCACTTAACGCTTGACCCATGCCAGTTACGTTCACTTACCGTGATTCAGATGAGACGTCAGGCAGTCGTCTGTACAGATCACAGGGACGGAGTCGCCCCAGTTACTGTGGCCACGGCTTTTCCTCTGTGAACGATCCCTCGTTGACCTCCTCTTATTGGGGCCCCATGCTGGGCGCCACTTGAACCGGCCTGCGGACCAATGCATGAGTTTTCCCCTAGAGGAAGGAAAACGGGGTGGGGGCAGGGTGAAGAGAGAGATGGAGGCAAGTTGAAGTTTCCCAATCAAACCTCGTTTATTGAACAATGTTCCTGGCTTATAAAGAAGCGGGGGCGGGAAGTTACGGATGGGTCGCTGTCATTTCCTGGGTGGGGTGAGAGGATCCTGGGAAATGTAGGCTGATGCACTGGATGCCCACAGGAGGGAGAGATGGAGCGGCAGCCATGAAGCTATCAAGCTGCTCCCTACACAGACATGGTAGCACACATCTGTAATCACAGAACTGAGGTGCAAGAGGATTGCTACAAGTTTGAAACCAGCCTGGGCTGCAAAGTGAGTTCAAGTTCAGCCTAAACGGACCCTGTCTCAACAAGAAAAAAAAAAAGTTCACCTCCAAGATTGTTGGATACTTTTGTAATGAAGAAATGTTAACTGTTTTCAAAGTCTCTTAATCTCCTGAGACTGATCATGTGTGTTTTTTAATTCTTTATTGTACATCAGTCCTGTATTGGTTAATTGACCTTAAGGTACTAAACAAACTTGGATTCCTAGAAATATCTCAGTTGTTTAATGTATATAATCTTCTTTATATAAAGTGTTTCTACACCTATGTTATTTGTAATGATTTTATATCACTAATTTTCCAATCAAGATAATATAGTCCTTACATAATGAAATGAGACATAGTCTCTCTTATTCTATTTTTTGAATAATTTGTGAAATTTTTATATTAATTATTCTTTATTTTATAGAGCTCATCAATGAAGTTATGTAGGCAAGGAATTTTTTGGAGTAGTTGATTTTCACTACTAGATCAGTTCTTTTACTTGTCATAAGTTTATTCAGATCTTTTATTTTTTCTTGAATTAGATTCAGTATATTTTCTACAAATTTTTCAATTTTAATGAAGCTAATATTTGCTTGAAAATTTCATTGTTGTCTATAGGTTTTAATAAATGTCATTTTTATTATTAACACATGTATTTTTTCCTTTCCTTGTGATTTTTAAAAAATTAGTTTTTATTCAAGAATGTATTGTTTAATTGTTGCATATTAATTTCCTACTTTTCTTCATTGTATTGATTTCTAATTACATTAGTGCCAAAAAATATCCTTTGTACAATTTCAAGAAAACTAAATTTATTGAACCTTGGTTTTAGCTTACACATATCATTCGCAGAGGTCTATATGCACTTGAAAACAATATTTATTCTGCTACTGATCAGTACATTGTTTCAAAAGTATCTGTCAGGTCTGATTATTTTATATTGAAATATATTACTAAAAGTAATGTATTTAAAAATCCAACTGTAATTATTGAAGTATTTGTTTCATCTTAAACTTTTTAAGTTTGTAACAGACTTAGTGGTCTATTGTTAGGTGCTTACTGTTATGGCTTTTGCCTGGATCCCCCTCCCCACCACCAGTCTCATGCATTCACAGGTAGGGCTTTTTCAGAGGTGGCTGGATCTACAGTTTGTGATGTTGGGATTAAGAGTGTTTGATTACTAAATCAGTCCACTGATTGGTTTTGTACCCACTCTAAGCCTGGTAGCCCAGACAGAATGTAAAAGAGGCAGAAAGAAGTAGCGAAATTGTTTGGGTATGCTTGCTTGCTGCTTTGGGTGTCTTCTGTTTATCATGAACCACATCTCTGTGATGCCTGTCTGCCATGCTCTTCTGCCATGGAGCCAACTGAGTATGGAATGAAACCTCTGTGAACTTGGAGTCAAATAAGCCTTTCCTCCTTTACCATTGAGTGTCAGGTATTTTGTCTCAGCCATAAGAAAAGTAACTAAGACACATAAATTTTTAAAATTGTGCTATCTTCCTCCTGTGTGACATTGCAGTGGTGCCTCTGTTCATGAACACTTTTGCTCACAAGCAGTTTGGTTCACAAACAGAAGCATTTGGCAAAATTTTGTTTTTCTTCACAAATTCTGCATCAGGTAATGCACATGACTATGAGCATCTTTCCCACACAAGCAGAAACATGCTCATGTTTTCCAAAACCATAAAACAAATTAAGTTTATGAACTGAGGTATCAGTGGATCTTTATGAAACATTCTACTTAACTAACATTTTTATTTTATCTAATGTTAAGGCAAATAATTGATTAGTTTCTGTATTTTTTTTCTCATCTATTAGTCCTACTATCTTTTTTGTTTACATTTCTGTTAATTTTTGATTGAAATGTAGATATTAGAGATAATATAGTTCAGTAACTCTGAATACTGTTTATGCTCACATTGGGATTTTCTTATTAATATGCTTATTAATTTAATGATTTGGTTTACCTATTTTTGTGAAATCTGCTCTTTCTGTATTGTGAAATCTAATTTCCTCTCTAGTGGCACAACTTTGGTCAAATGAAGTCACCTTGTAATGTCAATGATTTATTCAGTATTATGTAACTTCCATGAGTTTTACCTATTTTACATCATGGAGTTCATGTGATGCCCAATTATCATTCAAAAGTAGATGGAAATTAATTAGTTGTTATAAGAATCTCAGCTGTTGATTCCTTAGCATCAATGAGGTAATTTGCTTCCAGCAACCCCTTATAATTCTTATTTTGAGCCCATACAGAGATATTCACATATATTAATGACTATACTTTAGGATAATCAACTACCTAACAGTTAAATTTCCTTATTCAAAATTCCTTCTCCAAAACATCAAGTTGTCAAGCTTAGTCTATTTATCATCTCACTTGTCCCCATTTATGACCACTCCCACAACCAAAACTGCAAAGTAACTTAACTCACCTATGTGGGTTGAAAAGTATGAGGTTTGAAGATAAGTAGCATTAAGAAAGACTGAGGTAGAAAGGCAAATATTATTTCTTTTGACTAATTTTTAAGCCTATTAATTTGCTATTCAAAAAGTGTA
Organism: Hydrochoerus hydrochaeris; assembly: GCA_004027455.1. Lineage (NCBI taxonomy): Eukaryota > Metazoa > Chordata > Mammalia > Rodentia > Hydrochaeridae > Hydrochoerus > Hydrochoerus hydrochaeris. Next base: position 340,656 of record PVLA01001556.1, on the reverse strand, counting down.
ATGTTTTGTAATGGATTTTCTATTAAGCAATAGATTTTTATGGTGGACTTTTGGGGAGTCAAAATTTGCCAATATCTTTTATGAACTCAACTATGCAAAACAGTGGGATTCAAACTGGTTATAATGAAAAAATAAAATGTATTCATCAATTCAGAATAATGAGTCTTGATGCATATTAAATATAAGAGCATAGTAATCTGACAATAACCTTACCATTTATTTATAGCTATTATTTGTGCTCATACAAATAGATTGTCCTTTAATTTGGGAAATTTGGGTCATATTTCTGGAAAATGGTATAGTGGAAGGAAAGCAGGTGCACCCATAGGCTCTATCAAGGGTCTGACAGGAATATTGGGATCCACAGAGAAATTGAAGGCAAAGGCAACAATTGTGGTAAAACTAAAGGATAATCTATATTTTCTTCCTGGGTGCTGGTTTGGGACTCATGAGAAAAGAAGAAAGAATTTACAGAAACACAATGAAAACAGGGGACCTCACAACAGTAAAATGGACAACAGCTGTTTGCTGAAATACTGGGTTAGTCATTCCGTTTCAAGCACAGGACATCCCTAGTGACAGTGGTCAATGATGTTCAAGGAAGAAGACGACTGAACCAAGAACTGAGAGCAGCCACGGGTTGGCTTCATCTCAGGGCTGCTACTGTTGTGTTTCCACAGTGACTGGGTGAGGGACAGATACAGGAGACATTTATGGTCAAGGAGCCAGGTAAGAAGCCTCCAGAGGGGTTTAAGGTACACATCCTTGGTCCTACCCTATAGTCAGTGGATTTGAGAGCCCCAGGTATGGCAGCCCGCTTGCTGGGAACTGCATCCAGAGTGGACTCTGACTACTTCCTTTACACCTTATTGAGAACGGAGTCACATCTTTACTTGGACACTACCTCAGAACTGCAGTGGGCCTTAGAAGAAAACCAAACTTTCAAAATCATGGAGAAATTTAATTTTGTCATCCTATTCTGTTTGTTTCATTTCTGTTTGGCTGGGTTTAAAAATCATACTGAAGGTGTGGAGAGCAGAGCTGACCAATGTGAAGACCATTTCAGAACTAAAAGATAACTCAAATATTTTAAAACTCAAATATTTGAGTTTTATTTCAAAACTCAAATATTTTAAAAACAAGAAATATTTTTATTTGAAATAAAATATTTCAAAACTCAAATATTTTAAAAACAAGAAAACTTGAAAAATGAATGCAACCACTGCTAAATGATGCAGAGTTTAATCTAAGAATATGTAAAATCAGTGTAAAATCGGAAGACAACACAAATGGCATTATCTTGTGCTCTGAGCAACTACTTTAAAGATAACATGTAATGCATTAATTATTGTTATTCTGTTATTTTATTATGAAATTTTGTTTTGCTTTTTTTCCATAAAATAAAAAAATTAGAAAAACAGTTCGCAAACATAATGGCAGAAAATTTCCCAAATATAAGGAGAGAACTAAACATACAGATAACTGAGGCATATTGAGCCTTAAAACAGCCATGGCTAAAACAGAACTTCTTGTCACATTATGAGAATTCCATCAAAAGCTGTTAGAGAAAGGCAATGAATCACATTGATCACAAAGATCAACAAATGGGATCACATCAAATTGAAAATCTTCAGCACAGCAAGGCAAATAAAACCAGCAGGATGAAGAGACAACCTACAGGAAGACACTAAATTTTACCAGTTACTTCTCAGAGCACTAATATTTAGAATATGTAAGGAACTCAAAAAATTTGAACCCACTAGTTTACAGACCCAGTCAAAGAGAGTTCTTCTCAAATGCATAGCTACTTCTCAGGTAAAGAAATGCAAATACCTGATAAACATTTACAGAAATGTTCATCACCTCTGGACATTTGAGAAACACAAATTAAAACAATACTGTAATTCTATCTCACTTCGGAAAGAATGGCCATCATCACAAAATCAACCAATAACAAATGCTGGAGAAGCTTTGTTGAGAAAGGAAACCTCTTCATTATAGATTGGATTATAAACTGATAAAACTTCTATGAAAATCAGTAAGGTGACTCCTCACAAAACTGAAAATAGAAATTCCATTTGACCCAGATACTGCCTTCTAAGTCTTCCCAATAAATTTAAAGACATCATACAGCAGTGATATATGAATACTAATGTTTATAGCAACACAATCATATAACCAAATCTTGGAAGCAGATTTATATATCCATCAATAAGTGAATGAATAAAAATGTGGAATTTATGAACTACGGAGTACTACTCCACTGTAAAGGATAATCTTACCATTTGTAGGAAAAAGGATGCATCTTGAGACCGTAATGTTGTGAAGCAAAACAGATACACAAGCTTAAAATATCATGTGATATCTCATATATTAAAATTCCAATATACACATAAAGTGGAAATTAAATTAACACCTCTTGATTTTACAAAATATTCAATTTTTCATTATTGCTTTTCTCATCAATGTTATGCTGTAATGATTTTATTCTAAACCCTGTTTTTCGCTATAAAAGCATAATAATAAAAAATGAGTGGAAATTATGGTTCAGATTAACAATATAGAATTAGAGAATTGATCTTTTTTTAATAGAAGATTCAAGAATGCATTGTTAATGATCAATTAAAAGAACAATTCATGATTAATAAAAATGTGTGATGATAAACATTAGGGATTAGGTTTGGATCACCTTGAGAAGCCAGGAGTCACCATCCCAACCTTCTACAGGAAGAGTCAGTGATTCATAAGCATGTGCCCTTGCTATGTGACTTGCTTCCCAATTTGACCCTAATTTGGTCAATCTTACTTGAACAATTAATCTGATTGGTTGATCATAGTTCTGTCCCACCTCATGCCCATCTGCCTCCTGACTTCCCAGTTTTCCCCATCTTAGACCAGACTCACCTCATGGTTTTACTCTATAAAAATCCCTAGAAAAGTCAGAATCTTTGGCACCACACTCAGAACCCCTTCTGTCCTCTCACAGACAGAAGCTGTCTTTCTCTCAATAAATATTTCTGCTCTTAAAAAAATGTGTGATGACAGACATTTTTGAGTGTGGTTTCAATAATGCTGAATTTATAAAAATTCGAATTAAACCAACTATTGGCTTTTAGAGAATTTTTATCAATTTACAGTTAGTTAAGGAGATACTCTAATTTCTTCATCTTCTTTTCCTTTGTGCATGATATAATATAATATAAATCTTATTTCTAATATAAATTTCTTAATAGAAACTTTATACAAAAATAATCAACTGCTCTTTCTATTTTTATGAAAAATTCTAAATTAAGTAAAGACTTCACTACAGATATCTAGCCATATTACTTTTTACATAAATAGATCAATCAAATTGCTAGTAAAACACAGAAAACATGTAACAATTTTTCAAAGGTATAATTCAAAATCGAACTCAAATTTGTGAACTGCATTATAGGCAAATCTTGCTAAAGTAGTAATAAACTTCAATCCATATAAAGATATGATTTGTTCTTTTTTTCAATTCTCTGAAAAGCTTCTTTGAATTGGTTTCTTTAAATATCAACATTGCCCCTGACTTCATAAACTTTGATCAAAAAGAGCATATCATGAATTCTGATGTTTGATATTCAGTGATTATTAAGCTGCATATATGTGGAAATGCATTTGCGGGGTTATTTTATTTCCTATTTGCCACACTTCATACCACAGGGTAGTACCTAAAGTTAAATGCATTTTCTTGAAATGAGCCACATGATAAAACAGTGCACGAGAAGGCAACAGGGTGCAGAGCAAGTGTGCTGTGAAAATGAGTAAACCAGATGTCAGCAATGCTTGAGCTCAGTTGTAGATGTGTTAATTTTCCCCTAGATCTGTTCGGGAAGCTGGCAGGAAGAATCCCTTGCCTCACAGATCAGGGAAATAGCTAAGAGAAGGCTCAGAGGCAGAACACGCAATTGACAAGGGAAATTTATGGAAGTCTATATTTTTAATAGAAAGTGAAAGTGTTCTCAGTACATTTTTGTTATTTGTTTAAAAGCAGAGGTTATTACTGATAACTTCAAAATGCACAACAGAATAGCATCTAGCCTATTCAAGTTGTCTGTTAGACAGATTAAAAAAGGAATGATCGTTTTTAAATTAAGTGTCTGAGCCTATAGCAAAACTAATATTTCTTCCCATTAGCTCTTACAGGTCCTTAAATGAGATGTCTATAAATTAAAGCCCTTAAATTTTAGTGTCTGTAAGTAGGAATGTAGGACAACTATGTCACACCTCCATTATACTTTCTAGATTACATTCATGGTCACTGAATAGCTGGAGCTAAAGCAGATACATTTACATTGAAAGTTTATGCTGTGAAATTAAGAAATTCATAATCCTAAGAGTGAGAGCATGGGAACAGCAATAGAGGACTTTTCAAGGAGATGGGAACAAACTTATGCTTCTTTAAGTCATTATCACTTAGGAATTTGCAATTTTCAGCCAACCTTTATTCTACAGGGTTAAGTCCCTCCTATGTAGCAGGGGCTGTTGTGGGAAGTAAGGAGGAAAAATATCCCTGTTCTTTTTTGGTACTCATATTTTCGTTCATGTTAACAAAAATAAAGATTAAAAGGTGGGTCTCCTTTTAATGATGGATTTTTTTTTGTAATTTCTTATAACTATAGACACAATATTCTGGAGTAGCAATATTTGCTCAAAACTTTAAGGAAGTGGAGAACTAAATCATACAGAAACATAGGTAACAAAAACTTACAAGTCAGAAGAGTATTTCCTTTGGAAACTTGGGGGACAAAATCTAGTAGAGTGAGCTGGTAGTAGAATGCATGTGGAGAGAATGGTGGGAAATGTAAGACCCCAAACCCATTATAAGAATGGGCTTGTACTCCAGCTTTGCTCCAGCTAAGATGCAAAGCATTGCAAAGAATGTGACACAAAGAAGTCCTATGGCAAGGGGCCTGCGTAAGCATCACCTGACAGCTGTGTTAACTTGGCTAAAAGGAAGTTATAATCTTGACAAGTATCGAAAGTGCAGTTTTAAAACATCTTGTAATGCAATATTTTCTTGAGATCAGAAAATGTGATAGTTTCTGAATATAATTTGTTATCTGTACAAAATGTGTTTGATCCATATTTACAGGTTTTATATTTATCAATAAGTGCGCCAATGACTTCTAATCTTTACAAAGGTCCTAAGATCTTATGAGTCTTCATTTTGGATCAAAGTTTTTCAAAATCACATATAGAATAATTAGTAGAACTAGTTATCAGTCTGCAAAAATCTCTGTCCAAACTCTCTCCTTTTTTACTGCTGTCTTAACAATTATGCAGTGTCGCCTCCCACCTAGATTACTCAACAGCATCTTCAAAACAGAGACCACCCGCAGCAAAACGGCATTTCAACTGACAACGAAACAATGCTTTGCAAAAGACAGAGCAAGTGAGACAATTCACATAGGAACCACAATTTTCTCTAATGTATTTTGTTTCACCAGAATAGTTACATGTATGTTTTATGATTTGGTTTTATTTAAACCCATAATAAATAAATAGAGTAACATTAAACGGGTTAATGAGTTCAAAATTCATAGTAGTTATTAAAAATCCTTTGGGCTCTATTTATTTCTAACTAGTGGAAAATTAATTTGTCATGCTCTGGGGGGTAAAAGCTCCAATTAACACCCTATGTGTACTTAGCACATCTGTACAGGTCTAGCTGTATATTAGGCTAGAAACTAGGGACTCAGGTTCTATGTGGATAAGTGATGGGCCCACAGTTTCTGAGTCTCAAGTTAGGCCCAGAGTAGATAAAAAGAATTATTGATGGCTCAAACTTCATCCCTGGTCATTCTTCCATTTGTAAAATTTCTTGAAAATTATTTTTATTTTAGACTACATGTAGGAAGTTGCATTAGTTACAGGTGGCAGATAAAACTTTACTTTTCCTAAAAATTTCAGGAATTCACATTCTTAGTGTCATTAATTATATTATGAACATAGCTTATAAAATTAATGATATGTACATATAAATAATAGTTGTCAGTTTCATATAAGTATAGTAAATTTAAATTTAAACATCCAACCACTTAGTTGTAAATAGTGGTTTATCATGAGGAAAGCATATGTTTCAAAATCACATTCTGCATTTTTTCAGTTTATTTTATTACTAATATATAGTCATGTGATAGACAAAGAAACATTTTAACTGAACTCTAGTTTAGATTACCTTAACAATAATTTTGACTTAGGTCATTGAAAGATAAAATTTTAATTCTCATTGAATACTTATTAATGAAATAAAACTCAAACCTTTTGTCAATTTTTTTATCAATTGCAAAATTATTTGAGTAGCTTTTAAGCAATTCTAATTGTCTGTATTTAATATCAAAATGCTCATTACTTAGTGATGAAGAAATATTACAAGTAAAATAGATTGTGAATAAAATGTAGCAAAATGCTGAGAAAAAAGTTGAGTATGCAGTTATTTGAGTGAATTATTAATAAAACAAAAGAGAACTGCTTCAAATGCAACATTACCTCTCACCTCATGGCAAAATTCCCTTTTAATGTTAATTGAATTTTAATTCATTTTCTGCAGATCTCTTCAGATGGTATGGTAACCAGTCCACTACGGTACATGAACCTATATCTAAGGAGGCTTCATTTCATTTCATATAATGAATGGAAACAAGCATATTTTAGAGAAGACTTTAGAATGTTAGAGGCAGTGCTAAAAAGCACACTTGAAAATTAAAAAATAAATCATTCTCTTAAAATACTGAATATTGTTATATTCATTACATCATTCTATCAGTATCTTTAAAGATTACCTGGAATGACCGGAAGTTTCCCTTCTCTGGACTCCTCACTTCTGCCAATTCCATTCCTGTGGTTAAAAGATTGGCATAGGGTTGTCTCATTTCTCTTTGAAACCATTTCTGAATAGACTCTCAGGAGAAATGATAATAGCAGAAATCTCTTTTCCTTGTGTGCAGGAGGAGGGGGTCTATTTTCAAGGGCCTGGAGGACATACCTTGCTCCAGGTACCACAGTTTACTCTTGGCGAAAAAATATGGGCAAGTGACACTCAGTGAGGGAAAAGAGTATGAAAGCTAATGGAAATCTTAAAAGTAGCCAAGGTTTGTCCTCTCTTCAATGTACCTCATGATACTTTCAACATCAAAGTAGCAAGTGGTCACCTGTGTTTTATTTGATTGTTTATTTAGTTTTGTGAATTAAAGTTAAGGACATCTATGAAACTTTTTTCTGCTAAAAGCACAAAGTGGAATAGAATGTTAAATACAAAGTTTCAAATGAAACCTTTTATTAAATAATGAAAGAAGGATGATATCAATATGTTTTTTATCTGGTCAAGAAATTTCTCTATAACAGTCTTTTGGTGCCCAGAGTTCTAATGGGCTTATGATTACTAATGGCCTTTTAATCTCATAGTCTGCAATGTTAGAGTTTTAAATCTATTTACTTCAATTTCCTGACATTCATCAGAGACAAAGAGGGTATTTATTGGCTTTGTGGGCTTTGTGTTACATTTTTTATTACATTAGAAGTTGCCCAGACTTTTGCATCAGCAGGTTGACTGGATAGTTTTGAGGGAAAGGAAACAAGAGAAATATCATCAAATACCTACTTTTAGAACCACCACCGTAAATGATATAATGGTTTATGTTACACACACAGCATGTAAGTACTTTGTATTCCAAGAAAATTTTATCAGTCTTGGCAGTTTGCAAATGTGGAGGGAACCAGACAAAAGAACCGTAGTTCTCTTCTGTGCTATGTATTTCTGGGTGAATGTGGTTACGTTATCACTTGCTATTTATACTTCACGGTTCACGATCTTGCTTTAGAAAAATACTTTATTATTATATTTTGTTTTGTTTTGATTTGCTTTCTCACCTGTTTATATAGCTTCTATATTTTTATTTTCCCCTGGTAAATTGATGGAGAAAGTTATTTGAGTCATCTTAAAGAATTCACTGGGTTTCTCTTGTTCTGATTTCTCAGTCAATAAAAATTTAGCAAGCTTTATTTCCTTCAAAGATTTTAAATGTGCGTCATGTATCTTATATAGTTTCTTTATAAACTTCCCCATTTTGAAAATTAAGAATTAAGAATTTGAGAATTAAGATATGGTAAACACCAGGGACAAGAAAGGAAGAAAGGAGTTCAGGGAACTATGACTCTTCATTTGTCTCGTCAACATCTTCTCTCCAAAACAGTGCTATAAAATAAATCCTTACACGTTGAGGATTCCAAAAAACACTGAGGAAAAAGTCTACTTTTCATAGAAACAAAAATTAAACTCAAATCAGGATTTTTAACATATTTTCAGAAATATAATATAAACTCTGCTCTTGCGCCATTCACCACTAACGAGCCGTGTCCTCTATGCTCTGGCACTAGTTTTTGCGTGTACTTCTCTTGTGGTAGTTCAAAGGCTATTTAAAAAATATTGTGAAATGTAATACCAATCCTGTGACTTTTATTTACTCTTACAACTCCACTGCGAACCAACAGTGCTAGACAATATTAGGCTCTCAATGATTTTAATTGAAATAATTCACTTGTAAAATAAAAAATAATTCAGACACAAGCATGCAAACATAAAATCATAGACTTTTAAAACCTTTTATTATCATATATCGGAAATAAGCTACATTTCCTCTTGTTCTTTTATTAACCAATAATTTAACCAAAATATGAAAAATCTCCTTGAACCTATGGTCAGTGAGTTTTTTGCCTTATTTTATATAGAAGGAAAGATATACATAGTTGGTTAGGTAGGTAGGTAGACAGATAGATAGCTAAACTTTAACATGATTAAGTTAAACTTGCTTTAGATATAAAATATTGAAATAAATAATTCAAGTGCGTTTATCACAGGTCACTACTGTCACTATTTAATTTAACTGCACGTACAGAAAGCTATTACAAAGATATAAAAATAGCAGTTATTGGTAAAGATAGGTTAGGATATGCTGAAATCATCCTGACATCTCAATGGCTCCCAACAAAGTTGTAATTCTCACTTTATCCAAGTCTAATGCAGCTAAGTGAATTACGCAGCATCTCCCTATACAGTGACTCAGCTCTCTACTGGCTGCCACCCCACTCCTCAGTGCCAGTCCATGACCAGGAGAAAGTCTATGCAGAGGAAGACGGAATCGGGATGGGTGGAATCTAGAATACTTTGCTCGCGATTTAATGGCCTGAATTAGTCCCATGGCCTTGCTCAACTAAGGGTCTGAGGGACACAGAATATGTGGGTATTCACTCAACCTCATACGTTTCTGCAATAGGAAGCACGACTGAGACAGAAACACTGGAGACAATTCTAAGGGTTAATAGGATGGATAGTTGTCATGAGCTTGGAAAGTTTACTGGTTAATATCCAAATGGCCAGCCTGGCTTGTGTGGGAGAAAAGTACCAAAAAAGTAATTGTGATGGTTTAAAAGTGCTGCAAGGGGAAAGGACGAGCCGCGTTTGGTGTTCATAATCAGGCTAACGATGGCCCTTATTTGGTATTTATAAGAAATTATTCATGTAAATGCAATATGGCAATTAAAAACATTGAAAGTTTATCACTCTGAGTTCTCCTTGTAACTGAAGCAAGGTATATAGCATGTCAGCATCTTCATTTATAAGTGCAGAAATTAAATGGAGCTGTATCACAGAGCTGTGCTGAGAACTAAATAATTGATATTTATAGAGAGTTTAGTTTCTGACATAAAATAATAAGATTTTCAAAACACACAAAATATTTCTGAAAACTTTTATTTCTAGACATAGAAATTAGTTATTTTTTGTTTTGTTTTTAGAGCAGAATATATTGAAAGAAAAAAGCTTCTGTTTGGGAGGCAGACAGAAGGGTTCCCAAGTGGGTTGCCAAAGACTCTTTTTTTAGGGACTTTTATAAAGCAAAACCATGAGGTGAGATGAGTCCAAGATGGGGAAAACATGGGAACTGGCAAGACAGATGGGCGTGAGGTGGAACAGCAGAGCCAGATTACACCGAATTTACTAAAAGTTGAGGCATAATTTAAAAGGTTCTAGGATGAGGATACAAAACATAAAATAAAAAATAAAGAAAAAAATAATAGTCCAAGAATGCTAGCAAAGGCATGTAAATTCCAACTGCTTGCGAGGCTGAGATAGGAGGATTCCAAATCCAAAACAACTTAGTAACACTGACTCAAAATAAATGAAAAGGATTGAGGAACAACAGAGGTAGAGTGCTTGCCTAACATGCAGGCGTCTCCGAGTTCAGTCCCAAGTAACACACACAGACACACACACACACACACACACGTGCACACACGCACACACACACGTGCACACCAAAGGACAATAATAGTACACAGATGAATAAAACATATCAGATTAGAAATTAAAAATATACAATAGATATTATAGTAATGAAAGGAAAAGAAAATGTTCAAAATGACAGAACTACTAGGATAGGGGAAAAATGGAAGAAAGGAGTAGGTTATGTGTATGTTGGTAAACATATAAATTTATGTATGTATATGTACACTAGATAGATAACTATACTACTAATCTCTCTTAGTTCATCAAAAAGAACAGTTTGTGCTGTCATTGTTTGATCACTTCTGTGTCTAAATTTTGTAACCTGAATAACTAGTTCTGAGATAACAACATACATTGTATTAACTACTATTAATTCCCTACTTTTTTCTTTTTTGAAATTCTATATTATTGCTATCCTTTTTTTCTGTTTTGATATTTTAAATAAAAAAGGTTATAGGTATCTAATTTAGTATTATTTTTATTTTCTCAAATAATTTCAGAAAAAAGTGAAAGAATAATAGTTATTTTAAAAATATAAAGCAATATAATAGGTTGAAAATTTTGAAGACTATATTAAATTAGTTGGATTTACATAGTGTCTTATAGAAGTGCAGTAGAATAGGAACATTGCTGAAAACATTTAGTAGTAGGAAAGAAAATCTGTAGAAAATCATATTAAACATACAAACAAGCAAGAGTTTGCTCCCTAGTACAAAAAAAAGAATAAAAATAAAGCAAAAAAATAAAAGTAATAAAAAGATGATGGTAGCTATTACAAAGAATAATGCACAATTACTTTTATGTAAGAGAAAACACTAGATATTAATATCAGATAAATATGTGAAAAAAGACTTGAACCTGAGGTTTATTCTTTTTAAATATATATTTTTATAAAATTTTGTCCTAATGGTTTGCCTGTACTTGGAGTAAGGTTTGTTTTTTGTTTGTTTGCTTGTTTGTTTATTGAGAAAGAGAGCCTCGCTCTGTGACTCAGGCTGGCTTTAACTCACTATGGAGCCCAGGTTGGCCTCAAACTCCCAGTAATCCTCCTGCTTCAGCCTCCCAAGTGCTAGGATTACAGAGATGCACCACCATGCCTGGCAGATTCATCTGCTGTAATCTTCCTTCAATGGCGTTGCTTCTAGTATGATTTGGATAACTATATAATAGTGTATTTACTTCAGTTTGAAGGTCTTGCTGGGTTTAGCTGTCCCTGTGCTAAATTATGAATAAGCATCTGTGTGCAGGTTTTTGTCATTGTAGATATCTAATCCATTCCATTGTGAATGAGGACATTAGATGAAAATATAAAACAAATTTTTGTATCTATGGTATGAAAATTCATAAAGATTGAAAATAAAATGATAAACAAAAGCACATAACTAAACAAACAAAAGTGGGATTGGGAAATTGACTTATTATGAACAAGTCATCTTGTAGAAGAGTTATATATTGTGGACAAAACAAAAGCAAAACCACAAAAATAATAATCTCAAAGCAACAAGCAGTTTTAGAGGAGATTAAAAATTTGTCAGAGCTCTGGAGCAATCAGAGATATCAAAAAGGCATTGCAAAACTCGAAAGCAGATACTTACAGAAAGAAAACCTTAATTTCTTTTTATAGAATCAGCTCAAAATTTTGGTCAACTTTTGAACTATTTTAGTGACAGCTAACTTTGCAAGCACTGATGGAACAGACTTTAAAAGATTGGAGTTAGTACACAAAGCCATCAACACATACCTGGAGAAAGGCATTAAATCATGAGCTTATATGATAACAACACCTACATTTTTCAAAAGAAAGTAAGGAATTATTATATTCAACAAGAGCAAACCAAAGCAACCCATTCTCTAGAGGAAAAAAAGTTAATACATGGTAACCCATGAAAGATTATAAAGTTTAGAGAGCTTCTGAAATATGTACCAATAATCTAAAAAGACATTAAAATGCATACACAAAAATAGCAGAAAACACAATAGTGAAAATACCTTGTTACAATAATAGGAAATTTTAATTCATTTTTCAGCAGACAAAAAGGGAAAGAAATACAATATTTGAGTAATTTACTTACAAAACTAACTCTATAAATATCTAATGAGTCAATATATGAATAGAAAATTGTTTCTCATTTAATTTCACCATGAATTTATTTTATAAGTTATATTAAGCCAAAGACAAAGATTAATTTCAAGTAGAGTATGTTTTGAGGAAACAATGCATAGTTATCATAAATATATATCTGTACATGCATCTATGTACTCCTTCATTTATCATTTCAAGTTATCAACTTGTATATTTTAAAATTTATTTTGTAGGCCCTACATCTTCTGAAATACAAACTAGTTACTGAAGTTTTTGTTTTTGGTGGTACCAGGGATCGAACTCACAACTTCATGCTTGTTAGGCAGGCACTTACACGGCCAAGCTCAATCCCTAGTCCTATTACTGAAGTTTTTCATTTTAATTACATAGGTCAACTTTAAATAACTCTATTTTCAATAGGAGAAATATAATTATGTTCTATTAACACTAATATTAATGCAACCTTTCTGTTTTCAGTAAATCTTAGACAATTATTTTTCATTGTTATTAACATTCAAGATGTCATTAAAAATATAAATATATAAGTGAAAAATAATTATAAAGAACTGTAGGATGAGTGTATTTGAAGTGAGGGGAAGTATTTCAAGGAGGATTAATGGCAATATGTCTTTCACTGTAAACAGTTTTTTGAATTTATACATTAACCGTATGTATGATTTTCTTTGATACAGGGTCTCACTATGGAGTTTGGTCTGGCCTTGAACTCCCTATGCAGCCCAGGTAGCCTCAACCTCCCGACAATCGTCCTGCCTCAAGTGCTAGGATTACAGGTTTGCGCCAACCTACCCAGCTTCCCCAAATGTTTTGATGACGTCTCACACACCCTCATGCCTTTCTGCTGCTCGACATTCCACTCCTGTCTAGGTCCCAGTGAGCTTGTAAGTATCTCCTCTAGACACGGTGAAGCAGCCAATCAAAACAAACACACTAATGATTTAATATAATTGTGGTACTGAGAATCCCAAATACTAAATTTGCTAGTTGTGTATTAATAATTAACGATTTAAATCTGCATTGCTATGACTATAGGGACTTTTTCATAAATCTCATTTATGTTAGAGATTAATGGAATTTGGAAAACACTGGCTTGATAAATAATTTTCACATTATTTTTGACATTTTTATTATAACTGATTTTTTCAGTTCTGACGAACATGCTTTTCTTCTTAACCATATTCACATTAATCTTCCATACCTACTTTAGCACATTAGCTAAAATACAAAGCTGTGAAATAATTTAGACCACAGTTTTGAACAGAAGCCCATTGACTTTGTGGTTTTATGAACTTGAGCAAATATCAGTTACCTTGATCTTATGTACGTCATCTGTGAAATAGAAATCTTAGTACATACTTTTATACCTATCATAGAATCTCTTTAAATAATATTATTATTAACTATTGCCTAATACATGCTGCCAAAAAGAATCACTTCTAGTATCAATAAATTTGGCAAATTGAACATTAGTATCTTAAAACATATAACAGCAACAGAAATAGTTTATATTCTACTATTTGTATACCTGCTGTTTCAAATCTGCCAATAACTCTTGTGAATCAAGGATTTGTGTTCTAGTAACTATTTATAGGTAAGTTATTTGGTTTCATTGAATTTTGTCATTTCATATGATTTTATGTCAGGTTTGTCTGCAGAATTATTCTAAGGAAATTCCCTAAACTGTACCGATAGCAATTGTCGAGTGTCACAAGAGTCAGTTGGAGAGCCTTGCTTCAACTCTGGCATCTTGGGATGATTTTAAACTGAGCCAAAGATGTCTCTGAGAATATTTGACATGGTTTTAAATGAAATTTATTAGTTTCTTTTCAAACGTTAAGTAGAAAAGTTTCTGATGAAAGTGATTGCCTGTGAATTTACATTTTAACGTGTTTTTACTGACTATTAACATAAAATGTGTTCATCTTTCCTTATTGTTATGGATTAAAAACTGGTGGTCAACTTAATGCCAGCTGGATTACATCACCATGGTGCTGAGAGTAGATGTTCCACCTGAGGAAAGTTGCCAGCATAAATAGAGACGTGGAGAAGAAGCTAGGCGTTGGTGTGTTAATGCGTTAATCCTTTGAGGCACTGTGTGTTCTCCTATGTGTTGCTGTTTGAGCTGTTGGTTCTCCTGCAGGAGCTCTGGTCTTCACATCGAGCATTGCTTCCTGGCTCTGGAGGGGAAGACATGTGCCGCTTGGTCTCCAGGATGAATTCGTCACACTGGCTTCCTGGCATGTACTCGACTGTCCTTGTCCTTGGAGGAGCTCGGGGCCTCCGTGTCATTGAGGATGGCTGTGGTGCTTTTCAGGACAGCCCTGGTCTTTGTTGTGAGTGTGACTTCTTGGCTCTAGCATAGAACCCTCTACCTAGCAGCACAGCTCCTTCACCCCGCTGGCATAGACTTTCTCGTTTCCACTGCTGACCTTTGGGCTTTCTCAGCACGGATCCATAAAAGAGACTGATGTGAGTCCTTCTTGCGGGCTCTAGACCTCCAGTTGGACTCATGGAAGGCATTGTCATGGGCTTTGGTCTTCATCTGGACTTGTGTGGGATACTGCTGTGGGATTCAGGCTCTTGGCTAAATATTCTATGTCCTTGGCATTGTGGATAGATTTCCTGCATTTTCTTGTACTAACCCTGGATGACCATCATAAAAATAATATTATAAACTCCATGTCCTGATTCTAATTGTTCTCTGCACAATCCCTGACTACAACACTTATTAAAATGTTCTGGGATAAAATATTCACACTTTAGCAGGTTAGGCAAACCTTGAAAACTACAAATCATAACAAATATACTTTGCTTTGGTTATCATCCATTTGAAATTCCTGTCAGGCAGTATATTTTTAAGTGTTGCTTTTACTTATCTAACCTTTTATTAGATATATAATAACATTTTTGTGTGGGGTTTTATAGTTTCTATGATATTACTACACAGTGTTTTTGGTAGACAAATTTTCTTAACTTTAAATAATTTTTTGGAAACATATTTGCCATAAAATTGGCATGGGCTTGCAGTTCTCTGACTGACTTTCAAGATAAAGCTCAGGCATTTTTGTGAATTATTCAGTAACTTCTCTATTGAACATTAAGAGCAGATATGCTGAAGCCCTCTTGAAAAGGATTTACCATATCTTAATGAACTTTCCTTTAATTCATAGAATGTGATTTAAAGATGTTTCTTTTGTCTGTAAAATAACACAGGGCTTTAAAATAAAATTTAAAAGTCTGAAAGCATTCTCTTAAACAAGTATGAGCACTGGTGAGAGTCTCCATATTCTTGTACACTACTTAGCCAGTTTTATGCACCAGTGTGTAAGACACTGTTCCAGTTTCATGTTGATACATGACAAAATAAATAAAATTAGGCTTTTCTGTGAAGAAATTTCCATTCAAATCCTAAGCACCATGGAACTAGAATTCATTTTCCATTTTAATAAACTAATCTATGTAATTTTACAAAAGTCCATTTTTGGTTTAGTGTTGCATTTTAAGAAATTGGCATCAAAATGTTCACAATAATAAAGCTGTCATACAAAATAGTCAGGTCTGAGAATTTTCTTCCATTCAATTATGAAAAAATCCAGATAATCCTTTTATCTCCTAAAAGAAAAACATGGTTATTGTTGGTTTTCCTTTTGAATGTTGCATTGAAGTATGTGGGAACTTAGAAAAGCATTATTCTTAAGCTTATTTAAGCTAAATAACAAGTCACCCTTTAGTATTTGGAAGCCAAGAAGAGATGATTGAGGTCAGATCCGATTAAACACAAACACTGAATAGTTTCCAGCTGATGAGACGTGTTATAAAACACAGGCTAGTTTTATCAATATCAGTTTTCTACTTCATTAGCTTTATTTTTCCAGGAGGCTGCAAAGAAGGACCACAGACCTCTGCATCATTGCTCTGCTTTTATCAAGCTGTGAGGAAAATGGCAAGAAAACTTCACCGAGCCCTTAAGGGCAACCGTGAACAGATCCACTTCGTTCTCTGTTTTTGCCTCCAGATTTCTCTAATGATATTTGATGCGCATTCATGAAAACCATGGAGTTTAATTAACAGAAATGTTCACTCATTTTCTTTCCATTGTATCTCTAGAAACTATGCAGTTGGCCCTTTCAATCCAGCAGAATGAAATTAGACTTTGGCTCTAATCACAGACAACTAGATCAGATGATTATTTAATATAAGTGAATATCTAATATCAAAAATGTCTAGATACAAAAATATCTTTAAACACAAAAAACTAAAGCAAATGTTACTTAGTTTTTTTTGAATTAACAATATGAAAGGAGAGATCTATGTGGCCAGGATAAATCTCCAGCCCTTTCTCACCACATAATATTTCAGACAGCCCAAGCTTTCATGGTAGTATAGTTTTTAAAAACTGCTACACTTTAGTTTAATCATTTTCTTTTTCACAATGTCAGTTGATTTTGTCTTAACAAATACTGTAATTTATTTCTTAGGCAGGTATATCTTTTTTATTTTTGTTCATTAGTATCAAAGTTATACCATAATGAAAATGTCTCCAACACCATCACCACAAACATCATTATCACCGTCATCATCTTTGAGTTTTTTGTGTCCTAATCATTCATTTCATTTGAGAGGATCGACATTCTGTAAGTTGTCTAAAAATTATAGAAATCTTGATATAGTTTAGATTCTTAAATAGAATCAGAAAAGGATTTTTGAAGTATCATTAAGACATTTATGTATGTGGTCGAAAAATCTTTAAGGATCAAAAATATGAATCCATCAACTGCAATCCTCAGCACTGATATTAATAACCAATTGCTGTTTATTAGTAACTTATCAGCTTTTTTACATTTAAAAAAAATGTAGTCTTTTGTGTCTTCAGGGAGACCATGATTTTCTGCTCAATTCTTTCTCCAGCATGGCATCAGTCTAGTGAACTCTCCAGGTTGAATAAGTGTTATTAATTTATTGTAACAATTTAACAATATTGGAATATAGATTATTGAGATTCTTAATTGGGGTACTTTGAAAGACATTCCAGACAGACTTGATAAATTATTATCTTGAGGATAAAAAAATTGTGTTGAAACAGAAATAAACTTCAAGTTCATTTCCTAAAGTGAGCAGCTTTTTAAATTGTCTGTTGTGGTAGTTAACTGATGGTGTTAAGTTGAGTAAGAAACAGCCAACAACTGGACTGGTAAGTAGAGTTCTAGAAGTGGCAGAAGGAATTTAATGAAGGCAGAAGAGCCAACCTGAATCTGAGTGGCACCAACCAGCCGGAGTGTAATCTGCGTTGAATAAAAGGGAAATGAAGAAGGAAGTCTGCTTTCCTGTCCTTTGGAGGAGCTCCAGTCTTCACCTGCACCTGGATTATAGTGCAGACTCTTCAGCCTTCCAGCCCAGACCCTTCAGTTCTCCATTTAAGACCTTTAAGCCTCCTGATAAGGACTCACGCAGAATATCGCAGTGAGCTCCAGACATCTGACTTTGGTAGAACCTTTGGACTGCAGCTCACAGGCGGTCCTTTGAGCTCTTGCACATCTGACTCTGTGTGTAGCCATCATAAGCCAATCTTATACATTTTGACGTATTTGTATATCTTGAATTAAATCCATTTCTCTAGTGAACACTGACTGATATATCTATATTAGTAATCATTTGCCTGAACAGAAATAGATGTCACTTATTGCATCTATTTCTGGCTATCCTCTTTACCTGAATGCAAGAAATACAAGACAGTATCATTCTCAGTGCCTGAAAGAAGCCATTCTGTCCTGTTCTGTACATTTTTCCACATGCTGTGGTGGATTCTATTACAAGAAATCACATGCACCTTAAACTTTACTTTAGACATCATTTTTAAAGATTTATTTAGCAGTATGTGCAAAAAATCTAAAGCATCTCAATTGAATTTATTCCATTAAGAATGTGATTTAAACATATTTTTCCTTACAATATTTTATATAGATAAGGAAGAGATTACATTTATATATTATTTACAATAATATATAAATTTACAATAATATATCACATCTATTCAGATTGTCTACTTGGTAACTTAATTGATCACAACCTCCCTCCTTCTATGCCATTTTTATAAACACTAGCAGAAATGAAGTGTTTTCAAATGTATCATCTCCCAGCTACATTTATTCTGCCCTGGGATTGGCACTTAGCATCAGCTGAACCAATGATTCTCTTTCCTAGAATTTTTTAATTTGCCTCAGTGTCAAGAAGAGATGTCCAGTGGCAGATACTGCAGTGTCGAAATTTTTTGATGACTATCTTTTCTGCCATTTCAACAAAGCCTATAAACAATGAGGCAAAATAAAGCCAAAGCATTTAGAGAGAAGTAAAAATAAAACACAGAGGGATTTGATTTGAGTCTTTGATATCAGTGTTTTCTGAGTGCGTGCAGGTGTTCTTTTTGTAGACACACAGCTAATAGGAGATGTGGAAGCATCAGCCAGAGGCATGTGTGAGGTGGATATGCAGAGGTAAAGTGCTTTGGGAGCCATATGCCTAAAACCTTCTGGAATGCATGATTGGAGATGAAAAGATAGCCTACAGGCTCACAAATCCCAGCAGGATCAAATCACATTGCTTTAAAGAGTGGGTTCTCTGACCCTGTCCTCCTCATATTCTTATTTTGTCACTCAGATTGTCCCTAAGGTCAGTCATGTACCAGCCACCTTGACCATGCCCTGTCCTGCTGTCTCTGACATGACTTAGTGTTCTGATGTATTTCTTTTGTCCTTTATTCTCACTTCCTTGTTCTATCAGTACAATCCCTAGAAGTTTCGCTTTGGGACTATCTTTTTTCCTGGACCTCTCCCATGGTAAGAGGTCTTGGATAAATAGTAGTCCTGAGGGGCCCTCTGGGAGTTTAAACAGGACATGGTCTCTGAGTAATCTCTCATGCTTTGCCATGACTCTGAACAGCATCGAGTAGATGAACCATGCTCTAAAATACAGAAAATACAAATCTTATTAATTCTCACAACTCCAGAAGAGGAGAAATATTGGACTGACTTTACTCAGTCAATGAATGGAACAGCATAAAAATCTAATCAATATTTTAAAATAATAAATTATTACATTTATGGCACACTCTATATTACTAAGCCAGTACAAGTTTTACCATTCATGCAGTTGTAAAACTAGCACTAACATTTAGTAAGACGGCACAGACATATGCAGGTTTACTTTGCTTAAAACCACAAAACTCTCTTGATTAATACTCTACATGCATGATTAGTAAGTGTATTGTGGATCTAATGGCAACAAAACATGACTATCAAATAATTCCTCCCATAAAATGATTGTTGTATACTTAGTGAAACTTATATAATGACAATCTCCAAGGACAGTGACGTAAATAATGACATTTGTACTGACATTCAGTGAGTGATGAGCAAGTGTGTTTTTATCACTGGTTGTACATGTGCACATGTGTTATGTGTTGAATTGTCTGAGTCCTTGGTTTTTCTTCTTATCATCATGTTCTAATTCACTGCATCCTACTTTTATGAGTTAGCGAACCAATTGCTCATCAATTTAGAAAATATCATACAATATGAGGGATAAGCAAAGCAGTCAGAATCTGTGCATATATACAGATAAAATCATTCTATGGCAGAGATGAAAAAAGGAAGTTAAATATATTTTTAAAACCAAAAGAGATGGTGGATTTCTTTGTTTTGCTATATTTATTGAATGAAAAATGATGAAATTGTCCCATAATTATATCAGAGTTAAGCATAGATAGGAAAAATATGAAACTAGATTGCCTTAAAAGAAGATGCTGTGAATAACGTGAAAATATAGGGACATTGTGAAGTCCAGCTCATATGACAATATCTAACATGTATAGTAGCATAAGTCCCCCCCACCACAAAAAATTGAATGAATACTTCAATACTAATTAAAGCAAGAAAAATGAGTCTGGACAGTCTACCAGGAAGAAATCTTGGTTATCTTGTTGTGACTAGAGCTCAGAAATAGAATTTAAGTCACTGTGAATCAATAAGAAAGAGGCCACGTCTCAGTGCTAAGAGTGGGATACCAAAGTTAGATTCCAAAAAGCAAAACTGGGACATGAGGCGATCATTAGAGATCAAGAAAAATCTCACTTAGGACATACAAGGACAGAGCAGGAAAGCAAGGAACATTTGATACTGAAATGAAAAGGGTAGTCTAAAGCTCTTCCAACTTTTCTATTTCTGATCAGACTGGTTTTAGATACTGGTATGACATGGTCACAGATACAAGGGATAGAAGAATATAGTCCAGAGTTTCAAAATAAATAATGTAAAATTTTTCCTAAGTAGACAAGTTGGAGTTAGAAGCCAATGGAGGAGAGGATGGAACAATTTACTCTCTATTTTTAACCACACACAGTGAGTTTGGTTTTGATGTTGCCTCTTATTAACTTTAAGACTTAACAGAGAGGAGCACAACTGTGATGTCTGAAAAGCAGCAATTAACACAAAGTTATGAGCACAGTAAAAATGCAGGGACGGATAGGAAAAGACAAGGCCCAAAGTGGGAGAGAGGTGGAACATGACAGCACTATTCACACCCTGGCTTCATTTTTCCTGAAATATGGCAGCTTGGAAATATTTGAAAGGAAGAATAAAAGGATCAAGTTTTTTTAAAGATTACTTAGGCTAATGTGCTGAAAATAAGAACCAGAGGATAATAGTGCTTGGCATGTTAGCCCATAACAACAGGTCTTGATAAGTGGGATTGGAATTGAGAGAAGGGATTTCATTATGGATTTATGTGTATCCTGAAATTCTGAAAATGAAGAAAATTAGAGTCTCCTCCCTAAGACAAAACCCATAAAAGAAAATATGGTTATGTGATATTTATAATTGTTACTGACTTTTCTGAAAGCGGTATAGTTGCATAATAAAGTAGACAAAATTGATTGTCAGCATAAGACATTGCAAGTATGACATTCTGAATGTTTAATAAGAGCTTTATACTATGCTTTGTTTAATTTCATGAATTGTGTATGATGATTTGTCATATATATATATATATTTATATAAAATTGTGCAAGTACACTAGAATTAACTAGGTATCAAAGATGCAATAAACATAATTAACATGGAGTCATTATTTGTTAATTTATGTGATAAATTGCAACAGAAAAAAGTCACTGGGATGTGACAAATGAAATTTATGGGGAGAACTGTATAATACTAAAACAGGACCAACTTTTCAGACAAAATAATTATAAGTTGTGTATGTACAAATTTTCTAGCAAAATGTTTTTAGCTATTTTTTAACTAAGTTACTTTCATGAATACGACAGTAGGGAGAATATTGGTCCACCAAAGATATTGATGTTTTAATTCCTGGACCTGTGAATATATTAGGTCACATGATAAGGGATAATTAAAGCCATAAATGGGACTATATTTATTTAAAGGAACAGCTGAACCAGAGATGAGATTGCATTTTATATGATCAGCAGGAGGTGTCCAATATGACTAAAAGGATCCTTTTAAGCAGTAGAAAGTGAGCCAGTGTCCTAGAGGATTTGATGATGACAAAAGCAAGGTTGGAGTGATGGGAGGTCGGGATTCACTCTGCCATTCTTTTTCTTTTAAACTCCAAGTAGTACCATGAGCTCTAGAAGCTGGAAAACGGGCTTCATAAAAACCAACAAGCTCTAAATATCTAACAAGACTCTGTGTTGCCAACACACTGATGAAAGTCCAGTGAGAATCGGAATTTCGAATGCCAGAACTATAGGATAATAAATGTTTGCTGCTTTAAATTACTGTATTGGGTTTGGTGTAATTTATTACAGAAACCAGGGAAAACTAGAACAAATATGAATCAAATGTTTATCAGATCAATCTATATTCATAGATAGTTTTGGAAGCTTTTACTTAGCAATTGGTTTGAATAAAAGAATCCTGTATGTCTTCAAGTAATGGAATTTCACAAAATATCTTATTACACATAACCTTGGCTCTGATTAAAATGTGTCCTCTACCTTCTCTTAAACAAAAAACAGACTAATTGGAATACTTGAAATCATGAATGTGATTTTGTATAACTTTCAGGCTTAGATCAGGTACAATTGTGTATTCATTGAAAGCACAATAGAAGAAAATAATCTCAAAGAGCCTTGAGTTAGTAGTAACTTACAGAAAGCACAACAGTTCTTTTCTTGAGGAAAATATATTCACCTGCAGCCCTCAGAATACCTACTGATTGGGATAAAGCTAATAGAACACAAAAACAAATAATAGCTATGGGAAGCCACTCTTCCAAAAAACTAGCAGGAATGACAGTTTGTAAATATGTATGATAATAATCTTAAATATGGAATGAACAACTGCCTACATAAGATAAATGTCTATTAATATAAATTAGGAAAGAAAAATCCAACCAAGGAAGAAAAGATTATAAAAAGTAGATCAAGATATACTCAACCACAGCAGAGATTGAGAAAGATACACACAATTATAAAATATAAAAAATCAAGCCAGACATCGTGGCACATGCGTGTAACCCAGCCCTTAGGAGGGTGAGGCAGAAGGGTAACTGTGGGTTCCAGGCCATCCTGGGTTACAGTGACTTTGAGGCCAGCCTGGAATACACAGGAAAATCCTGTCTCAAGAATCAAATCTAAATACTAAGTCAATGGACAAATGCTACAGGATACTGAACCAATTTGGAATGAACATGAAAACAATAAAGTTCAGGAAACAAAATTGCAAATATCTAAGAAAAAAAGGGAAGCATCAAACAAGGAACCAGCAATTTTGATAGTAGATTGTTTAAAGTAAGCATTTAAAAACATTCTTCAAAGTTCTGAAAAATAGTAACCATCAACTCTATCCTACGTATCAAGTTAAATGATCTTTTAAAATATAAAATAAAACTTTCACCAACAGACCTACAATATGAAAGAAAACCAAATAATAAATTTGGTATATGAGATATTCTAGAACATGTGGGGAAATGAAAGATGTTCAAGTTTTTAAAATTCTATTTTTATGTAATATTAAGCTAGTTTTTGAACATTTCTAATTATCATGTAACTGTTTCTTTTTATGTTTAAGAGACTTTACTGCAGTTTTAAAAAAAGTGTAACAGTAGAAGAAAACAGGTAATAGAAATAGTGGGCTTTTGTTTGTTTAAAATGTTTGTTTGTTTAAAATTTATTATCTTACTATATACAGGAATCCAAACTGGTCTTCTCTGGACTAAATCTTAAGGTATCAGCCTGACTGTGTTCCTTCTCCAGAGTCTAAGGGAATCTAGTCTCTTGCTTTCTCCAGGTTTTCAAGGCTGCCTCCAACTCTGTGGATCTTCAAATCCAGCAGCGATGGGCAGAATCCCTTGATGGTGCTATCTGGATCTCTCTCTTCTGCTTCCCCATTCCAAGAAAATAGTGTTTTAAAGAACAACTTAGGAATGTTCTAAGCATTTAGAAGAAGACAATGAACATAAAAAGTGTAGAATGATCAATGCATGACATATACCTGCATAAACATCAGAGTAATTCCTACTATTTTCTATAAGGCATTAATAACATTAATAATCTTTAAATAAACTACTGAAAATGTGTGGTAAATCTCAACTGATAATCAGAATTTGGAATATTGAAAGCAAATAGAAAACAAGCAAAGGCACAATAAAATATTAACTGAATGCAAAACCATAGTCTCTTTAACAAATTTATGTGCAGAGCCAATTTTCTGTTGCTGTAGATCAAATTAATGCAAGAAATATAACAGTTGAATAGATGAATTTAATATGAATGTATATATTTAAAAAGAAATGTTTCTTTCCTAAAAAATCATAAAAAATATAAGAAAACTCCAACTTTCCTATTACTATTTTTAAAAATAAGAAATATTTTCTATAAAGTACTACCATATCTAAATACCTATGCTGAAAAATTATAAATACATTTCTGTTGGGGAGTGTTTAAATATATACCTCCTTCATTTTGCTAAAGTAGTTTTGATCTTGACCAGAAGTGATGCTCCAGTACAGTTGGGATCTGTACAGATGGAGGAGAGGAGAACTTGGTTGCTGAAAAGATTAGCATTAAAAAGAAGCCAAAGTACTTTGGAACAGAGCAATGGGAAAATGCTTTAAGGAATGTGAGGAAACCAGGCTCCACCCTTTGCAGCCTTTAAAATTACAAAGATGACAGAATTTGCTCTGAGAAGAGAGTGCAGGGCACTATACTGCAGAATGCACCTGCTCAGAAACAGGAACAGAATTGCCAGGGTTTAGCTCAATGTGCTTGGTCAGCCTGACACTCAGAGGCCTCTGAAACCACCGGCAAGATGCAAGGGGGTTCAGCTACTGCTCCAGCTGGTAGCAGACCTTGGCGTGATGCGCATGGTGCCCTTGAGAGAGCAGTGCATGTGACTGTGAGACTGAACTGGAAAATGTAACAGAAAACCCAGGATTTGGGAAAGGCCAGGAATATGGACTGTCTGAAGAAAGCCCTAAGGAGTGACCCACCCAAAGAGAGCAGCCACGAGGGCTACAGCCACTAACAGTGCTCTAGCGATACAGGAGAAATATAACTTCTAACCAGCTGGACGTCAGCTATGTGACTCTGTGTCCCCTGAATATCAAATAATGAATTTTAAGGAAAAAAATAACTTAATTGTAAGAAAAGTTTATTTAGAGATAGGTCCTGAGAGACAGGAGGGGTCTCGAAACTGGGTTACCATTGACACTCTTTGTCAGAGATAATTTATATAGCAAAGTTACAATATGGGTAAAACATGGATTCAATTACAATCAACCTATAGGATTAAGAGCATAGCTGGTAGTTCATATTTATCCAATAGGGAAATGACTTGTATAGCAAGGGTACATGGAAAGAACCAAGTCATTTTGGGGAAAGGATGGGACACCACCCGAGCGACTGCTACATACCTGGTGTACTGGACCAAATGGTGCTAGTTACAGTACACTTCCAAGTTACTCTCTAAGCCTTAGGGAATCATAAGGCCTGGGCATTACATGTTTACCTTAAGGCTTGGCCTCCTTCAGATCTGCCTCCAGCCACAATTCCGATGTCTTTAATTTCTTGCCGACTTCCCCATCAGCCCGTTTCTATGACAGTATGTTAATAAACTTGGGTGCCTATAGTAATACGGGTGGGGCCACCCAAAGTGGTTGAAAGTCACATTTCTCCACAGATGGTCCTAGGTGCTAGACATGGAAGTAACTATGGGATTTAATGTTTACCCTGCCACTATTTTGGTTTTGCTTTGATCTCATTCCTTTCTATTCCCTGTGCCTCCCTTCTAGAATGGGAAAGTTTTGCCTATCAGCAGTGTTTAGTTTTCTATTCTTTTTTTATAGGAGGTCACAGCTAAGAGTTTGCCTTCAATCTTGGAGGAATCTTGAGTTGGAATTTTCAGCAATAGTGAAACTATTAGGACCTTGGCAACCCTCAGAGAGGTGTAAATATATTTTGAAAAAAGGGATCCACAAGTTTTTGGGAGCATGGATGGAATGTTATAGTTTATATCTAGATGCCCCCTTAAAGCCTCATGTACTTGTAGTTTTTGGGAGGTGACTGAATTATGAAGGGCAGGATATGTGTCATTGGATGAGTTCACTGATGTTTAGTTTATAGTTCAAGGTGATTTGGGAAGAGCACCCTGATTGGAAGAGGTGGCTCACTGGGGCTGGTGTATTTCCTCACTCTTCCCTTGATCTCTTTCCCTGTGTCCTGGTTGTCATGAGAATTGTCTTCTACTTTGTGCCTCTGCCATTGGAGTAGCCACTGATGGACTGTAACCTCTATAAACTGAGTCAAATTAAGTCTTTCTTCCTTTACATTGTGGATGTTGGGTAATGGGTTTCAGCAACAAGAAAATCACTGCTACAATGATGTATATGGGTAAAACATGGATTCAATTACAATCAACCTATAGGATTAAGAGCATAGCTGGTAGTTCATATTTATCGTCACAGTTTTAGGATTTAATCTCCAATTCAAGATCAAAGCTCTCATCTGATACTTTTTTGTTAGAAAGGGAACCAAATGTCCAAGTCTATCTTACCGATATGGAAACTAGGCTTGGTGTTTTAATCACAAAATAAAGGATTAAAAGCTTTCATTCTAGATCTCACTTTCTAGTTAGTGAATCACTAGATAATTTTACAGTATGACCAAAAATAAATTTAAAAAATGGTTAATTTTGATTTGAATAGCATTTTTCTAGTTAAATTTCACATTTTCCCTTCCAAGTTCTGCTTTCCGTAGATACGAGGTAAAGTGGGAAAGGGTGGGTATAGCAGATACCACTGGTGACTGACACAGATCCCCTATACCTTGCCTGTGCTATTAACTTTCTACTTCTAGAAGTATTATCTGCTACTGCTTCAGTTTGTACCTGTGAGAACAGCCCAGGACCTACAGTATTCTCATCACCAAGAAATGAAAAGCAGTAACAGCCAACGCTTGGTTGAATTTGAGATGCAAAATGTAACTCGCACATCCCAAGGTGGCATCTATTTGTGGCAGTATTTATTTCCTGCACAATCTGTGACCTTCAATGAGTCCATATTTTTGCCTAGTCTTCTTTCTTTGTCCTACTTTGGTCAATTCCTTACTGGTTTCATCCCACAGCACTTCCTCACTAAATCACATACACAATAGTTCTGCCTCTAGGAAACCCAAACCAAACAATTCAACTGTTTTGCAAGCTCTAGATTTATTTTGTGATGGTAAACTGTGGATAGACAATCAGTTGGAAACTACTCATGCAAATTCTACAATATAAGACATTCCTTGCTCCTCCTCCTTATGAGACACTACATTATGCTAAGTGGATACAGGATGTGGCAGAAGTGTGTACAGGTACATTTATGAAGTCTGTATGTCAGTATGCTTATACAGTGTGCATGCATTAATAAAATAAATATGTTCATTTCTGTGTGAAATTTCAAGAGGAATTACCCAGAACATTCAACATTTCCAAGAAATAATACGTATTTTTCATAAAAAGTCTCCTCTGAGATTTTTACAGTACAAAACAGCAGCTGCTACACCTATGTGCTTGTGTTTCTGTGTGCTGACCTCAGCTAAAGCCGGCTATTTAAAGGGTACCCAGGGCTCTTTCAAAACGTTCTTGTTTTTGTGATCTATCATGTGAAGAATTCACCTATTAGAAGATGAATTATTGAGGTGAAAACTTAAAGTATGTGTAGACTTAATAATGTTTAGTTTATACTAGAATAAACAGTTTTAAAGTAGATAGTTTTTACTTGAAATCTCTATTGTGATGAATTATAGCATGAAAGAATTAAGAAAGTCTTTTTCCCTTTAACCCAATCTTTATCTTGTTCACTAGTTCTTTCTCCTGAACTGCTTGGACATGATTTTTGTTGATTTTATAACGATGCAAATGGTTATAGTACTTCCTTTTAACCAATGCATTTGATTTTAATGCCCAAGGAAGAACTATCTCGATTAAAACCCCAGTGCGTCTGTCGGAGTTGGGCTAGTTTCACTCTTCTTTCTTCCTTGAGTTCCAGGAAGACAGCCAGTGTAGTAAAGAAAGAAAGACGTCAATGCCAAATAGTTACATTTACTAAGCTAAGGGGACTTGAGTTCTAGCTAGTTAGACTTTTTTGCACACTTTCATGCATCCATCCAATCAATACAGCGTTCCTTGCCTATGTAGTATATTCTAGGAACAGGAGCCTCTCAGGGCACACGACAGGAAGGCACTTTTAACGTGCTTGAGGAACTGCAGGCACAGGGCTGGAAACCACAGACAGACCTTGGATTTGAGGTATCACTGGCTGAGAGACAGAGTGAGTATAAACCAGGCCCCAGAACTGTAAGAGGAAGAACAAGGGAACACAAAGGAGGTTTGTATAAAAGAAAAAGATATCCAGTTCGTCAATACTTCGGTTCACCAGAAATGATGAAATCTCTTACTTAAAAAATAGAAATTTATAATTTACCATGGGCCCTATAGAATTACCTGCACCATAACAGTAGATTGTATGTGTGTGTGTGTGAGAGAGAGAAAGTGAGAGAGAGAAAGAGAGAGAGAGAGAGAGAGAGAGAGAGAGAGAGAGAGAGAGAGAGAATCTCAAGGGGAGAAAAAGTTAAACTCATTCAGTTAAGAAGAAATAAAAAGGAGTGTCTGATATATTTTTATGGACAATCAAATTTCTAAATCTTGTGATACTTTGATGTAGCCATGTTAAATGTAGAACACATGCTGTCAGAATAATCTACAATTTCACCCATACTTTCAAAATGAATTTTTGACTAGGCCTGAAAGCTTATAACAATATTCATCTAATTCAGTGTTATTCTGCCCCGGACTAAGTGTCTAAGATTCAGAGACAAAGGTTAATTTGCAAAAGCCTACCTTTTCCTTTTAGCATATGCTCACTGTATTTTTTTTAATACCATGATGTGTATTTTTTTTTTCTTTCTGGATGGTTTAGAACTTTTTTTTTTCAAATGCAAGAAAAATATAGGCTGTGTTTGCAAATAATATGATAATCTCAAAATATGTATGATTTATTTGCATAAATAAAATGTAGCATATAGTTCTCTGATTATCATTCAGAGTTTCTATATTTCAAAACGAAATTTTTACCTACTTGATCTATCACTTATTAAAATACATATGTATGTAACATCTCCAAATAAGATAGTACATTAGTCTCTGCAGCACTGTCATGATTTGTTTAATTTATTTTGCAGTTATGTTTTTCTTTTTATACAAATCTAAAATGTTTATCTTCTTGGTACATTGAGATGTTTATAAATATAGTGTTTTTTTTACTATGATAAAGTTTTATGTTTTTAAATGTAAGTTATATCTTATGTAGTATAGAAATTCCAGCTCCATTCTGCTTAACTCATCTGTGGTAAATAATTTTTAATTATTTTCTTTTCTAACCTTTACATAGATACTTGCTTCTCATACTCAGGCTCTTTTGGTTGTTTTTATCAACCTTCATCTTCCCCTTCTTCAAGTGCCCTTTTGGCCTCTCCCACATACTTAATGCTGCTTTAAACTCGATTGTAAGTTTGAGGTGTTTTAGGCCACACAGGTAATACACATTTTCTCCATCAATCAGCGCAAGGGCCAGATTAGTGTAACAAATATTCAGGGATAATTTAAACTGTACATTTAGTACTATAGTTTGAGATTGGAAATTTTTCTTGCATTCCCCTGAAGACTTGGATAAATTTAAGATTATCCTTTTCTTTGAAATCTCTTAAGTTACACTTTTATTGGGTGAGCTAAGTGCTACTAAAAATTAGGAGACAGATGCTACATTTTCTCAAGACTAAGTGTCCATATTAAGATGTCTGAACTAAAAATTCTTTTTTCAAACATTTGCTAAAAATTGAACAGTTTTAGATGTAATGCAAGATAATGGAAACAAAGCTTCAATAGGCTTTCTGTCCAGTTTACTGCTTGCCTCAGTCACTTTTACTACATGTGTAGGTGAACAGGAAATTTATATTTATGCCATTCATTCACAGCACTTTGCTGCTGTTTGCTGCTCTGTCTATGGACCATGCCAAGGGGTGTTGTTAGGTTAATATTGTCAACTTGAGGGAGTAAGATGATATTTTCTGTACATGTGCCAACTTCCCATGAAGAATGTAATCATTATGTCCTACAAACATGTACTAGGAAAAGGAAAGATTAAAAAAATAAAAATAAACATGGTAAATTTAATTTTATGACAATTATTCCTTAATAAAGTTGGAAAAACAAGTTTGAAAAAGGGAGAAAATCCTGGAGAGATGATTGGACTGTGAAAGAGCTGATCTCATCAGCATGTAGAAATAGTTGACCATGGATTGGAGCCTGTTAAACAATGATGCTGTAAACCTCTTCCCCTTTAAATTGTTGCTATTGTATGTTTTATTCCATAGCAAGAAAACCGACCAATCTAAGGAGTAAAATCACAGAGAACGGAATGATTTCTTCTTAATACTCCATAAAATCAACCACCTCCATCAACGTTTGACCCAGGGATTTTCATCGTATACCTCTGAAGGACCACGTGTGCGGTCCACTGTCCTCTGGTTCTGGCTCATTCCTACTGAGCTCAATATTAGTTTGTTGCTTTTACAATTTCCATAGTATCTTTTTCTAAAATTGCCAAGCCCCAGTTCCAAGTTGTATTTCAATTAGTCAATGTAAAGAATACAAGCCCACTATAAACTCAATGTTTCTGATGTGAGTTTTTCACAAAGAATAGTTGCACTGCTTTCAAGGTTTCCACAACCATCAACTACATTTAAAATATGATTTTCTTCAGACTGCTCATCTCTGAACGAGGGTGGGACCTGCAATATTTACTTGGTGAAATTCCCCTTCTAACGCGTTCAAGACTATGTGTCTGTTAGTGCCATTTTTTTTTTTTTTACTTTTTAAAAAATTTTATTTAAAGAGAAAAAAAAGCAAAACAAAAAAGGTAGAAATAATACAGAATTTAAAAAAAAATAAACACTAAGAACTCACTAGTTAATAAATTGCATACTGTCATCTTAGAAATAGTTGTTCAAGTTTTGTATTAAGTGCAGAGCCAACAGTAGTTCCCAGATTTGATCGTATATTTTGATTACTTATGAGTCATTTTTAAATATGTATGCTTTGACACAGCCACATGCTTGTTAAATTAGGATTTCTTATCAAAGAAACGTGAATAGAGTTCTGTAAGTTTCTTAGACTACTGCAATACATAGTTGTGTTTGAGACTTACAATTAAATTCTCATAATGCATTCAAGTGTCACTGTAAATTTGCAAATATTTACTACATTATAAAATTACTTTCTCATACTTATTTGTCTTCCAAGAACAAATCTTAAAATAAAATTATTTCAACAGAAAGATTATTTTTCTTTTAAAATTAAGAAGTGTTTATGAGCATACTGTGTTTTTACCATAATTTTCTCTCCTGTCTTTTTCCTCTCTCTGTCTCTTTGTCTTTTTGTCTCTCTGTCTCTCTCTCTCTCTTTTTTGTTTTCGTACTAAAATCTCCATTTTTCTATTTTCTTTCTCTGGTCCACTATACTAAGAAATCATATCTGTCAAATTACTATATTCTCAATTACTATTTTAACTAAATCAATTTGGTTATTTTCTCATATCTTTCTCATGCCTCTTTCTCATTCCTTCTCTCAACATATTTTACTTTTTGGATTCTAGAAGTTACAGGAATCATTACAGATAAATTGGGCAATACTGAATGTAGAAGGTTTTTTTATTTACTAGAACTAGCTATGAAGTCGTATTGTCATTTTTGTAGTATTGATATCATGTTTTATATTTACTATACTATTTTGTCACTTAGCAATGTTACCTAAAATTTTGTTGTGAAATCATTTTCAATATATACCTTAACATATGGCATACAACTTCATAGTTTAGAGTTGTTCACTAACATAAATTACCTCAAATAAACATTTTAGATATAAATTTTTTTAATATTTCATAATTTTTTTCTCATTGGAAAGCAATTTTAGATATCCAATAATAGATTTTAATTTGAAACTCATTAAACATGATCAAATTTGTAATCGAGTGCTTTGTGCTATGTGACAATAATTCTGGAAATTTTGTATGCACTATTTCAATCAAATTTGCCATATGCTATCATGTATTTCTTATTTGATGACCATTTCTACTTAAGTTATGATAATACATCTATATGATATATACTTGATATATGCATTTATACATAGCAGTATATATTTGTTTCTGGAAAATTTATGTAGATTCTTGAGAGTACACTAATATTTTTGTTCCTCATTTTAGAATTCTGAAGGTAAAAATATCATATTTTAAAAAACTTATTGAATGAAAAAGTATATTTTCTTAGTTTGTCATTTTCTTATGTTTTCTTCATCTCATGACCATATTTTGCAAAGAAAATATTGATGTACATGACATTACCCTTGTGAATGTCCTAGGATCATATAAGGAAATATTCATAGAAACTGGAGATTTGAACTGTCCTATAAAATTGGAAATGTTTATTATGTGTCAGTAGCATTCCCAATCATTAAGTGATCATATGCAACGTAACATAGTTAATAACTATTTATTTATTTTATCTCTTTTAACATGCCATATAAAATGAAGACTTAACTTACTGACCAAAGTGTTCTTTTCATAGTCATATAATTCAAGCTTACACCTAAGTTAAAAATGCTAGTCTTAAAAACTATGCATTGTGTAAATCCTTGTAAAATTAATCATTTGGAAATTTGGAGCTACCAAGAACAGAGCCTAAACTAAAAAGTTTCCTTATAATAAATAAAAAATGTGCAAGGAGATAACATATTTTCATTTCTGAATTGTAAACAACTCATACATTGATAATTCTTGAATTATTTTCATACATTATTTCCAGTGAAATGTTAGTCTAAATTACTTAGTTTAAACAGTAGTGTAATATAGCTTCATTATTTTATTCATTTAAAAAGTGTAAGAAAATGTAACTACTTTTTCTATTTAGAGAAAAAAAGAAAAACAGAAAAAGGCATAGAAATAATTCAGAATTTAAAAAAAGACTGCTGATAGTTCTATTGTCAAAGCTGTAGATTCCTATGCTTCTGATGAATTTTTTTTCTCACAATGTGCCTTTACATTATTATTTATTACCAACTTCTTTTTATCCTGATATTTATTCTTATTTTTTATTTATCTCAAATGCAAATGCTGGGTATCAACACAACTACCCCTAATTGCCTCTCCAATTACTGAGACAATCCAAATGGTTGATTTTTTGTGAATCTGCATTCTGTTGTTACTTCAGATCATCTATATACTTAGTATGACAGTTTTAAAAGTTCTTCACTGTTATAACCAATATAAAATAAGCATTTAAAAATATTTACAGTAAACTCTATTTACTAGATTATTTACTGGATATTCTGCTCTTAAAATTCTACCCTGTCCATAAATATGATAATTTTAACATTTGCCATCTATTTCCTTTCCAGAAGTGATACTCTCAGCAGGCTCACCACTTCTGACATTTTCTTTCACTTTACAGAGATAAGTGGCATCCTGGAAACATCTTGCCTACTCCCTATCGCATTAGCATTCATAATATTAATTGCCAAAAATTACCAGCTGCAAGAAGTTTTATCTAACAAAGCTGCTCTATGGCTTTCTCAAGACAATTTACTACCATTTATGTCTCAAGCAAACACTTAGGTATGTAAATAGGAAGAAGCCCACAATATAATTAATATTTAAAAGGTAAAATGTCAGACTTAGCTAAGCAATTTTTAACGTTCTTCAGCCCTCCACCAACTTTGATTTAACCACATGTTCTTCTTAAAGATGAGCTCTGGTATTTTACTGACAAAGCTACAACTGATCTCAGCTAAGTGTTTTGCTGTAAAGTGCCAACACTTATCCAGCATGTAGTGCTGGATTCAGGTTTGGGAATGAATGTATTTTACTCTAAAACTTCCCTTGCTCATTGGAATGTATCTATTGAAACAATGTATTTAACCCCAGAAAGAAAACTATTTGAATTAAGTTAATATAGTATGATATAAATCAAGAGCATGCAAATGTAAAGCAATGTTGTAGAAGAAAAAATTAATCAATATGTATCAAACTTTATAGAAGAAGTTTTACAAAGTTTGATATATATTAATTAAACACCTGCCAATAAAAAACCTGAATATTATTTGTCTTAAAATACAATGAATTCAGATTATGCATAGTAGTAAAGAAGTCAGCTTTAGTCAGATGTGCTGGTAGTTTAAAAGTCATATAATTTCTGTAGTTCTTAAGAAAACTCGGTTAAGTCAGAGTTTTCTCTTTAAATTTAAAAAGATGATTAATAAGAAATGCAATATATGCAGCTGAGACATATGCTTATAAAATAGGAAGCCTTGTGATATATTAGGAATTATGATTTCTTAATTGAAACCTCAAAATCTTTTTGAAATATTTTCTATTTCTTTCAATAATTAGGACTTTAAATAAGAGGAGACAGTGATATGTGAATAGAAATGAAAATATAAAACTGGGAAAATCTCATAAAGAAAAATTAGATAAAATCAGCCTGTCCTAAAAAAAGAAAAAGAAAAATATCTAGAAATAATGAATAGAAAATATGCATTTGGCACACCTGGATTTAGGCTACCACTAATAATAAAACATTAGCTGCATGGTACTCGGAGCTGAGATAACAACAGAAGATCAAAATGAAAGTGTGGGACATTTATTTCCAAATGTGTAAATAAATAATAAGGACTACTCGGTTCACATACAAAGAGAATATCTTTTCCAAAATGCATTCTTTACATGAATCTTGTGTATTATCATTTATCATTTGATGATGTAATAAGAGACTTTTGTTTTAAAATTTCCAATGCTTCGATTTTTCTCAATTGTCTTTGGATCTTTCTCCTTACAGCAGTAGGAAAATTATTCTAGTGTAGTAGGCAAGTATTTTTTTTTTCTTGTGTTAAGATAGCTACCAGTTTAGCTGACATTGCCTGAAAATTAGCTGTAACATATAAGGAATTATTCCAGAAACTTGTCTAACTTTGTTGTTGTCCATTAATATGTATTAGCTATAGAACAATGTCTATATCTTATACAAATTTCTCTGAGATAATTATTACACCCTTCTCAAATGGAGTATGAAACCTAACACTGCTTTTAATTTTAGCACTTATCATTTACAAATGTATTACCTGGCAACAGGATATTACTACTCAATGTGTTATACACTGATTTCTAAATGGACTTACTTTGGTTTAAAAACAAGAAAACTTTGCAACTACTGTCTTATTTATCTCTTGTAAAGATTGCCATTCACTCTAACAAGCATTTAAATATACCTTATCAAATATCTTATTCAGCTCAAAATTCTTGTCTCTGAATTAATAACTAAAAATATAAATTGTTAGAATTATTGAAAAAGAATAAATAATCCATAATTGAATGTATTTATATGGTTAATTGCATATACACAGGTATATAAATGAATATATTTTTAATACTTGCATTGAATTCTCATATACCTTTAAAATTAGTTGAAGCATTTTCTAGAAGACCTGGTAAATTGAGATTATTTCCTAATGTGTGGTGTAATGGGATTTATTTATTGATTTTGATTGTAGATAAAATTTTTAAGAATTGTGGAACAACTCAAAATAAGTGAATAAGAATCATTATAATCGTTCCTTTACCAAAGTCATGTATTTGCTTACCAGTAGCATAGCACAAGGCACAATGAGCTATATGCAGAGCCTAAATGTAGTTAATTAGAGGTATTGAGTATAATAAAAGAGTAAATGATCAAGAAAAAGAATACACAAAATGTCAGTTAAGAATTGGGCAAAAGATTTGAAAAGATGCTTAAATAATGAAGAGATATTAATAACTTACTAATTTCATCAACATGATCAGACATTAAGAAACTCTACTTAAAACCACAAAGCAGCAAAGTATGTCATTATACTAAAGTATAAATGAAGATTGTGAGAGTGTGTTCCCAGATGACAGAAAATTTTGACACAGTTCAATATTTTTTATTACCTGCTACTCTCAAACACTATTGATCTCCTTCATGTTGAGTCAATTTAAATTATAGTCTTAATATTTATAATGATGTTTCGGTCAACAGCATTAAATATTTGATTGTGCCTGATAAGATTATATCGCCTACTGACATCATAGCCATCTTTGTTTTAGTGCACTATGACGTTTGCACAACAAATGATTTACCTATCTAGTCATTTCTTAGAATTTATTTTTGCCACAAAGTGACATATGGACATATTCTTATTAAAAGAGTTATTTGGTTTATACAATATTTTATAATGAAGTATTAAGTGAATTGAACATGTGTAACATTTGAAAATCTAATATATTGCATATTTGCAAATCTAATATATTGCATTGAGAATATATTATATGGGAATATACTATATTATATGAGAATATATTTTATATGTATATATATTCCCATATATGCAATATATTCCCATAACATCTTGGGAAAATATTATAGCAGTTTCTTAAAAGCTTAATAAACATCCACTTATCACATGACCAGGTATGTCTGCTCTTTTATTCAAGAATAATGAATACTAAATTTCTTATAAAAGCCTGGATAGTAAAATTTTCAGTAGTACTGTTCTTAATTTGTAAGTATTGCAAACAATCCAAATGTCTTTCGACAGATAAATAGATAAATGCTAAGACATCAGTGCAAAAGAACAATATTCAGCAATCAAAAGTAAAGAACTATTGACATATATAACAATACAGATGAATGTCCACTGCAATTTTCTAAGAGAAGCCAGAGTTAACACATTCAATAGAATTCATTCATATAACTTCAAGAAAAAGCAAATCCTTGGGGTTTAAAAGAGGTAAGAAAAGTCAGGTGTGGTGGTTTACGCCTGTAATCCCAGCACTTGGGAGGCTGAGGCAGGAGGATTGTTGTGAGTTCGAGACCAGCCTGGGCTAAAAAGTGAGCTCAAGGACAGCCTGAACTGCATAGTGAGACCCTGTCTCAAAAAAAAAAAAGGAGGATCAGAGAGGAGGGAAGTAAGAGAAGAGGAAAACAAGGAGGGAAGGAAGGAAGGAAGGAAGGAAGGAAGGAAGGAAGGAAGGAAGGAAGGAAGGGAAATATGGATTAGACATATTTCATATTCACTCAATAGCAAGAGGAACCAAAAATAGAATTAAACTTTAAAAAAAAAAAGGTAAGAAAAGTTGTCTACAAAGAAATAAGGAATTTGGTGAGCTTGAAAATCTTCTATTCTGAAGATTGATTTTGGTAGTAAATATATAATTCTTATGCATTTTTAACATCCTTAAAATTGTACTGTATACTACAAAGTAAGTATTGTGGAAAGTCAAATTGTGAAATGAAACTGTGTAGAATCTGAGTCCATACACCCTAATAATAGCTATACAAAATTATTTGGGACTGTTATAAACTAATGTTTAAAAAACATAAAAGGATCATGGTGAGGTCAATGCCAGTTGAATATAATAATAATATACATATATTTAAAATCAAACATAAAATATTGAAATACACGCATACTATAGAAACATGAAAGAAGATCACAAGGTAGTCACAGACATCATACTAGCTTTATTCTACTTGCCAACTTCTGTAGCACACTAGTGACTATCAAGGTAGGGAAACTCACTGAAAAAGGTAAATGCTATGGCCAATTGTTGGCATAAAAGAAAATAACAACATACCTATTCTTCATTTCTCCCTGAGAAGGACAATGTGAGAAGAACCAACCCAACAGAGCAGCAAAGGTTAATAGAGTTAGAAAATTTGAAACAATAGCAGAATTTCCCTTCCCCTGATATGAATCTGGACACACAACTTTTCCCTTTTGTATCTTAATCCTACCTCACTGACAAAAATTTTTTATAAAATCTTTGAAAATTCTAGAAGAGAAAAAAATTCCATGGAGCATAACTTTGAAACTGCTTTAAAGTCATACATATTCAAGTGCATGACAATGATCTTATTCTCCTCAGTGCTTGTAGAACAGGAATCAACCATGCTAGAAAGAAAATTAAGAAAACAATGACAGACAAATACAAGAAAGGAAAATATTTACTGGAGTATTAACTCTTAGAATTCGAAGTGTTTCCAAATATGACAGCATATAAAGACAAACATCACTATTCTAAAGTCAGTGAATTTATCTTGAGAATGTAACTGAATCACTATAAATCCTACTTATGAAGGTAAAAAACAAGAATAGATAACATCTTTGAAACAGAAATATTAATTAGGTGATCTGAGAAAATTAGCTAATTAAGAAAATAAAAATATAGGAGAAAAAAACCTATATATGTAAATTATTGTTTTTCACTAGTTAGACCATTTATCTCCAATCCTTCCAGCTTTTTGCACCATTTTCTATGCACCACATTCTCATCCCATTCCTTCACTACAGCAGCTGTATTTTGTAGCATGAATGTGTCTTCATATAGGCACATTCCCTTTCCTGGAAAGTGGGTGAGATTGCCTTGTCAGTCACTCTTGCATCATTAGCATCGCATATTAATGTACATGGTATTGCCTGTCACGGTTTTAATCATGTTTCCCATCATGGGATCCATGAAGCCTCTTGCAGGACCGTTACATAAAAAAGTTTGTAATAAAAATATAGGACATCAATGAATAAATGAATGATATCCAAGAAAATAGTTCTGCAGTTTTTTGTGGGAACTGTATGGTAAGAAACAAGCTATTAATTCTCAGGGGATCATGAGTGGAACAGATCAGAAGAACCAGGAAGCAGGTTTGGCACTAGACCAGACATGCTAAAACTAGTACATCTCTTTTAGTATAGCGTCCTCTGGAGCAAAAACATCTTCTTATTTGCAGGAAACAAATATAATCCTCTTTTTTTCACAATGCATTTGAATGTGTTTGTTCTCCACTTCTGAAACATGGCTTGCATTACACAAAATATTCAGATAGCTTCTTACTTAAATAGCAGCTTCTCATGGTTTCTTTGAATAGGAGTGCTATTGTAAAGAAAAAATACCTTCCAAGCAGTTAGGACCATTCTCTTTACGTTTCTTAGGAATTTGTAGTCCTTACACCAAGCCTATTTGCATTTTGATTTATTCTGCTCAGCAACAAGCAACAATACCATACACTCTGTCGGGCAGACGGTTTTCCTTTGACTCTTGATGTTATTTCCAAAATTAATAGAGATGATGAATGGATTCAATGTTAGCATCAAAACTTTCAGTTACTTAGAATTTGTTTTACTGCATATGTGCCATCTTGTTTGGATCCATATAAACTAGTACTAAGAGATTCCCACCTCTATCCCATCTCTCATTTCTTGAGATGGAATAGCTACCAGCATTTCCCTGTCCCTGTGTGATTGTCTTATATATCAGGTATTCCCCTTCTGAGCTTGAAATTATGCCTCAGAAATCTAGAATTTATTTTTATTATGTTTTAGTATATATTAAAAGCAGTAAAAAAAACCCTCTTAAATACTCTGCTGGAAAGGATCTACTATTGCATCAATAAGTATTTATCAGGAGTTAACTCTATAATAAATGGAATTCAATTCCATGCATGGATTACTTAAACAAATTTAATAAGTAGTCTACATTTAAAATGTCTTTTTAAAATGCAAATAATTGGTTAGAGTTTTCCTGTGTTTTAGTGCACTCATTTGCTACACCAACTGGGATTTCAGAATTCATCTTTTTTTTTTCCCCAGAACTCATCTTTGAAACACTTGGTTTCAGGATCTGTAAAATGAATTCAAAATTCTTAGTTTTCAAACTTGTCAGACATGTGTGTTCATAAAGTATAGATAAAAACATGTTTAAAAATTAAAAGTATTCAATTCTTAACATAAGGTTCAGCAATCCTGCATACATTTATTTACCCACAGGAGTGGAAAATTTATGTCCCAAAAAGATGCACATAGATGTCTGTATCAAATTTATTTATAATTGCCAAAACTTGTAACAAATCCAGATGTCCTTCAATGAGTGAGTGGATAAACAAATTGTGATGTATCCAGAATATGAAATATAATACAAAGATTAAAACAGCGAGGCTTCAATACATGAAAGCACACTGAAGAATTGTAAGTGCCAGCTGTTATGTGAAAGAAAATCTGCCTGAGAGAGTTGCACATGATGTGATTGCAGCTACGTACCATTCTGGAAAAGGCAAAACTATATAGTGAAATAGAAAAAATCAATAGTTATCAAGGGTTCAGAGTGGGAGGAAGGAGGGAGGAACTGGTGGAACACAGGAGATTTACAACCACAGAACTATTTCGTATGACACTATAATGACAGAGGTAGGTCGTTATGCAAGTGTCAACACACACAGACAGTGCAGTTTAATAAATCACTAGTATTAATTTTGAATTATCAAATGTACCTGTATGTGTTATCAACGGGAAAAATATATAGAGTGGTAAAATTTATGGAAATTTTCTGTACTTTCTGCTTAATTTTTCTGTACATCGAAATCTACTTCTAAAGTATAATTTATCTTTTTTTTTCAAAAACAATGGGATAATGGACAGAAAACCTGAGACTCTGAAAACCTGGGGGGCTGTGTGTGGTGGGCACAGGGGGCAGGCAGGATGGCAAATTGCAATGTGGCACTAGGGCTAGTATCTAATTTGGTCGTGTACAAGCTCAAAGAGTTTGTGCTTTTTCAAAGCCCCGGAGAACTAATTGTGATATATTATGTGATGACATGAAGGATCAATGTAACAGAAACAGAGTGATGCAGGATATGTTAAGTTTGATGGATTTGATGGCAAGTGGAAGGGAACAAGCAAATAGCAGGTAATTATAGCAAAACAGTGTTAAGACTAAAGTGAAGCAAAAGAAACTTTTATAGAAATTCTACCAAACTGAAATTTCATAGGGATTCCATGTGTTGTTAAGAACTAAACAGAAACACTATGAACTGGTTTTTCAAAAATCTCCAAAACAGAAAAAACAATAAATAGCAAGTGTTATCAAATAAGGACCAGGACCTGCAACTCACCCCAAATTCTAAACAGAGGGGACCGACTTTGGGCCTGTTTAGGAGCATAGAACGAGATGGTAGCAATGCAGAAGGTACGCATTGATGAATAGGCTAGAAATTTGCCTCCGTCTGTATGGAAACGAGTACTTCTCATAACCACTATGTAACGGTAGAGATAGCTAGGAAGAGTCACTAAACCTCAGTTTATGGAGAACTGAACACTTGAACCTAGAACGTGGGTTTTATTAAGATCCAAACAGAGACTTAATGGGAAAATCACTGCCAATTTTAAGCTAATATGAATGATCAAATTTATGCCATTTTACCCATGGTCCTGATACATTGTTTTCAGTTTTCTTGAACTTGATGCCCTTGTTAGGTTAACTCTCCTTGTCAATTTAAATAGTGCTGTATGGAGTCTTCTAGTTTTATACCCGTATGCTTGGAAATCTTCATATACTTTGCAGGAGACTACAACAACCACAGTAGAGAATACTTTCAATAAACAGGAAAGCACATCGGAAATTTGAACCCAGAGTAATGTAGTCCAAAAACTGTTCAGTATGGAGCAGAGGGAGCATCACAGTGAACCTGTCCCACGTGAGAAACCTTAGGGCGACAGGAAGAACTATCATTTTAATACTAGATAAACTAAGAGAGACATAGGAAAGCTCATGACTTGACATGGAGGCAGAGGAGTTCATGTTATGTTTCAAGTGTTATAGAGTTAAAATTCACTTATCTAATTCCCATAACAACTTAATGAAGGCACAATTTATTACTGAATGTTACAACTAAACCTTAGAGTGTGAAGGATCTTGTCCAGGGCCAAACAAATAATTGAGGATAATGGTAAAAATTTAAATCAAAATAAAAGTAATTCATCAATTCATAGCCCCAAATGAAGTACATTACACACACACACACACACACGTGTGCATGCACACCAAATATATTTGTTTACTTCCAGACATCAAAGGACATCCGTAGCAGCATCTAGAGTGACAGGTGCTAAAAATCATGTCTCGGCCAGTGTCACTGAGCAGTCGCTGCCTAGCAGGGAAGGTGTAACCTCCTTGGAGGTCAATGTGAAGCATTTTGGAAATCAGAACTCTAGGCAAACTACGGAAGTGAGGCTTGCAAATAGAAATGAATCTATTCTGGTAGTTTGGTTTCACTCTTTAAAGTAAGTTTATAACACATTGGCTAGACAGAAAGCCAACATGTTCATAAAGTATAAAATACAGTTTCTTTTCATTTCAACTCCTTTCAGAGCAATGAAGATATTTCATTGAACTGAAATATGCAGTTAAAGTCAGTCTAATGAGTCAATTTTTACAGTTTTTGATAATAGATTTTCAGGCCAAATGAAGATGGAATGAAAGAAGTAGTACACAGGCAAATTGTCTCAATTTAAGTTTAATATGACAGTGAACAGATGGAAAATCTGAATTATCATTAAAAATGTAGAAAATATGGGGAACAAAATATATGAAAGTAATACCTGTGTGTATATGCATACAAACTACAAAAAGGAATTTGAGTTCTTTATTATGTATCTGCTGTTTAATTTGCAATTTCATCCATACAGGAGAGTTTAAAATTAGCTATTGAGTATCCATAAAATTCAAGTGAAAATGTATCATAAAAGCTATAACATTAAATGTACAAATCTGTAACCAGAGCACTCTGAGGCTTAGCATTTTAGCAATATCCTATCTCAAAATATATAAAAAAATAATTTAAAAGGCTGGGGATATAGCTCAGTGTGAAGATCCTGGGTCAACCCTCAGTATAACAAAAAAGAAAAAAAAAAGAAGCAAACTCTAAAATTTGTAATACTAAACATCTATTTAAAATCTATTTAAAATCTATAAATGAACAATGTAAATCTATGTTAACTGTTTTGTATAATTTATCACATTTACATTTAGGCAGTCCTATCTACTTAATACTTTACCAGATTTGGTCTGGGGCTACAGTTCAGGGATAGAGTACTTGCCTAGGATGCTTGTGTCAGTGGGTTTGATTTCTAGCACCAGTGGAAATCTTACAGATTATCCAGCTCCCCATTTTGAAGACAAGTAGATGACACATCAAGATTAGTATGAATGTCAGAATTTCAATCCCAGTTCCTCTGCTAATTAGTTATGTGAGTTGAACTAGTAACTCTTCCTTTATAAATCCAGAAGTACCTTGATATATAATGGGGCTACATTCCCATAATCCCACCATAAATTGAAAATAGCCAAAGTAGAAAATGCATTTGATATACATAATCAATCCACCATCACATCACCCAGAGGACACTGGACTGCATCTTGTGTTCCTAGGACAGACTGGCCGCTAGAACTCCCAGCTGCTGCCCACTGTCATGAGATGTGGCTATCTCTCAAAAAGATAAAACTTCTAAACTTGTAGTAGAATTTCTACTGAATGTGTGTAACTTTAACATACTAGTAAACATGAAAATTCATAAGTTGAAGCATTACAAATGAAGGACAGTCTATAGTTATTTTTATCCTCTTTGTTAAGAAGTCTAAATAAGATATAATGTATAGGAAGCTTCTTAGAACTTAAGTCCTACCTAAATAAATCCTTGATACAAAAGGGGTTTTATATTATCATCACCTATGGATGAATAATTGACACACAAAAAGAACTTGCACAGTATCATAGTGTTATAAATTAACAAAGTTGAGCTATTGATATTTTGAGAAATACTTCAAAATATCTGGAATGCTACGTTCTGATTGTCACTCAAAAAATTTACCCAACCTCATAAAGGCAGTCCAATTTATGATGCTTAGACGTTAAGATTTTTAAAGTTTGCGAACATGCAAAATCTTAAATGTTGAATTTTTATCTTTCCACACAATAGTCACGTGCAGCAAAATACTGTCTTAGCAGTGACAGTGGCCTGCAGCTCCCAGCTGCCACAAAATCACAAAGGAAAACAGCAGGTGCTGGCCAGAGCACAGTGTGGCTAAGCTACAGTGCTTGATAAGTTAAGTCCATTAAATGTGTTTCCTCCTTGATATTTTCAGCTTGTAAAATAATCCCATCATAAGCTGAGAAGTACCTCTATCCACTTTAATAATAGATAATTATTTAGGTTAATATTAACTTCTTCTTATACTTAACATTAAGAATCAAGTCAAGCCCATTTAAGTCTTCCTCAAAAATAGAAATGGTTCTCTTTGTAGTAGGCAATAATGCACAAAACAAACAGACAAACAAAATAGTTTTGATGTCTGAAACTTGTAATAAGATCATGTGACTCATACAAAAGTAAACGTCAAGTTATCATCCAAATTCCTCCCTTTCCTTAAAAACTGAACTTTCAAAATAAGACAAACTTAAAAATTTCAAATTTATTGGAATCAGCCATATCCCTCACTTTAACAAAACTCTTGCAACTTAAGTCAAACCCAGTATCATGACAGCAATCAAATCCT
The DNA here is from genome assembly GCA_004027455.1 of Hydrochoerus hydrochaeris. Lineage (NCBI taxonomy): Eukaryota > Metazoa > Chordata > Mammalia > Rodentia > Hydrochaeridae > Hydrochoerus > Hydrochoerus hydrochaeris. The sequence continues at coordinate 296,242 of PVLA01001556.1, read as the reverse complement.
AGTTGACCCTTTATGCAGATGAAACTACTCAATAGTTTCTCACAGAACTCCTGGAACCACTTTCTTCTAGCCTACTTCTTCGCTTCCTCTGTATGCATCTCACCCAACCAGTTCCTTAACTTGTAAGCGTATTGGACTTCACGCTGCAAAGAAGCACCTTGTGTTTCTTTTCTCATTTTAAAACAATGGAATTACATCTATGCTAAAGATTTCAAGTACTACCTCTAAATGGATGAATGAAAATACAGTAAATATATTTTAAGTTTTAATAATTCCTACCTCTCAACCATATTTTAAATGTACATTACATATTCCTAAATTGAAGTTTTGCATGTATTCTGGCTTAACTATTACTTGATCTCTAACTATCTCTAAAATTCTTTTTTCTTTTATTTCACCAATCACTTGGTAATTCATTTTTTTTAAAAAAAACACACAAACACTTGGATTCACATTTAACAGTGATAGGTCTCTTATTTCTCACATGTAACTAGTCTCTGAGTACCAATGATTCTGCTACAGAACTATAACATAAATCTGAATTTACTTGTTCATCTATGCCAAAGCCATATCAGAATCACAGGAATTTTGTATTATTTTAATATTTTCTAAATTTCTGTATTAGTCAGTGTTTTCCAGAGAATTAGAAACAACAGGAGATACAGCTACCTGTCTATGTACGTATACTGCCTCTCTCTCTCTGTCCGTCTGAGAGAGTTAATTATGGGAATTGACTTGCATGATTATTGAGTTCAAGAATTCTCACCATCTATTATCTGTAAGCTATAAAACACTGAGAAAAGCTAGTGGTATAATTCAATCCATTTCCAAAGGCTGGGAACAAATCATATGAATCTGAGTATGAAAGCACAAATACAAAGAAGTCTTACATCCGAAAGCAGGTGACTCGTCAAGTGTAGAATGAATGAATTCACCCTCCCTTTTCTGTTTTTCCCCTCTGGGATTTCTACAGATTAGGTGATTGCCTATGTTGGTGAAGGTGAACCTTCTTTACTTAGTCCACTGATTTAAATGCAACTTGCCTCCAAAGTTGATGTCACAAAAACACCTATAAAGGTAACACCAGGTATTTGGGCATCTCCTGCTGCAGTGAAATGGGCAATAAATTAAGATTAATCAACACTAGTTTTTATTGTGGTTATGTTTTTATGTTGCAAGCACAGTCATCAATGGGGAATAATTCCTGTGCCACTGTGGCAGGCACTGTATATCCCCACTCATCAGAAGTATTAAATATAAACATATGCTTGGTGCAATGAAAATCATACCATTGTAGTTGATAATAGTTAGATGAACTGAGAGTCTATCTCCAAGTCCTAGTTGAGGAATTTACTAGTTATACAATTAATCACATTATTTAACTTCTCAATTTGTATAAATTGGAAGTGATCTTTTACACAATATAATTCAATGTGATGACTCATATGTAAAGTATATCATCAAGATAGATGCTAAAATATAGAGTAGTATTCATGGAGGCTTGTTTATTACTATAGTTTATATTAGTGAATTGCCCAGTTTTCACCAGATTTGGACATACAGGTAGGAGGTTTTGATTTAAAACACAGACACATTCTGGGTTTAAAATTTTAGTATGAGATCTGCATCTCAACCAAAGGATCATTCTCCCTAACCAGGCAAAATTGGCCCATAATTCTATAGATTGATAGAAACTTGCTATTTGGTAAGAAGATATAGCAAGAGAAAAATAAAACAGTGACCCTCCAAGTTGAACTCCTAAGAACACAATTTTCTCCAAAGAAAATTATACATGGACCCTTTGGGGTGAAGAATAAAGTTTCTCCACCAAAGATTTAGAGCAACTGATGCTTGGTCAATGCTAGCTATTGTTGGGAATGTATAGCCGAATAGTCAACAGTTTGGGCTGTGGTGAAAACCTGTTTAAGATGCAGCCTGACTTTTGATTTTACTAAATGTGTGACCCTGGGCCTTCTTATTTCCTTGTCTGTAGGTGTGGATAATAATACCTCTTGCTTCACTCAGTTGTTTAAGGATTGAGTTAGATTGTTCATGAAATTATTTGGAAAGAGTAGTTACATGTCAGCTGTTTATTATTTCAAAAATCTTACTTGAATTGTTTGCTTTTCACATCTGATTTTGCCATCCTCATCATCCGTGTCGTGACAATGTTAGCTTCCCTTATGATGCCTCAATTTTGCAACTGATTTTTCCTCTGCTAGAAGCTTCCCATTTATGCCTTCTGTAGGGATAAAACACTATTTGCTATTCAAGATGTTCTCCAATAATTTTCTGCAAGCTTTCTATAGAAACTTTAAGAAAAGCTTATGATTTGCAACAAATATTTCATCACAAGTTTACTCATAATAGAACAAAATTTGTAATGCAATTAATGTAAGCTCAATGGAATAATTGAATCCATTTGATAGGAAGAAATTTTACTGGAATGGCTAGAGGTACTCAGAACTTGTTTTTTTAAAAAAGAAAAAGCAAAAGTAGAAAAAAATCTTCAAAAAATTAATCCTGTGGTAAAGAAGTTGTTTATCAGAAAAGAAGTATTTTGAAGACATTGACCATATATTAATATGCTACCATTATTCCTTCTTTCTCCCAGCATCATGCTACAAGTAGAAAAATGCTTACAATAATGTAAAGAAAAGTGGAGTAATTAGAATCACAGATTCTAAAATGAAATCTTCTGTATCCTAATGGTGGTTTTTCAATCTATTAGCTCCATAACCAACAGCAAGTTCCATTGCTTCTTATATGTTGTGAAAATAGCTCAACACTCATTGACAATCATAAGAAACTAGGGTTGAAGTCAAATATAGTGGTAGAAATGGAAAAACTGTAACAGACGAAAGGAGCACATAAAATGCATTTCTATATTGATGATATAGAATTGTCTATATCATCAGACATGTGTGCAGAACAGACAGCTTTCCTCCTGGTGTTGCAGAGGTCAATTTTAGGCATAAGATAGTCTCTATTTTCCTTTATTTTTTCTCTCTTTATAGTTTATTTATATAATTAAAGATAATTCCTAATTATACCTACATTAAGATCAATATCTAATAAGTACATTTAAAATACTAATATGAAAGTTTTAGAATATACAGTTTAAAACACTGACATTTGTAAAAGTGTGATGGTAAATGCCTGTAATCCCAAAACTTGAAGTGGCATAATCACAAACTGAAGCTCATCCTGGGGAATTTAGAGACTTCAAATGAGTGTGCCATGTAAAAATATAAAAAATGAAAGTGCTGGAGAACTAGCTCATGGTGAAAGCCCTGTGTTCCATCTGCAGGACCACAAAAACAACACAAAGCAAAATGAAACAAGAAAAAGAAAAAGAAATCTGGGCACAAACCTAACAAAATATAATAAAGATCTTAAGGAAAACAATAACGCTTTATTGTAAGATGTTGAATAAGACTCCCTAGTCAGAGAAAAATAGCATGGGTGCACTTACAAAGCATTTTGCCATAAATATGATTATTTTCCTTCAAACTGATCTGTAAATTCAATCCAATTTTAATCTTTTATTTCATGGAACTAAAGAAGCAGTGTCTCTAAATCACAGAAAAAGTAGAGTGAATGTTATTTTGTAGAAAATGAGATCAAAGACACACTTCCACAGGCCAAAACTATTTTTTTTTATTTAAAGAGAATCAAAAACATGTAAAGGGTAGAGATAATACAGAATTTCAAAAAAAAGATAAACAATAAGAAATCACTAGTTGATAAATTACATATTGTCCTCTTAGAAATAGTTGTTCAAGTTACAAAATTAAAGCATACAAAGTAAATAGTCAAACAGTGAGAATGTAAACAGCTATGCATGCATGAGTCTCTACATGTATTTCTAGCCTTTTTGTATTAGAGGGAAAAACAAAACATAGCAAGATAAAACAAAACAAATTCCTGCAAAAACATGAAACCAAAAAGTCTTATAAAACCACAGTACAAGGTGATCTACAATGATTACTGTGTTGTTTCTTATTATCTTCAATAGAATTGTCTATATCATCAGGCATAATTGAATATAGCAGTGTAATTGAATATAGCAGTACATAACAATATTAGTAAAAATAAAACATTGTAGACAATATAAAACTTCAAAGGCAGGTAATAATCAAACCAGAATGGATAGTCTGGTGAATCTTGTCATCTTAAGTGCAGATGCCTATACTCTCAGACTTGATACTATCAACCAGAACAGCTTTGAATAAAATCTAGCAATACAAAACAGCAATCTACGATCAGTCATGGTAAAACAGTGCAGGTTTTACAGAGCTTTAGGTTAAGTTAATAGGAAATTAAGGATGATTACCATACTATATCCTGTTATTTTCTGGATTACTATCTGTGCCCTCAAATCTAGTGCAGGTAGAATGACTGGAACAGAATATAACACATCTCAGCACAGTAGTATGAATAATGTGGGTTTTATATCCTGGTGAACTATTAACAATATAGTGTATCAAGGTGATCTATGTTAGAGATTCTAATTATCCTTCTTTGCCTCATTTCTGCTATGCTATTTTTTCTGCCTGTTTGTCTAGTTTTCTCCTTCATTCTACTGCCTGCCCCACTCATTGAGGCTTTTCTGCCACTGTTCCTAAAATCCTGGTATTTTTTTCTCTATCTCTAGAATGTCCTTCAGTATTCTCTGTAGGGTTGGATTGGTGGTCACAAATTCCCTCAGTTCCTCTTTGTCATGGAAGCATCTTGTTTCTCCATTAATTTCTAGTGACAGTTTTGCAGGATACATCAATCCTGGCTGGAGGTTATTTTCTTTCAGGGCTTGGAATATTTCACTCCAAGCTCGTCTTGATCTGATGGTCTGTGTTGAGAAATCAGCTGTGATTCTGATGGGCTTACCTTTATGGGTAATTTGTTTCTTTTCTCTGATGGCTTTTACTATTCTGTTTTTATTTTGAACTTCTGGTATTTTGATTATTATATGTCTGGGTTTAGATCTATTTTGGTTGTAGGTGGCTGGAGTTCTGTATGCCTCACATAACCAAATGTCATTTTCTTTTCCCATGCTTGGGATGTTTTCCTTAATTTTTTCCTTGAATAGCCTTTGTAATTCACCTGTATGTATTCCTGTATGTATTCTTCATTCACATTTCTTATTCTTAAATTGTAGATTCTCTTGTCATCTTCTAGCCTTTGTATTGTTACTGCCTGTTGCCTTGTTATTTTTAAGAGATCTTTCCTTTCATGATCACAAATTGCAAACTTGTCTTCAAGTTTTGATAGTCTATCCTCAGTTTCTTTTAAGGCATTTTGCCAGCTTTCAATGGAGCTTTTAATATCCTGGCAGTCTCTTTGAAACTGCTTCATGTATTCTATATTTTCTTTATATTCTTTATCAAATGTTTCTCTCCTTTTTTGTGTTCTTTCCTTCTTCCATCTGTATCATCCTGAGAGATGCTTCTTGAGAGCATTTCTTTTATGACTCTACTCATATCCTGCTTTACCTGATTTAATATTTCAGCTCTGAGCTCATCTACAAGGTCCCGAAGATATCTCTTAATGTCCATTGAAGCCATGTCTGATGTTGTGTGTTTGCCACTCTTAGTCTCCCTTGTTTTTCCTTCTCCTGGATCAGTGCTCTCAGGGTTCTGGGCTGGGGGCCTCCTCCTGCCTCTCTCTCCTGTCATGTCCCTGGCTTCCTCCACACAGGTTACAGAGCAGGTTCCAGCCCCCTTCCCTGCTAGCCATGTTTCCTCCAAAGCACATTGGCAAGGGACCTCTGCCCTCTCCTGACTGCACTTGTCACTGAGGTGTAAGCAGCAGATGCATATGCCTGCCCCTCCCCACCGGGCCAGCCAAACTTCAGGGGCCTTCACCCAGTTAGTGCATGCTAGGCATAGGGAATCCATTTGGGCCAGCTCATTAGGTCCTGGCCAGGGGCACGGCCCAGTCCAAGCAAATCCCACGAATCTGCTCTGGGAAGGGAGCAACCAAATGAAGTCACTGTCACTCCCAGTTCAGGCTCCTCCTGCCAGATTCCAAGATGTTGCCCATTTGGTCACACCCTTCCTCTGTGTGGGGGGGTCTCATTTCCAGGACTGACCATGGATTAATGAAGGTCCCTTTGCTGGCTCCGCTCTCTGTTGGGTTCACCAAACTTTGACTTCAGTGGTTGGGTTCAACCACTGCTGTGGTTCCTGTGAGTGGCAGCGGGAATGAGTTTGGGTGGCTCTGTATGCCGGTACAAATTCAGGCTGGTGCAAACTTGGTGGGCTGCCACGAAAACACTGTGTCCTGTCGTTTTTAGCTGTTTCAGTTGTAGTCCCGATGTATTTGATGAGCTTTTTTATGCTTTAATTTCTTCCCGTATCAAGAGGATCCATCTGCCTCTGACTGGGTCCCTCCAGGGTGTTTTATTCTGGCACATGAGTTGTTTCTCCTGGGAGGCTTTGTATTCTGTTGCTCACTGATCGGCCATCTTGATCTCTCTCTTCCAAAGGCTAAAACTATTTAAAAGCTGTGAGAATTAGAACAATGTAGCACTGAAGCAGAGTGATATAAATCAAGATTACAAAACATACATTTTTAAAATAAACTTGCTCATGCGTGGAAAACTCACATGCTCAGACTCCTACTTTACATTATCAAAACAGATTGAACTATTAAGAAAATGGTAACAGAAATTCCACAGGAAATTTTGTAAAGCAATGTGAAAGGAAATTTTCTTGAATTGGAAGAATAAACATTTAAAAAGATATCAGTTCTTCCAAAGTTTGTCTATGGAACGTATGAATTTTTTTTTTTTTGTTACACAGTGACTAAAATACTAAAGAAGATAAAGTGGAAGAAATTATCTAGCCAGCATTAAGCATTAAGTCTTTCTTTTTATCTATACTATATAATTACAGTGATCAAGACCATGTGTTCCTGGCAGAGAAATTGCCAAACGGATCAAAAGCCAAATATCAAACTCAGAAATAGCCCATGTACCTTCCACTTATTCTTTATAGAATACAAAAGTATTTCAATGGAGGAATGAAAATCTTTTCAAGAATGTTGGTGACAAAGAAATTGGATATCCATAGAGAAAAATAGTGAGAAAAAGTCTCAATGTACACTTATCTTCTATAGAATTTAAAATGATTATAAATTTATTTGTTAAGCATAATACTCTGTAATGAACAAGACAGTTTAAGGACTTCGTGTCACTGGAAGGAGGCTGAGGAAGTCTCACAAAGATGGGAAAGGGTGGGGATTTCAACTTACTGCACATTGGGCTGAAATCATTTCACTGACTTCCATCTCACAAAAGGAATTTTCCCAGTGTCTCTGCGGCACAGGAAAGTTTACTAAGCAGAAAGGAACATACTCTCAGGGAGGAGTGGTGTCCTCAAGAGACGCATGTTATGATCTGGAGCTGGGTGTTATTTATGGTTTATGGTGCTGGGGTATCTTCAAAGTGGGTGATCACAGGCGGCATTCTCACTGTCTGTCAGATTCCCTATTTGCCAGGCTATGTTTGAATGCAAACCATTTTACATGTCTTTGGTTAAGATATTCTGCCCTCTTACTAGTGTTGCTTTTTGGGGGATGGATCTCTGTGGAAAGAACAGTGAATTTCCCTGAAGGGAAAGGGCACCGTAACCTCGAGTAGCACTTGCATCCTGAAGCCACAGTTTCTCTATGATATCCAACTTTAAAATTACAGTTCTCTTGTCTCCTTTCTACCTCTTTTTCTTCTTTCCTACCTCAGTGGGGTTCAGGGAGCAGTCCTTATATGTGGTACCAAAAGTATGAACCACAAATTTTTGCAAAAATCAACAATTTAATAATTCATGTTTTCAAGAGCATTTAATTTGGATTGAATTTAGTTTTACTTTATCAGAGCAGGTGAATTTGCAGATTTTTACATTAAAAAAATTTATCAATAGAAAAAAGTGAATAATACCTGCCTGCCGGCAGTAAAGGAAAGAAAAGAGCTTGCCTCTCCCTCTCCCTCTGGCTCTTGTCGTTCTTGCTGTCTGTTTCAGCCCCAGTTGCCCAGAACTGTGGTCCCTCTGCCATGTGCCACTCCACCCTGGAGCCAGCCAATTATGAATGGAATCCTCCACAAACTGTGATCTAATTAAAACCTTTTCTCTTTCAACTTTTGGCATCAGGCATTTTGTCTCAGCAATGAGAGAAAAGTAATTAAGATACTGCCCAATAGCAGGCTAAATATTTAATATCAGTTTGATTACAGAAAAGATGGCTCCTTCAAAGAATAGAATGTGCTGAGTAAAGACAAGGATATTTTAAAATATAGGCAAACATTTATTGGTTTGTTTGTAATGTTCTATTTGTAAAAAAGGCTTAAAATCATAGATGGTCTCAGCTCATGTTCACAACTTGGTGCCTTCAAACTTCACAAAAGTCATAGAGGATTACTGAGAATTTGTAGAGTTCATTACAAGGCAAACTATAAGATGAGAACTCCTTTACATAGATGTTTGGCAACTGGGCAAGTTTCTGAAGAATTTTATCTTTCCAGAAGTCAGGAGTGTACAGATGAAGCAGAGACTATAGATTTAGGTAAAGTATCAATAGGTATTTTTAGTTTTAGTTCAAAAATACGTTTACAACATTAAGCAAAATTTTAACTATTTAGAATTGGGTGATAACAACTCACTTTTTGTAGGTTCATTTAAGTCATTACCTAATATTTTGAGGACAATGTTTTTAATTTTATTTCATTCAGAATGTCTGCATTCCAAGTTACATGTCTGAAATTATACATAGATTAAATATACTTAATGCATAATCTTAAATTTTATGGGATTCTGTACATGCAATGGATGTCCTTGATGTTAGCTTTTATAAATCGTAAATTTCAGTCAATGTTTATCTCAAACTATAATTGTATTTGTTTCAAATATTGCTTTGTTCTAAATAGCCTTAAAACTTGGGGCTTAGGTGTTCCATGTTGCCACTCTACTGGCCATTTATATCCACTGAAAAGGTCTCTGGTACTTGAAAAATGAAGATCCTTTTCCATGGTTTTGGAGCACACAAAGTCCTCTCACAGATTTGTGTGAAGGCATCACCTTTGGTCTTTTCCTTTCCTCTTCATATTTGGTAATATTTCATCCACTCTTGGTTTTTAAAGGATGAGGTCAACTGATGCAACAGAAACCCAGCATCACAACCTTGAACGTGGCCTTGGAACTTTTTGCTCTTGCTTAACCCACCTCTGGTTCCCCATGCTCATTCTTAGCAAAGGAATTCCTGCCTGACAAGATTCAGAAGCAGCTTTGTTAGACAATAAGAAAAACTGGGGTAACTTCAAATATGATGAGTTCATATCACAAAACATACATGAAAACTACATAATTATAAAGTATACTGGAGTACAATTTGTGAGCTGATTAACTGTTCATTGAAACTGAGGTAAAAGTCACATATTTGTATGAGTTATCTTTTTCTTTTCTGAAGAAATAGAGGGGAGAAATCTGAACTCTTTTCCCATGCGGATTACCACAGCTTTTCCTTCATTTCTCAGAAGGAAATTTCAGAGGGCATTCAAGTCCCCAGTTCCTCCATCAAATTATTATTTACTATTGGGGAACTTTCCATTTTCTAACCTGTCCCCCTAAAATGCACATTGATCTCTTCTCTCCAAAAGGAGAAAATCACTATTCTGCTTCTAGAGAATAAGATTCTTCACCTTCATAGTATGCAGTGAATGGATTCCATCTAACAATAACATCAGATGGGTCTTACTGCTCAGATAAATGACAGTCTCCTGGAAGTAAATTGACCTGATCATTCAAAAATGGAAGAGCTTTAAGGTCTTTCTTTTCACTGAATTGAGTTGTAGATATCACCCTTTCTACCAGGCATAATATATTGGAATTTTTATTTGTGACTCTTTTTCAAGCAGACAGTAAATTAAATGTCTCATCTGTTATCATATGCATCTGTGGCACATGTTCTTATTCTCCCTGTGGTTAGTTATACACATGATTTCAGCACAGGGCTTTTTCTGTAAATAGATGTTTCTATATTTTTATCCTTTCAATCTTGACAACCTCTTCCATGCCAAGTTTCCTTGTTATTTTCTTCAATGTTAATTTTAGACAATTTAAAATATTATAATAACCTTCTAAATGATACTTATTAGGAAATATTCTCATATATAAAGTCTATGTGAATCTAAAATTTGAATTTTTAAACAAGTTATTTTATCAAATTCAACATCAAACTGACAACACCCTTTATAACAACAATTTGCCAAATGGAGAAACGTCATACACTGAATGAGCATTATCCTTCATGCTGATAGGTGAAATTAATGAAATAATTAAAAAGCCATAAGAGGAAAATGAAGAGTGTCAGAAGACACCAACAAGATGGAAAACAAAATATTACCAGAATGTTAATGTGACTGCTATAAAGTACACCAATCTCAAGGAGAGAAAATTTCATTCACAGAGCTGAAAAATTTCCAAGAGTATTATCTTTAAAACTGTAAAACTAATCAGTGAGGCAATGCATTGTGTTTCCATGCTTTGTCAAGATAATTTAACCAACCACCATGCATGCAACTTTAAATAAAAGTATGTAATCTTTTTGTATTTTATATTAACCAGCCAATAGCTTTTGTAATACAAAACCTAAAAGTCACCAGTAAACAAGGAAAAACAAAGAACCTAAGATAACAATGCCAGAGTAATTATTACATTTTCTATGGGAAAAATTCCACAAAGAAGTGCCCTTGTTGATCATATAATCTTTCCACATTTTCTTGCTTATATACCATTTTCTTGTCTTTATTTAGAGTGCAGATGTTTATTAAGGGAACACAGGATGAAGGTGAAGTACAATCCGATTTTAGATTGTGATTTTTTAGGGAGAAGAAGTGCTACCCAGAAAACTATCAATTGAAGAATCCTACCAAAATGTCATTAACATTTTGAATATTTGACTTTTTCAGAAAGTACTAGTATTAACTTGTTCTATAATAAGAGATCTCTTCCACTATATGGAAGAGTCATACATTTTTAGGATGTCCTCATGTCAATCAGGAGGAAGAACAGTTCAGTAGTTCCCTGGTGTTAACAACCTAAAGAAAAAGAAAAACAGTGACAGGATATTTTATCCAGACCACACATATCCATTCATTCATCTCTTGCCCATAGTCTCAAGTTTATACTATAATGGAACTCATTAATGCTTTCCACTGATGTGAATTGTACAAGTTACATCTGCATGGTAAAACTTTTTCTTTTATTTTTCCCCAATTGAGATTGAAATATTATTTCTGTGGCTTTAAAGATATAGAAATCAAGTAGATATCAATTAGATGCTACAAATGTCCAAAATTTCATAAGGGGAGGTTTAAGACCCTAGTTAGCTTAGAGTGAAATTATGGCCGTTAACAAATAAGCAACAACTGCTATTATCTATAGAAATACCTGTCTTTACTGCACAGCAGGAACTATTTTTCTTCTCTATTTCAGTGAGATTCAATTTGGAAATTATAATACATACTAGATTTTAATTTCCTGCTATACTGAATAGAGTAATCCCTTCTGTATTTACCACCTGGGATTTTGATCCACTCATCATATAAAAAAAACTTATGAAAAATTATCTCCATTTATTTTCTCTACACACATACATCTATACATATCTAGATGCATATACATGTACTTATGCACAGTAATTTAGCAGGTAAGTAGGAAATAGGAAGAGATAGCAACATAACCTGATTTTTATTTTGTTGAAGTGTGGACAATTCCATTCCCAAGGTATTTTGGGACAACACCTAATTCAGTATCCCTTGAAAAATAAATAATTCAAGCATCTCTTGAAAGAGGAGGTGTATCAAACCTCTGAGCAGAAAGTAAACAAGCATGCTGGGAAGTTCAAATTGATGAGCCTGTAAAAATCAGTAGAAGAAGCTGGTGAAAGAAACTGCAGGGATTGAGAATGTTTAAATCATCACTCTGGAAAACAATCCAGAAAGGCAACACGGTGGGTGCTGTGATATACTATACATGTTCCCTTCCAATAATGAAATACTAGTTCTCTTCTGGTAGCTGCTAAAATTTCCTCCTTGTCAACTGCTCTTCATATAATGATCGATCATTGCTGGCATATGGAATCCAGACCTCCTCCACAGGACAAACTCAGCTCTTAGAGGGGTCAGTTCATCTCCTTGCCTCCTCTCTTCTCTCCTCCCCACCCCTGCTTTCCCTTCTTTCCCCTTCCCTTCATTTCTCCTTGCCTTTCATCTCTTCTTTCTATCCATCTCCTTCTTTCTCCTCCCCTTCTTCAAGCATCTTTTAAAAAAGACATCCTCAGCTAGATATGGTGGTACACTCTAATCCCAGGGATCTGGGAAGCTGAGGCAGAAGGATCACAAGTTCAAACTCACACAGGGCAACTTAGTGACTTAATGAGATCTTATCTTAAAATAAAAAAATAAGAAGGGTTGGGTTCATGGCTCAGTGTGAAGAGCTTGCATTCAATTACTAGTACTGGAGAGGCAGAGCCAGACATAGAGCCAGAGAGAGAGAGAGAGAGAGAGAGAGAGAGAGAGAGAGAGAGAACAGAGACATAGGACAGAGACAGATACACAGAGAGAAAGACAGATAGACAGGCAGACCAAGACAGAGAAAGCATTCACTTTCTGAATACAAAAATGCATAAGGCAATGCCTGGACTTCCAAATAGTTTCACATATTTTCAGCTGAAAAGTGTAACAGTCCTTTCCTTTTAATTTTATAGTTAAAAGAATGAGAATTATTCTAGAAATAGTTGTCAGAAACTCTTGTTTTCTTCTCCAACTGAGAAAAGTGTACTGTGTAATAATTTACAATGCTTATGCAAGAATTTCATGTGAACAGAGGAATAAAACTAAAAAACAGGCCAAAAAGAAAAAAAAACAAAGATAAAGGAAAGAAATGATATTTATTGGGTGTCTACTAAATCAGTGATGCTGTCTGAGGCATCTTCTATATGCTAGTTCTATACTCACAGTAGTACTATGGAATTGACATTTTATATTCTTTCTGCAAGTTAGGTAACTGAAGCATAGAAAGATTAAATTAGTTGCTCAAAGTAGAAGTTTTCAAAAATCTGTTACAGAAGTCCATGTTCTTTAACTATTTTGCTAGCAAAGATTTAAAGAAAATGGGCATATTTTTGAATCTGTTTAAAAATTTAGAATGTTAAGATAAAACACATTGTAGTGTCTTCCCCAGCCTTGACTGTAGAAAGCATGAATTACTTTTAATAATGTAATACCTATGCAGGGTTAACTAAATCAAATATATTCTGCCATATTCACTTATGCTTTCCACACTGACATTAAGACTTATTCAGTATTAGATTTATTGTAGTCAAACCAAGCCTAAAAATACATAACATTTTATATGAAGAGTTATTTCTTACAAAGAAAATTGATTATGTATAATAAAGGTCATGTCTTGAGCTGCAATCTGGACATTTGTGTTTCTGTCAGTCAGAAAATCCTTTGCCCTGAAACTCCAAAATGTAAATTACCTGTTCTTCATATTACACATTTATTTAATATACAGTGCAATCTTTTAATTCATAACATTTGCCAAAAATAAGTTTCCTGATACAATTTCTCATTAAAGAGGTTGTCTTGTCTTAATTACTTTCCTCTTATCGCTAAGACAAAATATCCAATACCCAAAGTTAAAGTGGGAAAGGTTTATTTGGCTCAGTTTGTAGAGGTTGCAGTTCATAACTGGCTGACTCCAAGGTAGGGTGGCATAGCAGACAGGCACTGCAGAGGAAAAACAGTTCATGGCAGACAGAGCACAGCCAAGTAAGCAAGAGACAAGACAAGTCTCTTCTTGACCTTATATTGTATCCAGTCTACAGGTATTACGGTGATGCCAAACCAATCAGTGGACTGATGTAGTAATCATCTCTACCCTTAATCCTAGCACCACATTGCACCATGAATCAATCACACACTCTAGTTTCATTCACCTCTGAAAAAGCCCCACCTATGACCACATGAAGCTTTGGGGGGACATCTACACACAAGCCATAACATTCCACACCTGGACCCCCAATTACGCATGCACACCCCATTATGTAAGTCATCAGTTCATCTCCAAGAGTTGGCAAAATCTTAGCAGTTTCAGCATTGCTGAAAAGTCCAAGTAAAATGTCTCCTCTGAGATTTAAGGCAAACGCTTAACCTCAAGCCCCTGTACAAATTAAATGAAAGTTAGTAAAACATAGATACTACCATTTCAAAAGGTACAAATAGGGATACAAAAGAATGGAACTGAAGCTAGTCCAAATTCAAGCAGGGCCAACATTAAGACCTGTGGTTCTACGATGAGTATTCCTGGTAATCTGTGGAAGAATTTGAACTCCAAAGGGTTTGGGTGGTTTCACTCCTGTAATACTTTGGGTGACTCCATCCATATAGCACTTCTGGTGGTTGTAGACCTTATACCTTCTTTCTTGGACCTGCTCTGCTCCCTGTCTGTAGTTTTCCTCAGATGATTCACATTCTTGGCTTCTCCAAACTTCTATGACCTCCACTGCACCTTCAGATTCACACATAGCCTCCTCAGTAGCACACTGCCTGTCTTCCTAGGCCTTCTGAAATCTACGTGAAGTTTTCTGACTCCACAACTCTTGCATTCTGCATGCACCTAAAACCAGCACCACGTGGATGATGTCTGTCTGCTGCCTGCTGGAGTAGTAGCCAGACTTTCTCTTTTCTGTTAGCTATAGGGATCAAGTGCCTATCAACCAAATCCTGAGAAAAAACTTACCTGGGTTGGTGCCATACTGGAACATGGTGCTCTGAGGCTTCTCAAAGTAAAGTCTTTCACTTTGCAACACTGTGACTGCAAAGGTTGGAGTCCTGCTTGTTCTTGTGATGTTCTCAGGCCACATTTCAGTTATGTTCTTTTGAAATAATTGATATTTTCTTGCTGTTTTTTTCAGCAATTAATTTCTCCTCTAGTCTATATTTTCACGCTGCACTTTTACTAAAGCTTCTTTTGTGGCCAAACTCACAATGTTTTGAATCATTTTTCCGAGCTCTTTGCTCTTGATTCTTAACATAAATCTGGCTCAGTAACCCTGACTGTAGCCATGTCATTACCTCAACATTACACTGGCTTGAAAGTTCTTCTGTAAGATTCATTCATCCACTTTCCTTAATCTTAATCTCTGAAAAAGTCTCTGGGTGTCAGCAAAATGTAGACAAACTTTCCACTGAAGTACAGCATACATTGGCTGGAGTCCAATAACCAATGCAATCCTTCTCCCCAGCATAAATCTCTTTAACCTGGCCTTTACTGGCAGCATTTCTATCAGATTTTGGATCCTCTGAGCTGTGATCAGAATCTCCCAGCAAGTACAGCCTAAGGTGTTCCAATTCTACTTTTTCAGCAGATATCTTTGAACATTTCCAAACTCTCTCCACGAGCAAATTCCAAAGATTCCTGAACCACATGGACAGATATACTAAGAACACTTCTTTTGTACCAAATTCTTTCTTAGTTACTTTTCTCTCTTTGCTGAGACAAAACACTTGACACCCAAGATTAATGGGAGAAAGGTTTAGTACCCTTAATCCAAGCACTGCACTATGATCAATCACCTACCCTAGACTTAGCCACCTCTGAAAAAGACTTACGACTGAATGAGGTTTTGGGGGGACATCTAGACACAAACCATAACAGAAGTGTTTCCTGAAAAAAGTTAATAGCCACTGCAGATGCTAATGACACTAAAAATTTTAAAGCTATTTAGTAAAACGTGAATGTTTCTTAAGATTATACTAACCAACAAAAATGATATTGAAAAGGAACAAAAATAATTCTTCATTTCATCTTAAAACTTGTCTAAATATAAATTTCTAAATAATATACAGAAAAATTTACTACATTAAAGACTGAGTTAATATTGATTGTGTATTTTTAATTAATCACATCAACTGATTGCATCAGTTTATAAGTCCTTGGAAATGAGATAACTCAAAAGAGAGGGCTGGGTTGTGACAAAGATATCACCTCTGAAGGTAATTAGCCATTCAGAATAAATAAAAAGTGAAATATTATATATTGTCAGTGATACTTAATTGATCATGGAGTAAGAAAGATACCCTCCTAGAGCTATGGTGAGTTTTGCTTCTGCTAGATTCTGGAGCCCCACAATAAAAGGTCGAATGAGATGACTCATGATCATCAGAACTTTGTTCTCCTTATCATTTCAGAGTTAAAATTTGTGAGTACTGAAAGCAGAACTTACTTCATTCTGGCTACTGGACAGTGGACTCTAATTGTGTCAGGAAGATGCATTAGTCTTATCTCTGTGAACCTCTGCCTGTATTATAATAAGACAATTACACTTACATTGGACTGTATAATAGATCTAGATGTCCAGCAATGAATAACTTTAATTGATTACAGCTCATTTATTTCAAATAATTTGAAGCAGTATTTGTTATTCTGCAGTGATATCTAAAACTCTGTTGTTTCTGTCTAGTCTGTTCATTATTTGAACCAAATCATGGATCAATACTCTAAAAAGTATGATTGATTACACAGACAGGCAGATTTGAATCTCTCAGCTTACACACATCTTTTGAAACTACTACCAAGAACAAGACAATGTTGAGCTGGCATAGGAATTTATGGACCAACATAGGTGGACATTACAATGCTGAAAAAATATAAATGTAAAAAATTAATATTACAGATGTTAATGAAAGCAGAATTAGCACTAACACTACCAACAACATTGACAAACAGAAACATACACAGAACTATGTAGAAATGGTCTCATATGCATTTCTTTGTCTTTACTTCTGTATTATATTTTTTGTTAAAAGCTAAAGGAAAACAGTCTATGTTTGTATAAAATATGCTGATAAGATTCAAAATGTTTTAAAACCATATACTCATTTTTTGGTGTACTGTACCAAAGAACTGTCTCAGAAAGGAATCTTCAAACCAGTCTACTGATTTAAATGTACCGTTCTTTTCTGATTAGGTGTCCAGTTGTGATATAGTTTGAATTAAAACCAAATATCATCATATAAAATGTTGAATTTTATGTAATGGTGAATGGTTAATAACAAATGTGATCATATGAAATTTAATATCTCCTGCACATCAAAAGAAACAGCCAACAGATTGAAGAGACAATAAATAATGGGAAAATTTTTTCCAGCTGTTCCTCTGACATAAGATTGTCATCTAGAATATATAAAGAACTCAAAACATTAGACCCATCAAAGCAAAAGACACAGTCAAAAAATCAGCAACCTAAGTGGATAGACACTTCTCAAAAGTACACATGATCAATCAATAAATAAAAAGTGTTCAATATTGCTGCCATTAGAAAAACAATTTAAAATCACCTTGAGATATTATCTTATTCCAGGAAGAATAGCTATATTCAATAAGTCAAAGAATAACAAATACTGGCAAAGCTGTGGACGGGGAGGAATGAATTTAAATATTACATGATTTCCCTTTTATGTGTCACCCAAAATATAAACAAAGAGCAAAATAAATGATAGATAATAGGTAATGGGGAGATCTTTTCAAATAGAAAGGGGACCAAGAAGGGGGGATAGAAGAAAGGGAATAAGGATACATAAAAGAAGAATTAAAGAAGAAAATGGAAATAGTTTTTCCAAATGGTAAAGGGAAGAGTTGAAGGGAAGGGTGGGAGAGGAAGAGCACAAAACAAGCATTCAGATGTGTCATGTACCTGCACAAACTCTCCACATGGAATCATTATACAATGTACATGTGCTAAAAACATAATTTAAAAAGAATTACATTAACTGTGCAATTTAACTGTATTACCCCTGTATGTATTTACAATCAATTATTACTCACACTGGTTGTAATATTTGAAAATTACAAAAATGTCAAAGGCAGGCACCGAAATTTAAAGGCAAGAGGAAAGAATGGTGTTAGACTGTTCACTCCTTTTAACCTTTGCAAGGTCAATACATATTACATTGTGAAACAAAAATTCAATTTTGTCCAACAGGTAGAAAATGCATTCCTCCCAAAGACTATTACTTTGACTGCGAAAACAAGTAACCCTTTCCTTTTTAAAATGTCTTATATTACTTATGTTTCTGAAAAACATTGCCAAAGTGAGTTTGTGATTTGTTGATCTTCCCTCAGTGAGAAATAAACAGTCAGCAACAAAATGTTCAAACTGGAAGGAAAAGATTTATTACCAGAGCCAATAACAAGTCTTAAAAAGTTTATTAAATTAATAAAATTTAACATTTTACTTGGTTTACCATGACATTCCTTACAGAAACAATGCAATGTTCACTAACTATTGCTGTTCTGTTTTAAAGATGATGAAATTGTGACTCAGAGATTAATTGATGTAAGTCTGCTAATGAGAGGCTGAGATGATTTTCCAATTCAAGTCATCATCTTCACCTTTCCTGTTACATTTTACTTCTCTTAATTGTGTGATGTGCCACATTTCTGCTGAACTATCTACAATAATTCTTCAATAAAATATTGATACATTATTTTTGCAAGTAATTTTTGAAGTCAGATTGATATAATTTGCCCAGGGAAAACATTGCCTGTTTGCTGGCCAGTTTCATAAAGTCTGATGTATGCATGTAACTGTGTCTCCACCATGAAAGCAGAGCGTTCCAATCACTCCATCATATTCCTTTTATATTGAACTCATTTTAACTACTACCCTTGACAACCACAGATCTCACTCACCTTTTGATAATGTCATAGGGACAGAATTATAGTCAATGCCGTTTCAGAACATTGTAAGACATGCAGTCATCCAAAACATAGTTCATAGAACTGCCTATGAGTGGCTGTGTTGTCACAGAATTAAAACGATTAATTTTTCAACCGTGAGCCCCACATTTTCATTTTGCACTGAGCTCTGCAAATTATGTAGACAGATCAATAAGTAGGATGCAGGCGTTTGAGTGGGGCCCCTCTCCCTCTCCACACTGTTTGAAATCATCTGGCTTTTATGAATATTCAATTTGTTTACATTTATTGCCAAATGATTTTGCCATCATAGGGATCTACTAGAGATGCTTTATTCATTCATCAGTTAAAGACATTTCCACTGTTTCCATTTTGGAGTTATTATAAATAAAGTAACTATGCATATCCATACATGTTCTTTATACCCGTATACAAACAAATATTTAGGCTTAGTTATAGACCTAGGAGTGCATTTGTTGAGTTTTATGGTAAGCACATATAAATCTTATAAAACATTGTTTCCAAATTAGCTATATAATTTTTTATCTTGGTCATCAGTTCGTTAGAGTACTGGTTGATCCACATCTTCACTGGCACCTGATAGTCTCATTCTTTACTTTTTTTTTCTCCTTATTTAATTAATTCTAAGCTTTGTAGTATTATCACATTGTAGTTTTATTGTATATGCAGACATGGATAAAATATAAACACACACACACATATATAGATATACAAATATGTAAGCATTAAATATTGACAGTTTTTTGATGTGTCTATGAGTCAGGTGTTATCACAATAATTGTATGTAACAAATTATTTCCGGTTAAAAAAATTACCAAATAATTCTTTACTCCCATGCTTGTGAGTCATTAATTACAGCTGGTCTTCTTTAGTTTAGGAGGCTGGGTTCCTTTCTATTGTTTTGAATTACATTTACTTTGTGTGTTTCTCATGATTCTGGAATTAATGTGCTTTCTGAGGCATCTTATGTAACAGAGATAGAATGACAGAACAAACGAAAGGATCCAGTGTTACTAGACCTTATTCAGGAGCTAACACATTGTCATTCATGCCAACAGCATTCCACTGTTCAGATCGGGTACATGGCCTTGTCCAGTGTCGATCCAATGTGATTATATCTTTTCACTGTTCTTGGGGTCATTACAAAGCTGCATGGCTTGGGAAGAGAGGATTATGGGTAGCACTTGTGGGGAAGTTGAATAGTTAAGATCACTAGTTCAGGAAATTGAGATGTTAAATAAGTTATTTGCTATGTCTTACTATTTTCCCACAACAACTTTCTTAACCAAGAAGACCTTGTTAAGGTGACACTGTATTTTACAGTAGTATAGTGTATTTGTATATGGTATATATATATATATATATATATATATATATACATTCCATGTACTATAGTGTTATATATACATAATATATAGTTATATATAGTGTTATATATGTATAATGTATAGACTGTTACATATGTTATATGAAATATGTAAAAATATATTATAAAACACAATATATATATATATATATATATAGTGTGACATATAGTAAGCTTTTTTGAAAGGTATATCTATGCATGATGGACTAATAAATGAAAGTAAAGAACAAGTTAGACCAGTATCTAGTTGACTGCACTATTTTAAGCCATCTGACCTTCTCCCTAACTCAGCTATATCTTGTACATTGGAAGGAAATGAAAATAATAATTATGGAAATGTTTAAGATCTTAGAGGGAAAATCTTTTAATGAAATCAGAGTAAAATGTGTTCCAGCATTTTGTAACAGGCAAATTTTATTTATATCATTTTAAAAATCATTATACCTGTTGCCCCAAAGAGATGCAGCCTAAATTAAATCTCAGCACAGCATAATTCCCTCTAAAGCTTGTGTTTACCACATTATCTTGTATATGTGTGTTTAGACTCAGTTCATAAAGTGGGAATATTTGTCCCATCTAATGAATTTTTTGAAAAAAGTATAGTGCATGTTGAAGGTGTAATCAGTGAGTCTGGCTTGCAAGCTCGCCACGTTACTTCTGTAGAACAGGCTTTCCTCGGATCTGGGTGTTTTGTCTCTCTCTGCTCCACATTCATGTCCACCTTCATCTTACTCTGGTTATATTTGTACCTGGCTCTTCTTACCTTTCCTTTGCTGCCCACTTTTTTGTTTAAGCAATATATGTATGAGTTTCTCTCTCTAAATTACTAAATTATTAGCAAGGATAGAAAATGTGTCTTGCTTCTTTCTGCCTTCTCAGAATTTGGCAAATTAAAAATCACTCTTGTAAATAAGCAAGTATCTGAGAATCACAGTGTGTTAACTTGCTTTTCTTTATCGAATTTTTATGTTATCCATATTCATACCCTATTACTCATTTTCGAATGTATTTTTCTAGCATCTTGCATATTAGTAACACTGCTAATAGTCCAAAGTTTCTTGTGGAAATCAAGCATCTGTCAAAACACTTGGGTTGTTTCATATTTCCAGCTGACATAGAAGATGTCTATAAAACTCAAAATTATTCTAAAATCATTTTCAAAAGACTAATTCTTAGCCACAGTGCTTCTGCGCTTTTATGGTTTCTTGCCAATTAAAACAGAGGAGAACATATCCCACTTACAAAATTAAACAGGAGTTTCCCATCCAGATAAGGTGGCATAGACTCATCTCATTTGCTTTTAAAGGATGGGAAAAGGAAAGCTGAGGAGTGATGTTGGGAACCGAAGATGGGCATCTTACTGCCGCCTTCTCTAAAAGATGGTTCTTGCAAAGAGAATTTGGAGACGCAAGCCCTCTTTTATTTTACCTCCCCATACCCTCACTGGCCATATGGAAGGCCAGTGAGAGAGGTGCTGAGGATTGTGCTCGGGTCCTTCACACAGAGCCCCATCCTCAGCTCTTTATTTTTTCGGAGACAGGGCCTCACTAACTCACCTTGCTGCCAGGGCTGGGCTCCAGTGTGGGCTCCTCCTCCTCAGCCTTTCATGCTGCTGAGACTACAGCTGTGCCTGATCAACCTGACTTCCCGGAATATCTACTTAAAATCAAACACTTGCACTTGAAGTGAAAGTTTTCTGAACATCAAAGTGAGTATTTCTGTCTATTTTGATTTCAGTAAGACAAAACAAAACAAACCAGACAAAGATACAAAAAGCCTTTTGATGTTTACCTTCTTATTTTGTTCTTTATAAACATACTTTTAGGCATTTTGCCCAGGAATTTATGCATGTATACTTAAAGAAGTTGACTAATCAAATCACTACCATTTTCTTCAAGACACATGACCTTAGCAGCTTTATTTTTTTCTCTGCCTAATGCTATGTGATACTGTTCTCTTTGTTTTTAGCTATGAGAATTATTTTTAAAGTTTATTGGTCAAATTTGCATATATGTAACCAGTTTCTTAAAAGATCACTTCTTGTAGCTCAGATATTTATTTTAAAATGTTTTCTCTCTCTTCCATTGTATGCCATTTAATGTTTTCTTTAATATTGTTTTGTTGACAGTAAATAACTTTAAAAATTTTTTTGGTTGCAATAAAACTTTTAATTTTTAGAAATATTTAATTGAATAATTATATCTTTTATGCATTACAAAATATGTTTTGTATGCACAAAAGTGGAAGGATTAAAATTAAGCTAATTAACATTTCCATCATCTTAACTCACCTTTTTTGTCATAAGACACTTGAAATTAACTCTTATTGTTCTAGAATATATAATAAATTATAGTGAACTGAAGTCATCCTCATGTATAATACATCTCAATCCTTAATTTTCCTAATGAAATGTTTTACCATTTGATCACAATTCTTTATTTCTTTCTCTATATGTTAATCTTCTTGTTTGATATCATTAGACTCCACCTACGTTAGTTTAATGCCATAGTTTTTTGCTACTCTGTTTAATAATCTTCTTTCTTCGAGTAGAGAATCACAGCTTGTCCAAAAACATGCTATCTTTCATATTTTTGGTGACAGTTGTTTAAAGAAAGATAAGGTGGTATCTCTTTGTGGTTTGAATTTGTATTTCACTAATGATTAGTGATGCTGAATGCTTCTTCATGAATCTGTTGTGTATTTGTATTTATTTTTTGAGACATGTCTTTTCATGTCATTCAACCACATCTTAACTGGTTAGTTTTCTTGCTATTGCATTGTATGTTTCTTATGTATCTTGCATTTTAACCATCTATGATATGTATGGATTTCAAGTATTTGTCTCACTTTGTTACCTTTTTGTTATGCATATGATTTTTAGTTTGACAGAGTTCCATTTTTCTTTGTTGTTACTTTTACTTTTCACAGCCAAAAAATCATTGCCCAAGTCAATGTCATGTAGCTGTCCCTCTATGTAATCTTCCAGTACTTTTTACAGTTTCTGGCTTTATATTTAAGTCTTTCACACACATTGAGTTTATTTTAGAAAATTCTCTAAAATAGTTACCTACTTCTATTCCTCTGAATGAGATAAGTAGATTACCTAGCACTATTTCTTGAATAGAGTGTTTTATTTTCATTGCATGCACTTGGTACCATCAGCAAAACTTAGTTAACCATAAAAATATAGATTGATTTCTGCCCTTTCTCTACTATTCCACTGGCTAGTGTATCTGTTTTATGCCATGCTACCTTATAATCACTTCAGAGTTTGAAGCCAGGTGTGTGATACCTTCATTTATTCTTTTTGTTGTATATCATTGTTACAATTCAGGATCTTTTGTGGTTCCATACAAGTTTTTGTATTTCTCAAAACGATGTCATTGGAATTCTGACAAAGATTGTACTGAATATGTAGATGTAGTATGGACACCTGAACAATAGCAGCACTTTCAATTACTAAGTAAAGATTTGTAGGTCTCCCTATTTAATCTTTAACTTTACCTAACTTGCTCTGTCTTTTACAATTTCTTTTCCGTTGTGCTTCATTCTGGAAAATTTATTCAAATCTACTTTCTACTTCACTGATACTATATACTGTATACTCTACAGATTTCTTATCATTTGAGTCTTTACATTAAATGTTTGTTACAAAAATAGTTCTTCTAATTTATATAAACCTATCCTTTCTTTAAATCAACTTTGATCTTATATTTTATATATATATTACCATGTTTATTTCATGTTCTGTATTTGATTCTTCAAATGCATAATCATCTGGAAGACTGCTTTGTTGAGTTTTTAGTTTTTAAATGACACATAATCATTGGGTTACTTTTTTTTTTTTTTTTTTTGTACCAGGGGATCGAACTCACAACCTCATGCTTGCCAGGCTTATGCCACTCAGCTAAATCTCTGGTCACTTTTTTTTTTCTTGAGACAGGCTTTCACGATGTAGTTCATAATGGCCTTGAACTCACTAGTAGCCCAGGCTGGGCTGGAACTTGCAGCAACCCTCTAGCTTCACCCGCTCAGGTGCTGAGATTTCAAGGGTGTGCTGCTACGCCTGGACACTTAGGTTTTTATTTTTATTTATTTTGAGAAAAGATGTCATTATGTTTCCCAGGCTGATGTCAAACTTTTGTACTCCAGTGGGCTTCCCACCTCAGTTCCACAAGCACTGGAGTTAGCTACCTGAGCCATCATGCAAGGCAGAGTGGTGTTTCCATACAGCTGCACATCGTGAGGTTAGCATAGCAGAGGACTTAAGCCTCACATTTATGATAAAAACTTTTAAAGTCCTCTTTCTTTATGATAAAAACTTTTAAAGTCCTCTTTCAGGTATTTTAAAATATTCAATAAATTATTTGTAACTGCAGTCACCTTACTGTGAGATAGCATCCCAGAATTTATATTTCTTATCTAATTCTGATACTACCCACTGAAAATCTCTATTTTCCCTCCACCCCATCAGAAGGTACCTTACAAAGGTAAACAGAAGAGAAATGAAAAGCAGAATGTAAATATTCAAAATTGTCATATGAAATATGGTAACACAAAACATTTAGTTTACAAGCTATATTAGAAAAGGCATTTTCAAAATATAAAAATACCTTCTTAAAAATAGATGTGTTTTGATAAAAATTATTGTTAATAGAATCAAATAAAAGAATGGAAAAATAAATTGAAATAGATTAAGTAACACAAATGTTCCTATTTTGTAAATATATTTTACATATAAAAAATGAAATATGTCAACAACCTAATAGAAATGTGTAAAAATTATAAGTAATACATAGAAAAATAAATGCATGTATTTATTAAATGTGTGAAGTGGTTGTAGCTTTAAAACTAACTTTGCAAATTAAAGTAGTTATGACATCTTTTGGTTTATTCCAAAAGTTTTATTTATTTAAGATAAAATTTACAATTGATAACAATAAGTCTGTTATGACATTATTATTGTGTAAAAATGGTTTAGTTTTCATCAAGAAAACTTAACAATATCTAGTCAGGTTAAAAATGAATAGAAAATTGATCCATTGAATGTCTTTAGAATTTTAAGCTCCCAATAATATAACCCATGAAATCCACATTATATAAGGGAATTCACTGTCGTATTGTTTATAATAACAAAAATTGGTAACATGCTAAATGTTCCCCAATGGTAGATTTTTACCTAGTCCATATAATGAAAAACTAAAATAACATATTAACTGTATGTACATTAATAGATGATTATTCCATATTTTTTCACATAATAAAATAATTTACTAATAGCAATACTATTCTAGTATTCATATTTTTATAGAATATTATGTATGTTCTTATTTGCTTACAGAGAACACCTAGTGGTGATGGGATGGTATAGAAATGAACATATAATTTTTAATGAACACATTTTATCTGTTAAACTTTTGTTCCATTCATATATATTGTCTATTCTCCCACATCCCACTACACACACAAATACTATTTTTCTAAGATTCTTTCTCAAAAAGGAAGACAGCTTTCAACAGTCTTTAATAATTTTCTTAAACCACACCCAATTCCATATACAATTTACAACTACAAATATATCTACTCTTGCTGGAGAAATATTTTAATAGCTGTTATTTCCCATAAAACTTAGGAACAATTTTTACCCATAACTGCAGTTCTGAAAGAGTCCTTTTCACTAAAAGGATATTGAAAATGCTCTACCTCTATTCCAGTTAATGAATGATGAAGCCATGCAGAAAGAATGTGGACTGCAAATCAGTGGCTTTCTAACTTGATGGTACACCTGAATCCCAAATCCAAACAAACCCTTTCTATCTGACTTGACCACTAGAAAAAGGGGGAACAATGTTACATAATTTCTGAGATTTAGTCACAAAAGGAAATATATCCATGGTATGCAAAATTCAAACAGGTCCTTAGTAATGGCCATATCACTGGAGTTGTCTTTGCAAAATCTTTTCTTCTAAATCCTGTTAGATTTGACTCACACTTAATGAAACTCAATGAATGGTTTTTAATACATTAATTTCTGGTTCCCCCTCCCAGAATTCCTGATTAGAGAGCTCTTGGGTGGAATTTAAAAAATCACATTTTTAACAACTATCCAGGTGTTGACAATGCTGTCTAGTGACAAAAGTTGGAAAGTATTGTCTTAGAACATCAGGTAATAATCATAAAAATTAAAATGCTATCATGGAGTGCTAAAGAGACACAGTTTAGGCAGTCACAAACATCCAAAAACTCACAGAGTATTCTGATGGAAAGTAAAGTCCTAGATATATCCTTTAGGAAAATGCATAACTAGAGAATTTAATACCATTTGCCTTGTGAGTTACCCTTAACAATGACTTTATTTTTCTTCTTTTAATTCTGAATTAATTCCATTAAAGTATTATGTGACATAATTATCTGGATTGAATACAATAATAAAAATCAAAACTCATGTTTTGAAGTAGGCTACCTTAAGTAGAAAACATCCTTTATAATGATCATCAATATTTATTCATTGCAAGTACAGTATGTTATATATGCTACACTGTCATTTTTTCATTTAAACTATTAGTAATATATTATTTTAATAATAAGATAACTCAGCTTTAAATTTTTTTTTTGGAGGGAAAAGAAAAGAGCGCTTTAATATTTAGGCTGACATCCAGCGACACAGCGTGAGGATGGAATTTACACTGCTGTGCAACTAGGTTAAGATTTGGGGTGGTTTATAAAGAGAAAAACCGCAAAGGTTGGGGGAGCCACACCTGTGCATTCCTGAGGACACAGGACAAACTGTTGTTTGCCTAGGGTCAAAGTACAGAGGTTTATGGCTAGTCTATTTCAGGGATACATTATGCATGCAAGCAGTGGGCATTAAGGGAAGAACACAATTCCTGGAGTCATGAGAAGTACAAAGTGTGATTTGGGACAATGGTTGCAGTTTAGTTCAAAGGGCGTGGCACATACAGAACAGAATGGCAGCACTTGAGTTAGGTTACAACATTCCCCACTGATTTTTGTCAGTGAGCCAAATCACTGGCTCATAGTTGAATCTACAGGTACTAGCTCATAACCCTGGGTAGCTAAGATCATCAGCTTCACAGCTTATATTTGGGCTTTTACATAAGATACCAGTTTATTTATGATACAGGGACCAATAGTTACACCGACTAAAAGCACTATTAGGGGTCCTATGGCTGCTGATATGAGGGTGGGCCACCAAGGGGAGAATGAGAACCAATGTTCAAAGCAATTTTGTTCTGCCAGTTGAGCTTGTTCCCTCTCCTGTAGGCGTTTGTTAAGGGCAGCCATATTCTGTCTAATAACTCCAGAGTGGTTTGTATATAAGCAACAGGTTTTCCCTAAGGCCAAACAGAGACCTCCCTCTTTTAGAAAAAGAAGGTCCAAGCCTCAGTGGTTTTGTAAAACCATTTCAGCTAAGGAGCTTAGAGAATCTTTTAATTTAGATACAGAGTCGCCAAGGCTAGCTAGGTCTTGGTTAATGAGTGTACTGAGGTGTCTATAGTTTTGGTCTTTTACTATGAAATTAGATATACTTAAACCTATTGATCTAGCCATCTCAATTCCAAGTAACACATTTCCAAGCATAACAGAAGAATTCCTTCTCGAGTGAGCATGAACAATACTGAGAGTATAATCTCATTTTAATGGAAACATTTTGCAGTAAAGGTTCACCAGTCCTATGAATAAATCTACCCAAACTTATCTAATACTGTCAAATTCTGGACAGATTTGTTTCTTTTCAAACCTGTTACTGGCAGTTACTATAAACCTAGGCAAACAATATTCACATCTCTTCAATCTTTCTACAACTTACTACACACCTTCAAGTTGAGCTTTTCCTATCTTCTTTCACATTCTGGCACAGCCAGACATTTTACTTGAAGACAAAACCACTTTCTCTGTCCCTCTTTTTTTACTTATTACCAGTTAATTTCCTTCCTCTTGCTTTTCAGACAACATTAAAACTTTCAGTAAAATCCTTGAAGTAATTTTCTTTCAGTAGTCTAAAGTATTGAATCATTCCATGTGTTTTCACTACCTTAAAATGCTACACTTCACTGTAAATTTGAAATACTTCAAACATATTTTATGCAAATTTTAGGTGACAATATAAAAATTTTAAATTTTTCATGCAAGGCTTAACAAAGAATGCTGGTAGAATTCCAGTATTTGGAAAATTCTGAATTTTAGCATACACTGTAAATATCACAATTGATTGTTCTGAAAAGTCATGATGAATCTACAATCAGAAAAACTCATTAATTTCATACGTATTTCATCTGATTAAAAATATGAGGCTTGCATATGCTAAATAATCCAAGAAAATATCTTTTTTAAAAGTCCACAATTTAACTGTAATCTAAGTACCTTTAGCTGCCATTAAAAAATAAAATAAAATTTAAAAAGGAAAAACAACCCCAGATCTTTGGAAGCTGGACTGCATTCGATGTCCCTTTACACTCTTGGATAATCGTAAACCATCAGTGGGGGCCCTATTCAGTAGAAATCAAAGGTCTAGTGTTACAACACCCTGGACAGTTGCATTAATTGCCAACATCTCACCAGTATTATAGTCAGTTATTAACCAGGTCCCATAAACAGTGTTGTGAACAGGGGCTCGCAGGGCTCCCAAACAGAAGCCACAAACAAGCAACAACATTAAAAGCATTTGGTTATCTTACGCTTTAAAGGGTGCTTAGGGCTGCACAGTCCACTTATCTGGAGGGTGGTCATCGTTGGATGTCAGGACCAGCTTGATGTGCGTGTAGTGAATCCAGGCAGGTTTTCCAGTGACTCTGACTGCAGTTAGGGTGCTGAGGACCATGGTATAGGGTCCCTCCTAGTGAGGCTCAAGGGATTCCCGGTCTTGCTGTTTGATGAGAACTAACATTCCGGGGTCAGCAGCAGGTTGGTCGTCCCTTGAAGAGGCCTCAGGTGCTGGGTGCTGTTGTCTAAGTTGAAGTCAGGATGGGCTGAATTGCCTGGAGGGACTTAATAAGGTCCTGGTTAGCAAGATCAGCAAGCTTTTTCTCAGATATCTTAGGGATGAGGGGTGGAGGTCTCCCAGATAGTGTCTCGAAAGGTGAAATTCCAGCAACATAGGGAGTACAACGCGCATGCAAGAGGGCAAAAGGAAGGAGACTCACCCAGTTTTCGCCAGTTTCTAAGGCCATTTTAGTTATCACCATTTTTAAGGTCCTATTTATCTTTTCTACTTGTCTTGAGCTTTGAGGCCGGTACATGCAACGAAGTTTCCTATCAATCTGTAAAGCCTGAGTTAATTTTTGGGTCACTTGGGCTATGAAAGCCGGGCCATTATCGGACCCCATAGATAAAGGCAAGCCGAGTCGGTGTATAATCGCATATAAGAGTTTTATTTTACTGCTATGAGAGCTGACTCTGACTTGGTAGGGTATGCTTCTACCCAGCCAGTGAAAGTGTCTACCATTACCAACAAATGTTTATGTCCTTGTAGCCACGTCTTTCCCATTTTAGTAAAGTCTATTTCCCAGTGTTCTCCTGGCATGGTTCCTCGAAAATGCTTTGTCTCAATCGGCAGTTGTTGCTTTGGATTTACAAGTTGACATTGTGAGCATCTGAGGCCTGCAGACTGGGCAAGCTTGGACAATTGAGGAATAAAATATCATCCTGAAAGAGATCGGCCAGTTTTGATCCTCCCAAATGAGCTGACCTATGAGCCTGCAGAATAAGTTCCCTCCCGAGTGCCTCTGGCAATAGGACTCGCTTGTCGGGCAGCTGGTACCAGCCTCCAGGGATATTAGGCTTGGCTTGGAGCTGGGTTGCTAGATGGAGTTCCTTTTGAGTATACACAGGTTCCAACAAATTCCTTAAAATGATTAAGAACTAGAGTTAGAGAAGTTAAAGGCACAGATGAAGATCCTTGTCCCATGGTGACTAGAAAGAAAATGGTCGGTTAAACACACACACAATAAGGCAACACAGAAGACACAAAAACACCAACAATGTACACACACCCTCTTCCATCCACTCTCGAGCATCCTAGAAAGAAATACCAGTGAAATCCCCTGGGCATCAGCTTTAAATTTAATGACTGTCTTTAAATCATATACTTTTCGTAGGACCAGAATTATATGTTAGATTTTCTAGTGCCAAAGAATATTTTCAAATAAGCCTATAATTGAATAAGTTAAGGTTATAGAAAGACACTTAGTAATAATTAGATTATTTTATGACACTCTATATCACAAGATTCTTTTTTGTTTCACCATAATTATCCACACACTTTCTGAAGAAAAATGATGCATAATAAGCACAAATATTTCACTTTATAATGTTAATAGTAAGCAAGAATATTGGTAGTAACAATTAAGTCCCTGACTATTTAAAATTACTAGATATGTATGACTGTATTTTTTAAAAATGGCCACCATAATATATCCCACTGTTCTTGGCTGGATAGAAAATCAAGAGTTCTGATTAATATGAACAGACCCTTTGTGATTGTTTTGATCAACAGAAAATAATGGAAACATTGTTTAGATGATTTCTAAGACTCAGCAAAGGAAATATAGCTATGGTACTTATATCTCAAAAATGATCATCAATAATGCCCTCAGCTTTGTATTTATGTCTTGTTAAAAATCTTCTCCACTACAGTCTGTTAGATTTGACTTACATTTAGTGGAGAGAATGTGGCAACTATCATAGTTTGTGTTATTCATGAATAGGTTAGAAATGCCTGGGATTTCCATTCTGTCAGGGTCTGTATTGCTTTTATAACATGTATGACTTGATGGAGCAAGTTATCTGGCTGTAGAGAAATAGGATGTCTTCCATCCATCATCCAGATACCCTCAAAATTTCAATATATGTGTCTTTTACCACATTGAACAATGCCAGTAACCAAGTGAGCAAGCTTAGGAGGAGAAATGTCCCCAGTCGAAGGTTAGGAAGACAAGAGACTCATGTGATTCCTTAATCCATGTTCAGATTCCTAACACAGAAGAATTGTGAGGAAATAGATGTTGCTTCACATCCCAAAATTCTGGGATAATCTTCTAGCTAGCAAGAGAGAACTAATTAATAACTTCCACCTGATTCTCCAAAATGCTTGCTCTTAGAATCCAGCTAACTTTCAACATAGATTCGAAGTAGCCATGCACAGGCATTTTGACTGACAAACCAGTAGAGGTCCCAGTAGGTGACCAACACAAACTACAGAAAAATCAGTGAGCCGTCTTTGCATGATTCCAGCTGGCAGTAGTTTACTTGGGTGCCCTAGTTAGTAGGTGACACCTTGAGAGACAGACACGATTTGTTTCCACTGAACCATGCCTACTAACTTGCAAATTTCTAAGTAAAACAAATGATTATTATTGTTTATGCCTGGAAATTGGAGGTCATTTGTTATGAAGCAATGTCAGCTGAAACATTAAAAGATGTAAAACACCAATATTTAGTGCCTTTGCTTTATAATTAAAATGTAAACTGAAACCTAGACAAAGAAAATGGGAAAAAATTAAAGATTCTTTTGAAATTTAATTTACCAAGAATGTTACAAAAAAAGTTATCAAGAAGTTATACCTAGGGAATTAATACTTTTATGATATGGTTGTGCGGTACATTTTTTAAAAAGTCTTCACATTAGGTGTGGCATTAGAACCTGCTGACCCATTTCTGCTTTCCCAGTGCCTAGTAGGATTAATACTTTGTTGTTCTACTAAACAATTCATTAGGTTTTGTTGACTTAGACCATTTTGAGTAAGAGAAGTAGTCAACTGTCATCTTAACCTGAAGACTGTTTTTACAATTTCATTGAGCTATAGATGAAGTACATTGAGGTTTATTTGTTTAAAGTACATGACTGATTTTGCTTTAAACTATTATCTCGATCAATATAGCAAATATTTCCATCACCCTCCATCTTGAAATCTAACCCTTTCTAACCCTATGACCTCAGGAAGCCACTGATCTACTTTTTCTCCCTATGCATTCACCATCATTTACATTTTTAAAATGACAAGTTATTTACAGCTATTAATCTTTGTTTTGCTTCTTCAACTCATAATTGTGATTTTAAGACATTGTTTATTAGCAGTCCATTATATACATATGTGATATTACACTTTCCCATTTACCAGACGAGGAATGCTTGAAGCAGCATCATTTTGGACTTTTGTAAGAAAACTATCAACATTTGCATGTCTTTGTGCATATGTTGCCATGCATCCTGTTAATACCTACCTTAATGCAGAATTCCAGGGGTACATTTGCTTAACACTTTATTAAGCTGCTTTCTGATTCATTTAACAGTTTCATCAGCAATGCATGAAGATTCCATTGTCTCTGTATCCTTACTAATAATGCTCACTAAATTATTTTGTTCTAATAGTTTATTGTAGATTACTTAAGATCTCTTATATAAAATGATCGTGTAATCTCCATAAGGGCAGTTTACTAATTATATTTCAATGTCTAAATTATTTATTTAGCCTCATTAAAGTGAGAGGAAGATCTAAGAGGCAGTTGGATAGAAATGATAAGAACAAATAATCTTGTTAAGTTTTTTATCTTAAGGGGGAAGTAGTCATACTTCTATCATTATAACACTAGTTGTAGTTTTTATAAATATATTGCCTTATATTTGTACATGTTTAAAAATTTTCCATAATCCAGTCAACAGTCTATATTTTATTATCTTTCTTTAAATTGTGTTTTGTTATTTTCCAGTTAGTTACTTGTGGAGCAACTTGATTCCTTTGAGTTTGTTTTAAATGTTTTTACTGACTGTCTTAAGCATACAGGGTTAGCATAGTTGTTTTTAAAAGTATGATCCTACTAGAATCCTTTCAGATTTCCCAGGATTCAACAAATTCTCTCTGCTCTGGTTGAATAGAACTTGAATACTTCCTAAATTTCCATTCTAGGATAATTCTATTTTACAGAATTCTGATAATTTGTATTTTATCTTGTACTTTTAACCTAGGCATGAGATGTTTATCAACGGACTCCTACAGACATCTGTGCAGACTCCTGAAGCTCCTATCTTGCATAACTTCCTTCTTACCAAAATCTCTTCTTTCCAAAATCTTCTCTACAAATTCCAGTTCTTAGATGTGCTTCCCTTGAACTCAGCCTCCTCAACTCATTGCAATTGCCGTGTTCTGCCTGGATTTCTCCCTCCTCTGGGAAGTCCCTGAAAAGGTTTCCGCCAGAATAAAAGCTATTATAAAAATAAGGATCATCCCCTTGATTTCCATTCCTTCACCACCATCCACTCTCTGAATAAAGCTATTCCATAGTTTTTCAAAATTGTAGCTATTTCTGGAAACTGAGTAGACAGTTTCTTCCCCAATTAAACTATGATAAATGGAAGCAAGTCTTTTATTAATGTTTTTATGAAATCTAAAAGCTTGCTAGATGATTGCCTACCAATTTCTTTTAAATACTTTCTATTATTTTATCATTATTTTAATAAGTTTATCACTAATGCTAGTAGATATCATTGTACAAATTGCCACTTGAATGAAAAATGTTAATTTAATGTGGTAATAAAGGGATCATCATGAATATCTTTTCAGAACAGGGGAACTGCTGTTAGGTGCAATAGAAATTGGCTAACAATACTATCAGGTAACTTCTGGATAATAGTGGAATTACAAGGTATATTATCTTCTATAGCACATGGTACTATAATTTTAAAATAGTATCCAGATGATAGTATCCTAGGCATATTATAAACATAATATTCCCTAACTTTTCTGCAAAATAAATATTTCTATTTTGAAATATATCACTGTGTAATATTTTAAAACCTCATTCAGGTTCATAGGATGCAAAGAAAACTTGAAAAAGAGATCAGTTGGTTCTGTTAAACCTAATTTGTATCTACACAATTCAGGCAAAGGTACAGAAGCAGCTTGACTTGCTCTTTTCCTATCATTAAGCCACAGAAAGATGTTATCAATCCATTTGTCAGTACCTGAGCATTACCGCGTATAAGTCACAAGAGAATTCTATAAATGGAAGTATTCTAACATGTTTAACAGATTAATCCTGCAGAATAGATTGTTTTGACAGGACTCTGATCTCCCACCGGCAAAGTTTTAGAGACATTTCTTCTCAAAATGGCAAACCATTATCCTGTCTCCATATTCTAGCACTAATGACAATTTTTGTCACGTCAAATGATTAAAAAATAAATACAGAAAAGAAAGAAGCACTCTGACTGCCCTACTTGATGACTCCAAACACAAGAAAGCAAGGCCAAGACAAAGTAAGATATCTGAGCCTTTTTCAAATATTCTTTATTCTTCCAATACTTTTGGGATTTGCCCCAAACAGACTGTTCCCTCACAAAAGTGAAATTGCTATAGCCAGGCAGTCAGCTACTGGACTCTTGATTCTGTCAGTGTTTCTAATGCTACTGACACTCATTGCAGACATTAGTGAAATATGGGGCCTATGAGCCTGAACATTAACATAGCATTGCTTTGCTGGATGTCTAGGGCAGTGTTGGCTTGGATGAAAAGGTGCAAGTGACAAGGAAAAAAAAAAACATACTTAATCATGTCATTAAGATACATGATTTATTTCAGGATTCTTTAATGCAGAGAGCTTTCCAGTGACAAATGATGTTGAATTCCACTTAGAAGAAGCCAGTATATGAATACTAGGGGAACTTTTCCAGGGGTACTGTATTTCTCCCTGCATCCAACTCCAGCTAGTTCTCAGGTTCACAGCACCATGAATCACATAGTAGTACCTCCTTGCACAAAGACAGTCTCAGACATAATTATAAGCTGTTTGAATACTGGAGCTAAACCTCCACCATCATTTTATTCTAAGTGCTTTACTCATTCCAAAATATATTCATACTAGTTATTAATTTATAACAAGGACTGTACCCTCTAGCTTGTCAAAAGCTAACCACATGTATGAAAGAACCTCTGGAAGGGAGAATAAGAATACTACTAGATTAATGCAGCAAAAACTAAGAAGGTCTTGATAGAAGAGGAAAAAATCATTATTGCCATGTACTAATCAAGAGAATAAAATCCCTGGTCAAATAAAATTCAGTTCCTCTCTTTTGGATAATGTGTTTTTATTAGTATTATTATATATTTGTTTGATTTTCAGACATCTGGAGAACAGAGAAAATTAAATACACAATTAGGATGTGATCAAATAATCACTAAGCAGTAAAATAGAACTTCATCTCTTTTATTTTAATATATTCTAGAATAGATTTTCTTAACCTTTAGTTCTGCTATTTGCAAAAGCCAAACATGAGGCTTTGAGATTATTGAAAGATGTCAAATATAACACAAAGGTGACAAAGGTAATTTTTTTGGAAGATGAATAATATCCAGTTTATATGTAAATAAATACTAATGTAAATAAATCCTAATGACTTTTAAATATTGTTCAAAATTGTCTATTCTTTGGTTAACTTCATGAAGTATGACAAAAACCTTAAAAACTTGAAAATTTTGCTGTGAAATATAAACATTAAAAAAGATAAATTCCAAAGAGTCAAAGTGAAATTTCAAAATTTGAATTATGTTGGGGGAGGGAATTGAACCTAATGACAATGAAAGTATATAGCCAGATATTCCCAAAAGAATGTTTGCTTAATATATTACTTTATCTGATATCAAAGTAATACTATTGATAATCAATTATTCCTCAAGTTCTAACCATATACCAGGCACATCGCTAAATCCTACTTTCACTTTAGAGAAGAGTTACAGCTCTATGAAATGGATTTGATTATCCTTCCCATCATAGAAATGAGCAGATTGATGATCAGACAGAGTTAGCAGTATCTCAGTCTGAGTTCAGCATCCCTGGTCTAAACATGATGTGATCTACCTACTCTCACTTTGTTTTTTGAAGGAACGAAATTATGTCACACTACAAATTAAAACAAAAGTACTTAGTCACACATTGTATAATACCTTCATTCAACATTTGTAGTTTACTTATGCAGAGTGCATTTCACCTGAAAGTTAAGAAACTTTTGGCTGCAAAGGACAGTGGCTTTTTTCTAAGCACCTCAGCTTATAGACTTGGGAAAATAAAAGCTAAGTATAACAAGTGATTCAAGCCAATAAAATGATTCAAGGAAATCAAATGCAAGCTGGGCTATTAATAGCCATATAAGCCACTTGTTAAAAATGTATGGTACTGCTTTAGTGCAAATGACCAGAAAGACGTCTAAAATTGACAATTTAGTTGGGTCTCCACTAAAAAATAGTAATAGTTAATTTAAGAAAATAATATTTACTGAGTA
Organism: Hydrochoerus hydrochaeris; assembly: GCA_004027455.1. Taxonomy (NCBI): domain Eukaryota; kingdom Metazoa; phylum Chordata; class Mammalia; order Rodentia; family Hydrochaeridae; genus Hydrochoerus; species Hydrochoerus hydrochaeris. The sequence goes on along the minus strand of PVLA01001556.1, from coordinate 259,803 downwards.
TGATCAATATATATATATATATAAGTACAACAAGGAAAAGATTTTTCATTCATTACTCAACCTATTCATTACAAGACTTTACTAAATATTTATGATTACTAAATCCTCTAGTTGTGCTAAAACGAAAATGGGCTTGCCATCATGGAAAATTCCCAGTGAATGCAAGTGATTATAAAATAAATTAAAGGCAAGATTCCTGTCCTTAAGTTGTACAGGGAAACATGTAAACTTACAGCAAAAAACCCCACAACAATATGCTAATAAATGCAGATAAGTATGCTTTTGAATTAGAGAAGAAAACCCTTGAAAACAACAGATTAGCCAAAAGAATAGTCTAAAGAGTTATTGATGAATGAAGAAATGATTTGCCAAAGCATGACAAGTAATCAATATGCCTACCATAAAGTACACAATTTTTTCTTTTGTAGCTAGAGTTGTAAGGCATAAAACACTTGAGAGAAAAAAATACAAATATCTTTAGGTTACAAAATGACAAGGTAGGCACAGAGTGAAATGTGAAGTGATGAGTAATAAATGCAAGAGATATTCAAAGGAACCATGTATGTATGAATTCACTGGACTTGCAGTGATTTCACTAAAGAGAAGGAGGTGAAATTTGCCTGGAAGGAACAGTGCTATGGGTAAATTGAGGTACAGAAATTCTGTGGAAAAGAGAAAAGGAAGAAAGGCAAAAAGGTATAAAATGCTAAGACTTACTGGTAAAAAGTCACGGTAGGTCCCGATGGTTGTCTCATTTGTTAACTGAGCTCTAGTTCTATTGTCGTATTTGCCTTACGACTATGTACTTCTGTGGGAATACAAGCTAATTTACTAAGAGCAGATGTAAATAGCACAAATACATGCATTTCAGAGAGTAAGATCAAGATGTGCTCAATCTATGAACCACTGAGGAAAATTCATGAATTAACTTATTCAGATTTTATTTTTATATTTAACTCTTTGTTTACATAAAGATTTTTTTACTTTCTTAGTATAATAAAGTGCATTTCTAATTAGTTTATTTGAGGTTTTAATGTCTTCCATTCCACAGAAAAGCACAAGAGTCAGTCAACACTTCAATGTACACTTTCCCTTAATTAGAATACTGATTCTTTAATGAGAATAAAACTAAAAGTTTGATTTAGGAACTACCTAAGTTGCATGATGATGATTTGATTGTTTACAAGTACATACTTACCTTCAAACATACCAAATGTTATACATTGAATATCTACAGGCTTTGCCATATCAATCATACTGAAAAGGGTAATTATAAAATTGAAAAGAATTTACCACTTTGTTTTCTACCTCTTTCTAGCCAATACGTAGAAAAGCTTGAAACTACACATTCACAGAGTACATGTTATCACAATTATAGCATATATATCACAAATAGTACATTCAAAATACTAAATTGGTTCTGAAGCATTGAAGTTAAAAACATAGAAATACTTCATGACAATCTTCATAGTATTAGTGTGGTACATTGTAGGAATAGTTACCTCAGTATTGATTTAAATCTCAATATTGATTTAAAGAAAGAGCTATACACTCCCTAATATATAGGTTAGGTGGCAAATTTATAAAATCGAAAGTCTATATTCCTGAGGAGACAATTGCACTCTAAGATGGGACTGCTGTTCCCAATAAAGTCCAAATGAGGGAGAGTGCTACGAAGTTCACTGGGGTAGCAAATCTCATCTCTGTTCAAGAATGAAGTGTAAATGTTGAGTAAAAGATCAAAGCACCAACACCATAAAGGCAAAAACAATTGCTACTAAAGAACAAATTCAGAGCAGGTAATTCAACACTGAGTAACAGCTTCATCAATTAGAAAACATAGACAGGGTTGAATAAATTGAATATGCTCAACTGTACCCAATTGAATCTGGGCATGAATTTCCTTAAACGTATTCAAATATTTATTATTACATTAATGTTATGGGGTTTATTCTATAAAGTCTGATTTCACATTCTCCACTGTGTTTCAGACTCATAGGTTCTAGAATATCTCTTCTGGTTTATCTTAGTAATTTTCTCTTTTTGTTGTTTTTTTGTTTTGTTTTTTGGTACTGGGGATTGAACTCATGACCTCATGCTTGCCAGGCAGGTGCTTAAACCACTGAGCTAAATCCCCAGCCCTATCTTAGTAATTTTCTATATCCTTCAAGTTAACTATATTTCTTACTGTCTATTCTAATAGTTAAGCATTATTACTGGCTTTCAATTAATTACACACATTTATGCATTTAGCCCAATGTTCTACTGTTCAAATAAAAATTAAACAAGTTTTAAATGTTTCCTTGACATCATAGATTGAACAGAAATGCAAAAATATAGTGCTCCTTCTAGTTCATTGCCCCATATTCAACTTTTATTTCTTACTTCAAAATCTCAAGAAAGGACCATAGCAAGGAATTTAACCACATGATCACCGGAATAGTTCAACATATATTTCATACGTAGCCCTGACTAAGATTACTCATCTTTAACACAAAGGTGATATATTTAAATGTCTGTATAATTTTTCTATAACTTTGATCATGAAAAACTAGATAGTTTGCTATATTTTCTTAAGATATGAGGCACTGAAATAAGGAATTTCAAAAGAGTTAGACAAAAATAACCTGAATATATTTCCTTCAGTTAAAGTTGAATGATTAGGAATATTTTGTTGAATAGCTTTATTATTAAAAAATAATGCAGATTTTAAGAAGAATGAATAATACTTGTATATATAATCAGCTTCTTTCAATTAAGCATTTTCTGGTAGCCTCCTGGAATCTTCAAGAAGGTAAGAGATTTACTATTGGTCACTATGACTGCAATCCAAAAGGACACTTAGGGGCCGGTATTTAGCTCAGGGGCATAAGCGCCTGCCTTGCAAGCACACGGTCATGAGTTTGAGCCCCAGTACCCCCACCAAAAAAGGACACTTACATAACAATGACCAAATTATTAGAAGCATGAACTTCCGACTTTTCCAGCAAGTGCAAATCAGCTTACACTTAGTCCTTTCCGGTTTCTAAAATGTGCCTAACCTAGAACCAAGAACCAGTACTTCTGGAGAATTGTTCTCATCAGTAGGTGCATCAGTGAACAGTCAGTTTCTCTGTCAAGATTGCTTTGGCTGTGTCTAGTCTTCTGTGGCTGTATAATGTTTTGTTTTGTTTTTGAACCGGGGATCGAACTCATGACCTCGCACTTGCCAGGTAGGCACTTATGCCACTGAGCTAAATCCCCAGCCCGCTGTGTATGAATTTTAGGGTGTTTTTTTCTAGACATCATACATGACAAAATTTTCCAGAAATTTCTATGTATAAGAATTTTCAGAAACAACATGAGACCCACTTTCAATACCATTTGACATAGAAGTGTACGGTACTGAGGCAAGAAAAGAGAATAAAAGTCATGCAAAGCAGAAAGCATGATAAAATTGTCACTGTTAGTGTAAGACCTGCTACTTCTACCCCAGAATACCTCTGAACCTTATAGATGAATTCAGCCAAGTTGCAGGGTGCAAAATCAATGTACAAAAATCACTTTCGTTTTTATACATAAACTATGAACTATGTGAATATGATATTATGAAAAACTCTTATTTGTAATATTGCCATAGTGAATAAAATGTCCCCCCAAAAAAAGACTAACAAGGAAAAGATTTGTGAACTGAAAGCTATTAATGCTGATGAAATTTAATTGGACCTGAATAAATGAAAATGCATCTGATGTTGAAGGATTTAAAACTTAATATTTTTAAAACTCCATGAAACTCAAAGTGGTCTGCAGATTTACTGATATCTCTATCAAAATTCCAATGATGAAAAAATTGTTGATGAAAGATGTTTACATTGGACACATACAATGGAACTACAAAGAAGTAGTGATAAATTTAATAAATTTACTGAGTGAGGGATGGTTTATGGAAAAGGGAATCTTGAATTAATTTGAAAATGGAAGGTATTTGGCATGACAGAAAAAATTGCAAAAGCATTTGTGGAATGGGAAGTGAGTTTTCAAAGCTTTCCAAAGACATCCCATCATCATTTTCCTCCAAGGATTTCAAAACCCCTTGAACACAGATAAATCCATCTCATATTAAGATACACTAACAAAAGTTTATGTATTAACAGTGGATGAATAATTTTTGTGTCCTTCTAGGTGAGTTACACAAAAAGTTATTTCTACTTTCCAACTGCAAATCCCAATTGATATTTCTTATTCAATATCCAATTTGTGTTTCAATGTTCTAATGGATTTTGTCTGAGTAAATACATATTATAATATTATAATTGAAATTCTGAATGCCAAAGTATAATGGTGATATTACTGTTCTGGGAGAGAATAAATATATTTGGAATTAATTTGAGAATTGTTTTGAATGGACTGAAAAATAATATTTAATATAATCCCCTAATTTCTATATTTCTATAATTAGCATAATTTCTATAATTAGCATATTTGACACGCCATATTTTTGAAGGAAAATATTTTGAAATATTCTGCTCCATTCAAGTTCTATGACAGAGCCCTTAAATTAGCACAATTTCCGCACAGAGGTTGCATCCCTCAAGCTGGCTTCAGTCATTTCGGTGTGCTTACCTGACAACTTCAAGTTATGCATTTTTATATTCTTTATATTTTGGTAATGACCTGGAATTCTTCAACAAACCTATTACAAAATATTTTCCTATTTTTTTAAATTAAATTCAAATACAATGACTTTTTTATTTACCAATATATTTCTTAAATTCTATCTGCATTTTCTGCTTAATGAAGCAGCTTTTGGGATACCCAGTGTACTATATCATGAGAAACCTATGTGGGTTTTCTATAGCAGGTACAACAGGTAGACATGGGCTGCTGCTTATGCTTAAACCAGTTTGCAAACTGTAAAGCAATTGGTCATCTCTAATCAAAGAAAATACTATTTAAAATGCTTATTTCTAATGGATTTAATTACTCTTCTTACTGAAGGAAAAGTTAGTTTTGGGCCCAGTCACTGGAGGCACAAGCAAAAATTGCCTTACTGAGAGAGTGAGAAGCTTGTCCATCTGTCCATCTTCAGTCATTTGTTGATCTCTCCACTTAAATCATTGAGCACTCACTACATGCGAGTAATGAAATGGAATGAATTCAAGATCGCTAAAGCAGGGTAGACCATTAAACCTAACAAGATCTAGGTGACAAGTTCTCTCCCTGGAGACTCCAACTGCCCCAGCCCACCTATCAGCCTTAGCTAATGCCTGTAACTTACTTACACAATCACTTTTCAGTTTTCTCTCATTTCCCCCAGTTGACCTCTATATCTCTTTCCCTTTCTTTCTCTGTACTTCTGTTTGTTCTGATGATTGTGTCATACACTGAAGAAACTACCATGTGTACTGGATCTTCATACAAGCAATTAGTAGAGATCCTCATGCTACAAGATATATTATCTCTGTCAACAATCCCAATTCACAGAGGGTGTCTTTTATGGAAAATATTCATATCATTACTTTCTGTTTAATTTGCACCCTGATCTCTATCAAATTTTGAGATACCACTTTTAATAGTATCTTCTAAAAGTTCTTCATGCATGTAATTTATTTACTTAAGGCTAATAACAGGAAATTAGGTCTTGCTCACTATAAAGTACCAACTTAGATGTCCCTACTTTTAAATTAGTTGCCTTAACCTCCAAATCACAGTGCTTCCCTACTTTATTGTTTTAATTTACATTAAATGTAAACCCACCTCACACATCGTTATTGAAAAGCTTTGATCTTCACACAGCAAATGATCTTCCATTTCTTTATAAAAATAATTTAAATCTCAATTATATTGACCTTAGTTTGATTGGCTAGGAATGGGAGACCAGGAATACAAACCAATCAAGATGCTATTATACCTTATCAGGTAAGAGGTGATGTGATCTTAAAATATGACACCCAGGCTGCTTTAATAAATCCATGCTGGAGAAGGTCAACACTGACTTGGTGTTTGATTTGAGGTTAGCTGAAAGGGAAGGAGAGTAATGTAATATTTCTACCTTCCATATCTAGGTAGTAGAGTAAGAGTTAGATTTAGGAGCCTGGATAAAATACAAGGAAAGAAAAGAGGGCTGCTGTCACCACTTTCTGGTTGCTGCTTTTGCTGACTCCAGCCTTTATCTTCCACACCATGAATTGCTTTTTGTTTTTTTGGTCTGTGTCACTCCTCTGCCATGCCACTCTGTTTTGGATCCAGCCGATTATGGACTGAAACGTCCACAACTATGAGCTGAAATAAACTTTTCCTCCTTTAACTTTAGGGACTGAGTATTTTGTCTCTGCAGTGAGAAAAATAACAGAAGTATATTTTACATAACAAAAGGAAATTAAATGCAATGCTAGCATACTAACAGGAAAGTACTAAATACAATATAATACTAAAATATATAAAAATTCAGTAAAGTGGGAAGAACACAAATATAATCAATAGAAACATATAATTAATAGAAAATAAATATGAAGTAATTAAAATCAACTACTTCAATACTTACAATAAATACAACTGTTTCACACATGCCAAAGGCAGATATGTATATCTGAATTAAACAGCAAGAAACAACTTGACACTGACTTTGAATAATGGAAACTAAATAGAAAGATAAAGACTGTTCAAAGTAAAAGAACAGAGAAAAATACATATCATAAATATACTAAAGTATTTTGTATGGCTGTGTAAGTATAATGCAAAAATGACATGAAATTCTAAACATGTAATTTGTTAAGAAAATATGAAAATCTTAATTATGATTATACCTAGTGTAAGTTTCAAATAAAAACTCTCCAAAGTACAGAGAAGGATGAAAACCTATAATAATTATTGGAGGTCTTAACATCCCTCTTAGTTACTTTTCAGAGAAAAAATAGTGGAAAGAATGTAAAACAATACACAAATACTATTATTTACCTCTCTTAATTAATATTCCTGTAATGTTGCAATCAACAACTCCAGAGTATACTTGCTGCTCATATATTTATGGAACAGTCACCAACTTGTAACCATGTTTTATAAAAGAAATTTGAAATATTTTTAAACATTTTTGCATTTTTAAAAATGTTTATAAACATTCATAAATGGTTTCAATGAACCGTGGCCAGAATTCACAGTGATCTGAAAGTAGTCCTTGATTCGCACAACTAGACTAGAAGCAACAATGTTGCAAAGAAAGACTTCACCAAGTATTTATGAAAAATTAACTACACTGCTCTGATTCCAACAAAAATAATTTGAAAAATGTGTACCGGGGATTGAACTCAGGACCTCGCACTTGCCAGGCTGGTGCCGTGCTGCTGAGCTAGCTCTCTGGCCCAGATATCTGGAGATTTTTGTGAATTCAAATATATTTTAGGATTAATTTTCACTATTTCTATAAAAAAGTTTCTATAATTTTGGTAAGGATAAGTTTGCATCTATTGAGTGCTTTCCATAGTATAGGCAGTTCGATAATCTTCCATTCCATTAACACAGGATGCCTCTCTATTTTTATCATCTTCAAATTCATTTATTATAGTTTATCCTTAGTGTACAGATCTTTCACACACTTGGTTAACTTGATTAAATTGATATTCAAATATTTTATCATTTATAGCTTTTATAAATGAGTGTTTATTTCTTTTGTTAGTTTTGTGCTAGAGATATTCTACTGATTTTATATGTTGATCTCTTATCCAACAACTTTATTGAAATTCTCATTATCTCCATGTTTTTTGTTTTCTCTCTCTCTCTCTCTCTCTCTCTCTCTCTCTCTCTCTCTCATGAGTGTGTGTGTGTTGTGTAGAATCTCAGCTTTTGTATATAGAAGATCATGTCATTTAGAAACAGACATAAATCAACTTCTTCCTTTTTTCCTTGAACATCTTTTTCTTTTTTTTATTAATTATTCTGGCTAATACTTTTAATGCTATGTCAAGCAAAACTGCGGAGAGTGAACATTCAGTTGTTGTCCCTATCTTTGAGAAAAAGTTTTCCAATTGCCCTAAGGTTAGATGTGGGATCGTTATGTATGTATTGTAAGGATTGGTTGAGCTCCTAGAAGTAAAACTGACCAAACAGTGGGGAGACCCTATGACTTGATTCCCCGGAGTTTATAGATTTCAGCCTTGTCCGTGCTGAACTGAATTACATTTCAGGTTTCCTACATTTGTTTCAATGCACAAGTTTCCTCTCACGAGTCTGCTGTAGTAAGCTGTGGCTCATCATACTCACCTCTTTGTTTCTTCAGTTTTAGAGACAGTAGTTCATCCTGTGTTCTTCTGTCAGTCAGCTTGTGACTGATGCAAAATACCTGAGATATACAGCTTGGACCACAGTTTCAGAAATTTCAATTTATGGTTTTCTGACTTCATTCTGACGTCTATCATGACAGAAACGTCGTGGCAGGAGTACATGGGAGAAAAAAGTTACCCACTTTATGGTGGTCAGAAAGCAGAGGGAAAGTGAAAGAAGTAGAGAGAGGAAGAGGACGGGGCCAGGACACACACCTCAAAGCACCCTCCTCAGTAAACTTACTTCCCCACCTGAGCCCTACCTTCTAATGACTTCTGAGGAGTAGTCCATCAATGAGCTTAATTCTGTACGGGTGTATTTCATGGTGAGATGTAAAAAAAATGCCTGCTTCTGAATTAAAAGGACTCCCATAGGCAGGGGACTCCAAAGAATGATTTGGATGACCCCAGCTTAGCAAGTAAATGGGTTTATTAGGGGTTAGCTGCAGAGACGTGAATATCTTTTTGGTCAGAGCATTACTAAAGCACACAAATCTTTTTTGTGAGGCTATTGGTTTTAAAGGGCAATAATTAAAACAGCAAATGCAGGATTTAAAGTGAGAAGGATGCAGTGGAAAAGTCATGTGGACTCTACCCCCACTGCATTCTTATTGGGAAACCAACAAGCTCAACAAATACTGTGTAATTACCGGAGCAAATGACTTTGTTATTCTGCACAAAATTTGGCACCAGCCTCAGCACCTGGTGAGAGCCCACTGGGCAGCTAATGAGAGACCCCTACGAGAGGAGTTATTTTGACTAGGACGGGAAGGACAATGCTCATTACAGCTCTACTGATGGGTTCAGCTCTCTGGGATCCACTTCTGTACGTTGTTGCACTGGGGAGCAAGCCTGCAATATATGAGTCTTTGGGGGAGTCCCTCATATCTAATCCTTATCTTCCGTGGATATAACATACTGTTGTCTTCCATCTGTCAACTTTTTACTATTTAGAAGAAAAAGAGTGACTTCTAAGCTCCTTACATGCAAAACTAGGCAGAACTCCAATAGCCTTAGTATTTCTTAATAAATGTAAGCGCAATGGATGAGGAATCGAGCTTCATCTGAGTCAATGTACCGGCTCAAGAGAAAAAGCTGAATCACAGAAATTGACACTAATCCATTTAGCATTTGAAAAGTCTGAATAAAAGTACCTTACTGTCTAATTTGTCTTTGAAACAATATACATAAAAATTTTTAAAGAAATTGTTTATTTACTTAGTTTTTATTAGTATGTTTATAGTACATAAAGTTTGCATATTCTTTGTGGGAATTGATATAAGAACAAAATGCATCTTAATTATTTTTCTCATCCCTTCCATCCATCTCTCTATGCCTTTCATTTTTTTCCTTTTATATGTTTTCAACACATAATGTTCAGATTCCTTGTGTAGAGGTGTTTGAAAGGGACATTATTCTTTTGTAAAGTATATTATAAAAACTAGAAGTCTATAATATCATGTGACATTTCTATGGTAGACCTAAATTCTCAAAACTCATATCTAAGTAAATCAATATACTTGTTCATAACTCCGCATCATATGTGTGTTGCCATGAACTTGTTTGGAGTTCGGTTCAGGACAAGTCTTTGAAGCCTCATAAAAGGAAGTAAACTTCCTGTAGATCTCAGCAAATGAAACGCCCAACTGTAACCCAGTCTTCTTCTTCTGAAGCTACAATTTTGTAATTAATCTTGGCTAAGAATAATTGCAGAATATTCTTAAGCAGTTGCTCAAAACATAAACTTTATATGGGCATTGTAAAACCTTATATGGGTTTTGCATTGAAAACCTTATATAGGCATTGCAAATGTTACATACACTCTTATTTTGTGGACATTTTTTTTCTGGTATTTCTAAATATATTGCTTTTTTAGTGATTTTGTTTGCAGGTTGTATTGTCTGTTTGTGGTCTTCATTGTTTCTATAAAAGAGGCCATTAAACAAATGAAGTTGCTATAAAATTTGTGAATAAGAGCCACATTAAAGAAATGAAACAATATAAAGAGTTCCATATATTTCTCTTGTATTTGAAGGCAAATTCAATTTTGCTGTAAATCTCGAAATATGATATGTATGTTCTGATATTCCCATGTAAAATTTTCTCCTTCTCTGTAATAAAATTTCATCCAAAAATTGTTGCAACATTTTTCTGAAAGTCATATAAACAAATTATAAATAATAATTAAATTAATAATAAACAGTAGAGACATAATTTACAAAATATTTATTTGCAGAAGTTATTTATCATTTAAAAAAGAATCATTATGAAATATATAATATTAGTTGTTTGCATACCATAATCATCTAAGGTATTTAATAGTTGTGTTCTTCTGATCAAACCAGTGAATTTTTCTCTGTAGTAATAGAAATCAATGTTTTTCATAAATTCAGTTAAGGGAATACACTTTCCATACAAATTTAATTAGAATATATCACTAGAAATATGTTTTAATCTCATTTATTTTTGATTTCCTGTGTTAGCTACAAATTAGTGTTAGTCTTTAAGATTTTAAAAGGATACGTGTGATATGATACAAGTGAATTTGCACCAAAAATTTTGCAGAATTGGACTGCTAATGAAAATTTAATAAGCAGTAACAGAAACTGAAACTTAGTAAATAATATTTGCCCCAAAGTGATTATACCATGATATAGTGTTATGGTTTGTGTTTGGATGGCTGCCCTCATGCAATCATGGAGGCAGCTGAATCTAGCATTTGTGATTGGTTTGTTGTTAGACCAAGGACTGGCAGGCATACAATGTAAGGGAGGGAAGGAGGCATGGTTTCTCTCTTTTGCCCTTTCACTCCTGTCACTTGCAGCCATCATGAATGGCTGTCGCTTGGCCATGCCACCCTGCCTTTGAGACAGTTGAATATGGATTGAAACCTCCAGAAACTATAAGATAAATAAGCCCTTCCTTGCTTCATATCGAGCATAAGGTATTTTGTCTCCACAATGAATGAAAAGTAACCAAGATGGAATTTGGTACCAGCAGAATAGGGTTCTTGCTGTGACAATACCTGACCATGTGATTCAAGAGCCTTTGCGAATGGCTTGTGGGAAGAGTTTGGTAAGGTTTGAAGATATTGCCTGTTTAGAACATCTTCACTGTTCTATATGGGAGATTCTGGTCAGATCTCAGAAGATCAGAAGGCTGACAGAAACACTGCTGATAAAGACCCAGCTCAGGGGTTTCTGCTGGGAAGGACTGCATTGGTTGTTGGATTCCAGATGATGTGTGTTACAGCTTGGTAGAAGTGTGTCTGCATTTTGCTTGTGTCCAGAGACTTTATTTGATACTAAGATTAAGGGCAGCAGACTGATTAATCTGGAAAAAGAAACTTCAAGGCAGTCAAATGTTGAAGCAGTAGCCTGGCTGTTCTTGGGGGCTTTTAGCCAGATTTATGTTGTGAATGAAAAGCACAGAGTCCTACATGGTGACTTAAAATATTGTGAGTTTGAGCAGACAGCTGTGGATTGTAAAGATAGATCTGAGACCTTGATGGCTGAGAAGGAACAGAGAAATAAAAATGATAGCCTTGGAGTATATCACAGAAAGCAATGGGTACCAATACTTTGTAGCCTCAAAACTGAAAGATTTTGCTTGGAGAAGAAACCTGCAGAGTGCCATGTTCCACAATGGTGGTGGTGGCTGCAGCAGGTGACAGAATGGCAGCAGCATAGAGGATCTGTTCCTCACAATCAAGTTCAGAGTGTTCAGTGATCCAGGCACTTGACCCCTACAGCCAAGAGGGAGGAAAGTCTGACTACTGCTCCAGCTAGCAGCAAACCTTGGCAGCATTCATGTGGTGCTCATTTTAGGTGCGTGGGGAATGCATGAGTTCTGGGGTTTAAAAGGCTTCCACCCTGATTTCAGAAGGCCTGGGAGGCCAGGCAGTGTGCCCCAGAGAGGGCACTGTGTGAAGCTGTGAGTGTGAAGCTAAAGGTGAATCCATTAGTTTAAAAAAATTAGGAGCATGGATCATCTAAGGAAACCTAAAAGAATTGAAGAGTGGTCCTCAGAGAGCTGCCTTGGGAGCTAAAACCACCAGAAATGTCACAGGGGTGGAGTCACCCCAAGCCCTTTGAAGCTCACAACAAGATTGCTTTAAATGCTGAGAGTATAATTCCAGGATTTAATATTTGCCCTGCTGGAGGTTGGACTTGTTTCAGGTTCAATCATTTGTATCCGTCTGTTTGTATCTTTTTAAATGGTGATGTTTATCTTGTACCTTAAAAGCATTTAACTTTGTTTTCATTTGTACAGTGGGGTTACAGATAAGAGTTTGCCTTAGATCTTGAAGGAGATTTGGGACATGGACTTTTCAGCAGTGCTGAAACTGTTAGGACTTTGGCAACTCTTGGAGATGGACTAAATGCTTTTTATATAAAGGTTGTACATGAGCCTTTGAGGGTCCAAGGGTGGAATGTTATGGTTTGTGCTTGGATGCTCCTCCCCACCATCATGTAATCCTCATGCAATCTTGGAGGCAGCTGAATCTAACATTTATGATTGAATTGTTGTCTAGCACTGGGATTGTCAATGTGGGTGCTGCATAAGCCTAGGGGCAGGAAGCTGGCATACAATGTAAGGGAGGTGAGGAAATGTGCTTTCTCTCTTTTGCCCTTTTGCTCTTGTTGTTTGCAGCTTCCATGGACAGCTGCCCCTCAGCCATTCCACCCTGCCTTAGAACCAGCTGAGTATGGACTGGAACTTCCAAAATCTATTAAAAAAAAAAAACCTCTCCATGCTTCACTTTGGGTGTCAGGTATTTCATCTCAATAATGAGAGAGAAGTAACCAAGACATATAGCATGATAAGCAAGATACAACACACACACAACTTTTTTTAAGTTAAAAATTATTTGCCACCCACACTGAACATTATATCCTATATTTATTTATCTATATTTATCTATTTATATTTATTTAATGTTTCAACATTTTATAGAGGTATAGGTACAATCCTTTTTACCATAGTGAAAAATACTGTGAGCACTGACTAGGAAACAAATAAAGTTTTTCAGTGTTGGAAAGATAATAGAGAACACTGAGAAACTGGCTATGTTACCATGCAGTGATAACAGCTGCAATTTTCCAAGAAAGTCAGAAATCCTTATTTACTTAAATAAAAGCCAATGACTCTTCTTTAGGTGCTGGTAAATAATACACTTTTTGGCAAAGAATGTGCCATCATTGAGCAAGATTTGCTAAGTTTGAGATCTTGTCTTTGTGCACATGAAGGAGGACTCTTGTTAAGAATAAAAGTAAATTCAAAAAGTCACATTAAATTCACTCTCTTTCTGGGATTGTACACTATATGACACATGGAATCTCACTTCCTCCATCACAACGGAAACACTTTTCCAAAATTTTCTGGATTTATATGAAAGATGAAATCTTCCTACATAAAGAATGAGGATAAATGGGTGAAATGATCTGAATCTCTTTTATAAATTTCAGAAAACCATACCCAAAGCATGTTACAGTTAAGTCAGGGTGACAGGAAGTGCTAATTTTTTTAAGAACCAGAATGTTTATAATATCTATTTACATCTGCCATGGATTGGATCCAGAATACCCCTGAAGATTTAATGTCTCCTATAAGTCACAATTTTCTGATATTGTCTCAGCTATGAAGAAAGTGACCAAGAAGTTACCCATAATTCCTTATTTACTTAATTGCTATTGTAGACATATACAGCTTCTCTTTTCACATCTTCTACATTGTCCTTCTGCCCACTAGACTTTCTAAAATGATTGACATGATATATTTGTACCTCCTCATGTTGACAAATGCAGTGCACATGACAAGTGAGGTTAAACAATAATATATATGCATAAATTTATGAACAGGGATTTATTAGATTGGCTTTATGGGATTAGAGACTGGATAGTCCATGATGAACTTCTACATGCTGGAAAATGAGAGGCTATAGCAGCTGCTCAGTCCAAGAAAGTAGAAACAGCACTCATACCTTGTGGTCGCTTGTACATTCCAAATGCTAAACACGTTTTCCTAGTTTCACATTGTATCCTAGTTTCACACTGGTGGCTATATCTGCAAAAATTATTTTTCCTTTGAAATCTTTGATAAAGAATTTGTTGACATACTTTCTGTCTTTCCAAGCTATCATTTCCTTTATATTTGTTCAATGATTATGAGTCTTACAAGCATGAGAATTATTTTTAAGAGTCATTACAGTGAGGTAGCATCTAACTTAAAGGTCAGGTTCTAAAAGAAACTCATTAACAAGGCACTGTGCATGTTTTCATTTTTTCATTTTATGTTGGTAACTATTTTAGCATACCTACTATCATTTTCTTACATTGTCTAAATTCGCAGAAAGAACTTTTGTTAAAGTAAGCCTGGATTATAAAGTTTTTTAACTTTATATAATCTGAGGACTGTACTGATACATCTTTTCAGAGACCAAACCAAGAACTGCTTTATAGGTTATTATTTGGTTTATCATAGTTTAATATTTCTAAGGCTATCACATTGTGCTCACATTGAGAGACTGATATTCCTTTGAGATTTAAATCACTCAATCCCAATGTTTTAGTATCCCCTTAAGAAAATCACTGTAAGATCCCATCTGCGTTGTGACATTTTTCTTAGTTGCCATCTCACTGGTTCCTGACAGTTCCTCAATACTAGTGGGTCACAGAGTTCATTTCATCAAAACGCCAAGACATTCTGCATATCTGTACATTATTCACGGTTTACAAACAGTGCTTCAGGTTTAAAAAAATACACCTGTAACAGGATCTGAGTTTTTAAAAATGAATTTATCTTCTTGCTGAATTTCCACCATTGAAATAAAAGCTTTGATTTCTATGCAACTTATTGTGAAAAACATTAATAAACTGAATTAGAAGGTCCTGTATTTAAAAACTTCATTCTTGGTAACTTCTCAATAAAGTACATTCAGAAAAAGGAAATATGAGAATGTCTTTACATAATTTCCCCTCACTTTCAACGAGATATTTATAATGGGAACAAAGTGTTTCTGATAGGATATTATCAGCAATCATTAAATGTTAAACCTTTGGCACATCCCTTCTATGCAAGAAGAAGCTTTGAAAATACTCTAGTTAAATATCCAAATGAACTATACAGTTATTGAAGAACTAATGAAATGATGTACTACAAAGAAATACCTGGACATTTCACTTGGACAGTCCTAATTAGCTCCAGAGTAGGCGCCCCGTCACTGTTGCTGCCACCTGCTGTCATAATGAATTCTGCATGGCCTCTGCCTACTTACATCCACCATTCCTAACATGAAGCTTGAGATAGAGGCCAGTGTACAGAGACTAGATCACATGTGTTGGTTCCAAACGAAGCTGATCAAACTAATACCTCTGCCTGTGTTTCACATGTGTCTTAAACCCAGGCCCTTGCATATGCTGTCCAGACATTCTATCACCTAGCTCCGCCTCCGGCCCTATGGATGTATATATGGACGTATGTATTTGTTTTTACAGTAAGAAAATGGTGCATAACTCAGCCTGGCCTGGAATTTGTGATTCTCTTGCATCAATCTACTCAGTGGTTGTGACACTATCCCTTGCCTATTTCTCATTTTTAATGTTTATGATGCAAAGTAGTGTCTGCCTTCTGGAAGAATTATAAGGTAGCAAACTCTACAAAGATAGGAAAGCATTTACATTATTGCAAGTAGGGGAACAAGCTTTTTTGGTAGGGCAGTTAAAGAAAGTGTACATTTTCCAAATTTGGGTGTCTTGTCCTGTTAATTTCTTGGCATAAGGGCCAGGGTTGTAGCTTAGTAGTAGAGCAGTTATTTAATACGCATTAAACCTTGACTTTGATCCCCAGTCTTCCTTTCTGCACAGATTTGTGTGTAAGCCTTGGCTCATATGTTTGCTGCAGGGAACTGTCACAATTGCATCTGTTGTTTATTTTCTAGATCCCTCAGGTTACTATATGCTAGTGCAAAGTGACGACAAATAACCTGTATAATAGGAGGATACATAGAAGCCACTGTCTAGCCAATAACTTATTTGTTGACCAGAGTGATCACTGGAGTACAGTGGGAAAGGAACCTTCAGATTCGGCAATACTGGAGAAGTAAAAAGTCATAATAGGTCATCTCAATGTTCCTAAGTTTTCTTTTTGCCAAAATTAATCTCTTTACTGTTAGGATGCAGGGTTTCCAAGAAATCTGATCTGCAAATTTCTTCCTTTGCATTATCTGGGGAATGTAAAGTGAGAGGCATGAATTTTTGGTGTGTAGCGTGCATATTCGTATGATTGTTATAATATTTAGAAAGTCCCTTTTGGCTGCAGAACCCTCTGCTCAGTCACCATGTTCCACTAGCAGGGTTTTGAACAGAGTTATATCTCAGATATGTTGCCTTCCCAGTGAAGCCACGGTTACTGAATCACAGCAAATCATTCGTAGATGTCCGCTAACTGTTATGGTCTGCAGATGTATGCAAATATTCAAAACATAGCAGGGGGCACAGAGAAAAAAATATTGAATTGCACAGTAACAGCATCTTGCAAAGGTCCTTTTTAATGTAATTTTGATATGTAAACAACTTTTATTTGCTTAAGCTGCTATGTAGGTAGGAATATGGAAACGTATATGGACAAGTGGAATCAAGAGTGATAAGAGAAGTGGGATTTTGTCTTCCTCTCCAGGGAGGGGGGACAAATGTCCTTGCTTAATCAGTAGTTCATGTTGATAGTTAACTGTGAGCATCCTATGCTTAATATTTACACCTTTCCTTTATTTAAACCCAGTCACAGAGACAGAAACCCATATATCCAGAAGCCTTACCTTTCAGAATTTCTTGTAAAAATCCCAAAGTATTTCAACAACCAATATTTAGTATAAAATATGCATAACACACATAGCTAAAATAGTAATATAAATTTTCCTATTAGAAAAAATGCTATGTAAAAAAGAGAAAAAAATGCTATGTAGAAGCAAACACACACAAAAAAATTTTCCAAAGTTTATGCTGTTTGTTTGTTTATTTGTTTTGAGACAGGGTCTCACTATGTAGATCAGGCTGTCCTTGACCTGGGTTAGAGCGCCAAGGCTGACCTTGAACTCACAGCCATCCTCCTGCCTCAGCCTCTTGAGTGCTGGGATTATAGGCATGAGCCACCACGGCTGGTTATTTTCCTTCTTTACATCCTTCTACATAAGCAACTGCAGGGGAAAAATGCTTGGATTTTGCAGGACTTCTTACCCTTTTGCCTTCGGCAAATTTTGATAGTATTTAAGAAATCATTTTTTTGTAGACAATCACTTTTGATAATTTACTCACCGGTCTCATGTAGTTGTTTCATTCATCATTTTTGGGTCAGTATTCATTTACAGGTCACCTATAACTGCCTATGTGTTAGAGGCAGTGTGCTCTCCACTGAGTCATCAGCTTACCTGGGCTCCTCAGTGCCTCCTTCTCAGAGCAGTGCATCTTTCCAGCAGCCTCAGGCTTATGGGTGCTAACTATTTTGTTTTCAAAGATTCTGGTTTCTCTACTGAGAAGAAAGTCAACTCCCTTTGGAAAAAAGGGTTTTGGACAGTGGTCTTTCTGGGTTTTTTTTATTTGTTTGTTTGTTTTGTTTTGTTTTTTGTTAAACCTCTGTAACTGATCACAGAGGGCCTACAAAACTCAAAGAGATAGATGATTGTCATCTCTCTGTTTGAATCACTCATCAGCATTTGTGTTTTGACTGTAGAAATTCTACCATCATGGAAGGGAAGGAGGGCTGCGCTGACCAATATAAAAAGGATTCTTGACACATTTCATTCCTGTCTTCTAGGCTTGGATGTAGAATCACTTCTGACAGTGAAATGCCTGAACTGAAAACCTCAAACCAAATCTGCTGTTCTTAACATTTTCTACCAAATGATGCTTTACAACAGAGAAGGATAGCCATGTATAACCCTATGCTTAAATAAAAGTAGATGTACAGTAGCTGGTCATAAAAGTTGAATATCTTCACAATCATTTACTTTATCTTTAAACTTACAGGGATTTTGAAATGCAATTTGCGTTAGTGTGTATATTTATTTTAGTATAAAATTTCTCAAAATTGCTGTGTTTTAAATGTTCCAAAAGTTGTTACACTACCCCCATTCTTATATTTTTTAAATCTAGTGAAATAGTGCCTAATATCCCTTAGACTGTCTTCTTTAAGATCAACCAAAGTGTTCCTTTTCCCCACAGCCTCTGCAGCATTTGATGTTGGTAGTTTTCTTGATCCTCGAGTGAGATGGAATCTCAGTGTCATTTTAATCTGCGTTTCTCTAATGACAAATCACGATGAACATTTTTTCATGTATTTATTTGCCATTAGTATTTCTTCATCTGAGAACTGCATGTTCATCTCAGATGCCCATTTTTGGATTCGGTCTTTGAATTTTGGGGGTCTGATTTTTTTAAATTCTTTATAAGTTCTAGACAAAAGTCCTTTGTCTGAGGGACAGTCCACTAAGAATTTTTTCCCAGTTTATGGGCTTTCTTTTCACTCTGCTGGAGAATTCTTTCAACATGCAGAAACTCTTTAATAGGACGTGATCCCAGTTATTGATTCTGGGAAGTATTTCCCCTGCAGTTTGGTTCTTATTCATGAATTCTCTACCTACCCCTATGTCTTCAAGAGTTTGTCTTCCAACAGATTTAGTATTTCTATTTTAATATTCAGATATTTGATCCATTTAGGTTTTAGTGTAGTACATGGTGACAGGCATGGGTCTAGTTTTAGTTTTTGGCATATGTATAGCCAATTTTTCCAGAATCATTTATTAAAGAGACTATCATTCTTCCAGTGAACATGTTTGGCTGCTTTATCAAAGATAAGGTGGTTGAGTGTGTTCATAGTTGTGATTGTATCTTTTAGTCTATTCCATTGATCTTCAGGTCTGTTTTTATTCCAGTACCATGTTGATTTTATTACAGTAGCTTTGTAGTGTAACTTCAAGTCAGGGATTGTGATGGTTCCTGCCTTGGCTTTGCTGCTTAGATTTGCCTTTGCTATTCTAGGTCTCTTCTGGTTCCAGGTGAATTTTAGGAGTGATTTCTCTAGATCTATGAGGTATGTTAATGGTATTTTGATTGGGATTCCATTGAATCTGTATCACAATTTTGGGAGAATGGTCATTTTCACAATATTTATTCTTCCTATCCATAAACAAGGGATATCCTTCCATTTTCTGAGGTCGTCTTTGATTTCTTTTTTCAGGGTATTATAAATTTTCCTGTATAGCACTTTTACTTCCTTTGTTGGATTAATTCCTAAGTATTTCATTTTTTTGGATGCTAGTGTGAAGGGTGTGGCTTCTCTTATTTCTCTCTCAGTGATTTTGTTGTTAGTGTATAGGAATGCTATTGATTTTTGAGAATTGACTGTATCCAGCTACATTGCTGAATTTATTTATTATATCTAGGAGTCTTTCGATGGAGTTTTGGGGGTCTTCTATGTAGAGTATCATGTCATCTGCAAATAATGATAATTTAACTTCTTCTTTCCATATCTTTACTCCTTTTATTTATCTCTCGTGTGTAATTGCTCTGGCTAGTTTTTCCAGTGCTATGTCTGCATTGTTGGTGGGAGTGTAGACTGGTACAACCACTGTGGAGGTCAGTCTGAAGATTCCTCAAAAAGCTGGGATTGGAAGTCGCATTTGACCCAGCTATTCCACTCCTAGGCATATTCCCAGAAGAACTGAAAACATCATACCACACTGATATATGTGCACCCATGTTTATAGCAGCACAATTTGTAATAGTCAGATCTTGGAAACAATCTAATTGCCCATCAACTGAGGAGTGGATAAAAAAATTGTGGTACTTTTATACAATGGAGTACTACTCAGCTATAAAGAATGATCACATTGAGATATTTGTAAATAAATGGATGCAATTTGAGACCATATGCATAAGCAAAATAAATCAAACTCACATGTATAAATACCGTATAGTCTCCCTAGTGTAAGAAATGCTGAGTACATAAAATTCTATGGTAATCATGGTTCCCCATTATATTCCTTTGAAATCTTATAATGTTTTCATTCATTGGTTGGAATGGTTTTATTCTGTTTTGTTTGATCTTATTATGTTGTATGGTATGAACAGCTACTTTGAAGAAAATAAGACATTATGGCTGCCATTGCTAATTTAATATCATCTTGCTTTGAAGTCATACCATGCTTTTGTTCTTCTGTTTCCATTCATTCTATCATGTTGTGTTTTATTGGATTTTAATATGTGTAATAATATAAACAAATTTTTTATGGAAAATTAGATATTATAGTAGCCATTGTTCATTTTCTGTTATTTGGTTCAGAATGCCTTGTAATACTTTCATTCTCTTGAATGGTTTTATTGTATTTTGTTATGTTTGATATTATTGTGTGTGAAGCTATGCTCAACTATTTCAAAGAAAGAGACATTATGGTAACTACTGTTGATATCCAATTGTCTTGTTGTGAAATGCTGTGTTGCTTGCATTGTTATGTTCTGATCTGATTTATATTTATGTTTCATATTAATGTGTGTGAAGGTATGCTCCACTATTTTGAAGAAAAGAGATATTATGGTAGCTACTGTTGATGTCTGGTTTTCTGGCCATGAAGTGCTGTGTTGCTTGCATTGTTCTGATTTGCCTTGTTCTGTTCTCTTTTGTTTTATTCTCTTTAAAATAAAAAATTTTTAAAAAATCAACCAAAGTGCAGGAATGGTCTGTGATTTTATTGATACAGGTGAATGAAACGTCCAATCTACTATGCCCACCAGTTTGTGTTCTCTAAAATCAAAGAATGAATTTTAGGAACAACAGAGGTGAAGAGTAGAATATATTTATTGAGAGAAAGCTTCTGTATGAAGAGAGACAGAAGGGGGTCTCAAGCAGGTTGCCCCAGATTCTGTATGCCAGGAACTTTTTATGGAGGAAACCATGAGATTAGATGGCTCAAAGGTGGGGAAATGGGAATTTGCAAAATGGGCATAAGATGATGCAGATTTAATCCCTAAGGATTATATTTAAGAGTGTGCTTGCATTTGTTTTGGAATCTGGCCCACAGCAAGAGGTGTGTGTCTCCTCCAAGGTCATCAGACATCTGGTCCTCTGTGCCAGCTTCCTCGAGGGCCTAGCCCTGTCTGACTGCCTGTAATATTTCTAACTGGCTCAGCTGCCTGTAACATTATGGTTCTTTCTAAGGTGACTCAGATACAGGCTTCTGCTTCAAACATTTGTCACACTTCACTTAAATTTACTCACTGTATAGTTCAGGATGTAATGTGGAGTGACCCAGAGGCTAGTGAAATGATAAAACACACTAATTTTAATGTTTCTGTTTTGTGTTCTAGAATTTCTGATTATATCCTTCCTTCCAAACTTTTGCAAGGAATGAAGTCACACTTTAAACCTTTGAGCATCTCTAAACTTTCCCTACTTTGAAATTCAAATAGAATGAGTTTTACAGGATAGATGTTAATACATTGATTTGTATTTCAAATCCTGTAGAACTTCTTTTTCAGTGAAAATGCCCTTGGCATGTCTTGGGGATGGCTACTTCACTGTGTAAAAAAGCTGCTCATAGTATAAGATTTGTAGTTATCCCTGCATGCTGAGGATCAGAGTGGAGGGCCAGTAACATTCCCAGGTCTCCTGAAATGCCTCTGCACAGTCCCGCGGCCTCTTGGGAGGGAATGATAAAAGTGTACATGTACTCAATGCTTCAAAAATGAATCAATACCAAGAGAAAAGGGACAAATAAACAATACAGAAGAAAATCAAAAAAGAAACTCCACATAAATCAACACCAATTAAAGAGAGGCAATAAAAGAAAAAAGAAAGAAAAGTTCAAGAAATGAAAAATATCAATATTATAAGTTCCTCAAAAAAGTGTTAAGTCATGAATCATAAAAAAAATTTAGTTAAAATTGACTGTTGGTGTCTCCCTACCAGTGGTTTACAGACTCAACTATGACTAGCCAAACACTTAAAAATGATAATTTATGTAAGAGAAATAAAAACATCTCACATCTCACAGAAAATAATTTGTTCATCTTAAAAGTTGTAATAATATTTTCACCTCTTTATTTCATTCCTCTGTGTAAACATTATTGATGTGTGTTGGGATAGGTGATGGGATATGAGTTCATCAAATATGAAGAATGTATATTTAAATAGATGTAATGCTAGTTGATTATTTGCCAAGTGTTATGGCTTGTGTTTGGATGTCCCCTCTGAGCCTTATGTGATTATGGCAGTGTGGGCCTTTTGGAGATGGCCGAATCTAGAGATAATTGGTTCACTGTCCAGTGCTGGGCTTGGAGGTGCAGGTGCTGCACCTGCCCTAGGGTTGGTGGCCTGCATACAATATCAGGGAGGGAAAGAGGCTGGCTCCTCCTCATTTTTGCTCTTGTCGCTTTTGCTGTCTTCTGCAGTCATGAACAGTTGCCCCCATGCCACACTACCCTGCCCTGGAGCCAGCAGACTGAAGCCTCTACAAACTGCGAGTTAAACAGACCTTTCCTTTAACTTTGCATGTGGATATTTTGTCTCATCAATGAAAGAAAAGTAACTAAGACACTGAGGAAAAGTTTTCACATGAATAAAGGTGAAGTTACTTCCATGTAAAGTGAGTGGTGAGTGGTGAAGAAATGGAGAGAAATAAATGGTCTTTTGCATCTTCAAAAAAGATCTCAAATGAGATTTTTTACAAATTTCTTTCTTTCAACAACCTTAAGGAAATTTTCCCAAAAATTTTGCACCATTTTCTCTAACTGAAAATATGACACTGAGCAAAGTGTCACTAGGTTTGGTAGGTACTGGCTGCACTTACTGTTGAATTATGGTACCATCTAGATGATGAAAATCAAAAGGGAGAGGTAGAAACAAGTGTGTAGAAGTGGAGAATCAAGATAATACTTGCAGTAATGATTGGAGAGGACCCAAAATGAGGTTGTCAGTATGGTCAGGCCAAAAACACATGTTGGGAGGCCTTCTTTTACTAAAATAGAAATAAAAGGTGTCCATAAAAGGTGTCCAAGAGGAATGAAAGGGTAATGCACATTATAATTCATTTTACCAGAGTCTGGAAGAGTAGCTGTTCCTGTTCAAAAACGACAGTAGTTTCTAGATTTTTTTATGGCTGTTTAGTCTCATTCACTGCTAGGGAAAAGCAGGCGATAAAAAATAGTTGAGCTCAAAGAAATTTATAATGGAAACCTAACTGAAGTGCTCTGAGAGTACGCAGTGTGACTACTGAGGAAGAAGCAAAACTGCAAGAGGACCCCTACGGCTTCTGCGCCCAGCACACCTGGCTTTACCTTCCCTCCGCTCTTCCCTCCCTCCCTCCCTCCCCTGCTGCTGTCTTCTTCTTTTATCTGCTTTTCTCCTCTGCTTTCCTGTCCTTTTCTTCCCTGCTTTGTCTTTTTCTCTCTTTTCCATCTCCATTTTGTTCTCTTCTTCCTTCCTTTTTTCTCTCTTAGTGATAAATACAATTTTATGCATTTTTAATATCTAATATAATATCTAATCTCTAATATAATCTTATAGTGCATCTATACATTGCTGATCATCTTATTCACTTTCTACTCAGAATGGAGGCTGGAAACTATACTTTTTCTGTACCTTTTAATACTTTTATTCACTGTAAACAATTTTTTTTCCCAGGAAATAAGCATTCTGAGGTTAGAAATTGTACCCACTCTCCACAAGCCTAATTTGAAATTAATTAGCCTAACTGGTTACAATCAAGGAGGAAGCAATGAGTTTGCTTTCTTCTGTCCGTTCTTTCTGTCTTTCTATACAGGCTATAAGGCCACTGATTAGTGCCACCTGCACCCAGAACTATACTAAACCCATTGAGTTATCACACACCCATAATTCCAGTACCACACACCCCAATCCAGCATCACATACACACGATGCAGCCTCTTTCCAAAAGCTCCCCTTAGGAGCACATGAGTTTTTGAGGGGATATCTAGATAAAAGCCACGACATTTAGTAATTTATCTAGTAACTTGATTCTTACTAAAACTGAAGAAAATCCTAAAGGAAACAATAATAACCAAGAATAATTACATGCTGACACAGGTAGTTCTTAGGAAATATCATAAACTTCAGCTCTGCTTTGTAAGAATGATCATACATGTTTAACAGGTGTATTCATTACCTTTTCCACTGCTGAGACAAAATATATGACACCCACAATTTAATGAAGGAGGGGTTTATTTTGAGTCTCGATTTCAGAAGGTGAAGTCCATGGTTTCTGGCTCCAAAGCAGAAACATCACAGAAAGAAGAGCAAGGCAGAGGAAAGCTACTCAGTTCATGGATACAACAAGCAGAGAACAGGGCAAGAGCCAGACAGGAAAGGGCCAGGGACTAGAAAGTGTCCAAGCCCATGCCTCCAACCCACAGAGACACACCCAGAATAGTGTTTACTAATCTGTTATGAATTCCTCAGATCAATGGAGTTAATAAGGTTAACCATCACATGATACGTCTTCTAACAGTTCCACTTTTTTTTTTTATAAGGTTATTCCTGCTTTTACATTTTTTTTTCACAGTGTAGGTCTACTGTAGAAGTGGCCATGATTCCATTTCACAATATTTGCTTTTAAGAAAACTGTTACTGCAGAGAACTCTAGAATTCTGGGCTTAATCATTCCCCTAAGAAAACAGTGAAATTCAAATACAAAATTGCATTTGAGAGACATTATATTAATTCGTAGTAGAAGTTCATCATGATTTAATATTTTCATCTCCAGAAATGCACTTGAACAATGTATTAAAAAAGCAAAATATATTTAAGTTCATGGTTTAAAATAAAATTGTCCTTTGTATTGTGAAAACTCAGTTTCAAAATGAAGCTATTCCTGTCTCACTATGCCAAAATTGAGTAGAGGGGCTTTAGAAAATAAAATGAGACACCAAGTCATAGGTGTTTGCTCCAGGAATGTTTTCACAGAACTAATCTCATGAAACAGAGTTGCCTATCTTTAAAGCCATTTTTACTTAGCACCTGATGGTAAACTGCAAACTATGGCATTAAGACTAACTTTACCTAGTAACTATCAACACTCACCAATCAAATTTTGCCAAGTTTTGCCAGTACCAAAAATGCTGATAAACTAAATCAAAATGACTCTCATAGATTATCTGTCCTAAGTCACCCAAACTTTTCTTTGATCTCCAGATACATCTCAAATGAGCTATACATGTATGCTCTGGATTGCTTGATTTTGAAAATGCATACCTTTGGAGAGGAACTTTCCTGTTAAGGCATACTGAAAGAATTATCATCTTGTAAGAGGGATCAACAACTACGTGTGCATAGAGTTATTGTGATGGTTTTCATTCACGATTTTCAAAATGATGTTTTTATATTTACAAGTTTTCATGAAAAGAAACCCATTAGAACTCTTAGATTAAAACTCAGATTATAAATAAAGACCAAAATAAAAATCATAATAGGAAGTAAGGAGACATATTTTCCTTAAATAGGGAGGGAATTAAGAGATGCAGGGAGAAAGAAGGAGGGGGGTGAAGGAATGAGAAAAGGAATTAAGATGTGTCACACACCTGAGCCAACATCACCCAAGATGTGTAAACATCATGTGCTACAGAATTTAGTAATAAAAAAGCTTTTATAGAAAGCTTTGTCTAGTTTATAGTTGCACAGTTTATAATATTATAGATTTTTACCATTGATTTCTTACCAAGTGTATATTACATTTAAGCAATCCAAAAAGATATTAAGATACCAATGGAAAACCAATAAAGTTATGAGGATTATTTCAACAACAATATTGAAAGGTTGAGCTTATGAGAAAAAATAAACTAAGATTTCCTTCACATTAAAATCTTTTATACTAAAATGTTATCATGTGCTTGTTAGTAGTTTTGTAGGATACTAGCAGTAGATCAATGTACTTGAATTCAATAAAGCCTTTTAAAGTTTATTGTTAATATTAGATCTTAATATCAAAATTGGAGCAAGCATGAGGAATACATACAAAAAGCAAAAACAGGTCTTTTCCTACCATGTATTTATACTTTTGAAAATCTAAACAAAGAATGCCGTAATCTATTACTTATTGAATGTTCTTTCGGTACCATGCTACATAATTACTAAACCTGCCAGTGACTTCAGCACGAAGGCAGTGACCATGGCACAGATACTAACAGCTTTGTCTTGAAGGCATTCTATATATTTCTGCCCTGTACCTTTTGTTCAAATCCATTGGAGTCCACTTAAACTGCACACAGAAAGGGACAGATGCAACTTCCTCTTCATTTCCAACTGCTTTGAAGAAAAACTACACTGAGACATTTAATCAATCAGATTTCTTTAGAAAAGCATGAATGAAGTTCCTAGTAGGAGCTATGACCGTGAATAGCTAATAGGTTCACCTAATATTTAATACTTACCAAAAATGAAGCAAAATGCTACTGATTTATTTCTGTATCTCTTATATTAGCAATAATTCTGCATGGCAAATTTTCCAAATGAACGATTTGATGCAAAAAGGTCAACTAACTTGCCTACATTTGCATACCTAATAAATGAAATTTCTGGAATTCGAAATCCAATTTTTTTCAACTCATATTCTAGTAATATTAATTTATATTCTAGTAATATTAATAAGCCATTATAATTTACTTACAAATGTAGACAGTGGTAAATGGACATTCTCCTCAAGTAGCTAATGGTCAAATAATAAAGATGAGTAAGTCGCATATAACTGAAGTTCAATGTGAAACAGGAAACAGACACAGAGACAAGAGAAGGCTGCCTTGAGCCGATTTGCCAGCATTTTCTCCAGTACATTTATATGAGGTATGCATTGGCTCTTTCAGACTTTTCATTTGCTTCTTGCTTTCAAAACGCCCTTTTTGCCCTCTCTGGGAACCATCTCTTCCATTAGCTTCTAGCCCTGAAAAATCTAACTGCATATTCCTACCATAAAAAATACAGCAACTTAAAGCAATGATGAACCACAGTCATTCTCATCTTGTATCCTCTTGAGTTCATCTTCCAGAGATCAGTTTCAAGATTCCTTCTCTAGCTTTATACTTCCTTTGGCCTTTGAAAAGTGTTTACTCTCATTGAATGAGTGAATTGCTAATGACCAGGCCTTGGCATACTAATTGACTTTTGCCTTTGTTTAATGGGCAAATTTTTCTTTAACACAGAATGACTTAAACATACAAATTTTTGTTTTTTTCTTTGTACAAGAACTCTGAGATGTGTTATCTAACATTTTTATCATAAATTTAAAATCTCTAATGTATATATGAACTTTATACTAAATTACTTAAATGTTATACAGACTCTACATTCTAATTTCATTCTATTCTAAACTATGCATCAATAACTTACCAGAAAATAATTTATATCATCATTAAATAACAGTTAATTTATTACCATATTTAAGTGAATTGAGCTACTGAAACAAAGGATTATATTATCATACTACAATGCTTTTTCATTCATCTTCAATATAGCACAGCATATTTCCTAGTGGAGTAGAGGAAATCTCTTGCCTCTTACCCACTGGTTGTATAACACAGGTGTATCTATGTATTTCAAAGTCAAATGAACCTTGTGAAGTAATTCACATAGCAATATAAGCCATAATTATCAATGTCATTTTAAGGTTATAAATTCATTTTCAATTCATTCATTAGTCACCTAGTTATGATGCTTGGACATTGGTTAGTACTAGAAATGCAAAGTGAAGCTTATTAAATGTGTAGTGTCCTCCTATTTTCACTCTCTCCCTCCCTCCTCTCCCCACTCTCTCAAGCTCCCCCGTAATGCAATAGATTTTGCAATCTTATATCGAAAATAAAGAGACAGCATTCCTCTAGGTCACAAGTTTAACTGTTGTCCTCGGTGTTGTCATTACTCATTATTCTAGCACATTTCATTTATATCACAGGGAGAAAATTAACACAAAATAATTTTGTATTAAAATGTCTTTGCCAGACATACCCCAGAACACTACTCTTATTTTCTATAAATATTTTTATGTCATAAATATCACATAGATTTGCTGGCAAAAAATTTTACAGCCAATGTGGCAAGAAATCCATATCAGACCTAATAGTAAAATAGGAATAAACAAAGTAACTTGCCATTTCATTAGCCATTCCCAGCAAGAAGGCATCTAAATGAGGTCTCATAGTAGAGTGCTTCTCTGAAATAGTAATTGATCAATGGAAAATAGGCTCTGATATCAGAAATTTAACACTTCCTGTAATGTGCTAGAGGTCTGACATTTCAGATCGACGTCATTGCTAACTCTTTTCAGAACAACACTGACCGACAGACAGCATCATGTGAACTGTATCCTCATTGACAGAATCGTGATGGCAGAACTGTTTGACTGTAAAGATGGTAACCTTGGCAACAGGCACGGCAGGAACTCTGCTGAGCTGTCCTCTAAACAGGTCTCAGAGGGTTTAACTCAGTGACACAAGCGCCTGCCTGGAAACACAAGGCCCCGAGTTCAATTCCCAGAACTAAATAAAATAAAAATAAATAAATAAAACTTAGGTCTCAACTAAACTCAATATAAAGCTTTCTGTCAATGAATTGTCTACCTTTGTAGGCCGTTACATTACCTGCCAAATTCTCTTTACTATAGTAATGTGCTATCTAACAAGAGTTATTACAACTGCATGAAAGCTCTTTTTATGTCCCAAGTGGATGCAGTTACTTAACAGTGCTTGATGATTACACTTAAAATTATCAAAGAAGTTGGCAAGCCTAAATCTCAGAAATATCTCACTCTGTAAAGCACAGCCCCTTTCTGTTTCTAGGCTATTAACAGCTTCATTTGTTTAACATTAAAACAGAAAATTTCTGTGGCACGTATCTTTAAAAATAAAGACAAGTCTTTTTTAAGTCAAACTGCTCTCCAGAGCAATCCAAGGAGTCACTACAATATCACAACTGCACAATATCTTGTAAACAAACAAAAAAAAAAAGGTCAACCTTTGTGAAGTACAAAAATTATAGATTTCATTTCAGAAAGATTGCAGTGTTGAAACGACATCATCTCATTCCAGAAAATTTGATGCCAAAGTCTACACAAACTAAATGAATTAGGGATTAAGGAGCCAATAAATAAATAAATAAATAAATAAATAAATAAATAAATAAATTTGGTTATGTTCAAGGAAAATAAAACTCAGTCAGAATTGAAGTGTTGAATAAATCTTTCAGCAAAATAAAAAAAGATGAAAGAAATTGGTATATATATTTGAAACAATTTCATGTTCAAGTCAAAGGTGTGAGAATACTGTCTGGAAAATATCAGAAAGGATAGCTATGTCGGGTCTAACAAGGGCATTTTAACTGTAACAGATTCAGTATCACTAGATGAAATTTCCGGTTAAGCCATCATGAAATAGCAGACCACCTAACTTAAATGGATCTTTTGAAAACACAAGACTTTTACTGTCAGATGAGGCGAGCAATGTTCATTTGATTTGATTGTTCTGTAAAAAGCGTATTCAACCACAGCCATAAAATTCAGTGTGGTTTTCCACAGAATAGTGCCCATCACTTTATTCATATTCTTTCAGACTTGCCTTTCTTTTAAAACTGTGTGAGGCCAAGATGCCTCTGCTGAAAGATTTTTTGTCATCAATTCCTGAAAATCATGCAATGGAGAAAAGTTGTTAAAGCAAGGTCATTCAAAAGTTCTTTAAGATTGGTTTTCTTCTTCTGAATATGAAGTAAGAAGTGCCTCTCTTCTAATTTTATTTAGCTATGCAGAGGCTCTCTCTCCCCAGTGACCTGACACGGACACAGGCAACACCATCCATAATGAGAATCAATGGCATCAAGTCACTAAACAATTATTCCGTCTTCTTTAAAATGCACAAGTCTTCAAAAAACAAGGATTTAGGGACTGATTAATTCGCCATTTGTCTAGGAGATTGCGCTAGCTGCATTATTTAAGAAGGGCCTTGTCTTTGTGCCTTCAAAAGGTAAAACAAAATCCAAGATTTGAGAACCATCAGTACCTATGAAGGGCATTTAATGACAGTATGAAAAGAAGAGAAAAATCATTTCCCGGTATGCAAAATTTTACACGTAAGATCATGAAGACTTGCTGTATTTCTGCTTATATAAACTAGAAAAAAATAACACATGGCTCAAAAAATGGCCACGGATTTGTTTAGCCAAAGAAATACTCAGGGAATATACATTTTCCAGGCTTATTTTCTGAGAGAATAGTCTTTCTGCCTTTCCTTTTCCTCTGTCATGTCCCTTTCTTTGCAATTCATCTATATCTGTTTAACTATCATAAAAGTAATGACTATCTTTTCTTGTTTATTTTTATCATGTCTGTGCCACTCTTTAGTGCAAACTTCTACTCTCACCATTTTTACTCTTGAAAGTATGGAAAAATTCCAGACCTTATGCTATGTGTATACTTTCCCTTTCCTTCTACTGATCCTATTTGAAGCAAATGATGAAGTATTTTTCAATCATGAATTTATTAATTTCAATTTTAACTCTTAGGTACTTACTTGATTATTTAGGTTATTTTTTTTTAGAAGAAACTGCTGGTAACTGTCCTTCCTTCATAAAATTTTATATTAGTGAAATTATTTTATTAGTAATGCAATTATTACAATGGAAAAGGAAGATATTTCTCTGAAACTAAAAATATAGAGATAAGAGACAGCAGAGCCCATACATTTCTCTTGCAGTTTCCTAGGAAGATGGAAAAGGCAGCTGGAGGAAGAGACAGAGAGATGTAGAAATACACCGATGTGACTGTATCTGTGAAAAGTAGGACTCAGGCAGCAGACTGCATATCACAGCACAGATGAGTGTAATGCAGAGTTCAGAAAAACGTTCTTATACAGTTTCAGAGGTTCTGTGTATTACTTCACATTATATAATCTGCTCGTATTGGTTAGCATGACATTTTACTGTTTCCCTAATCTGCCTTTCACTCACTGGGAAAAATTTATATGTCAATATATTTTTTTCCTAGTCAATGATTAAGTTCAAAATAAATGGCATTCACACGTACCCTGAGATGAACCAGAATTGTTTTCAATTCTGTTTTGGAGAAGTTTATGTGGAAGAAGAGTAAACTATGATATTCTGATAGGTTTGCTTCTTCTACATTCATGACTCAAACAAATGATTTTAAAGAAAATTAACAGTCAAACTTTTAAGAGACTGAAGAGAGGAAACTTTAAAAACTAAAACCAGTGTGGACAATTTGACTTACTACTGACTGAGACTTTTCCGAATGTGCACATGGAAACTTACACCTTTGGAAACGGAATCGTTAACTTCTTTGACACTTATCACAATATAAATATGTATCACTCATACCATGCCTACAACAACCCACTGTATAAGGTAATAGCAAGCAGGTATTATTACCCTTAATTAGTAGATGAGCATATCACAGCTCCAAGAACTTAGCAGATCAACTGAAAATTCCATGACCTGGGGGGAAAGTTCGGCTAAAATCCGTATCTCATAACCACAGTGTTATTTACACTATCTCCTGATTTCAAAATATCAAGAAAAAGACAGTCTAGTTTATGTGCTGCTATTTATTCACCCAAGCAGATATAGGAAGAAATGTTTATTCAGCCAAATAAACCAAAGGAAAAGAAAAAAAAAAACTTGTCTCCTCTATGTAGGAGGCATAAGAATGTGCTATCCTTATAGGAAAGTAACTCTCAACCTGCTGTATATGATGAGTTTGAGTCTCAAGCTGCCAGACAACGGAGTCAATGAAAAAGGAAGTGGAAAGAAGGAAAATTTTATTAAGACAAAGCTCCTGAGAG
This sequence comes from Hydrochoerus hydrochaeris, assembly GCA_004027455.1. Lineage (NCBI taxonomy): Eukaryota > Metazoa > Chordata > Mammalia > Rodentia > Hydrochaeridae > Hydrochoerus > Hydrochoerus hydrochaeris. The sequence continues at coordinate 227,669 of PVLA01001556.1, read as the reverse complement.
GCAGGAGGGATCCTGAACTGAGGCTTTGATTAGAGGTTTTTTTGCACAGTAAAATCACATCACAGGTAACTTGGGGTCAAGCTATCATTAACCTAGAAGCTTACATGTGCAGTCACTTAGTTGTATTGATCCAGCGGTAAGAGAAGCCTGCACAGCATGGAGGAGAACAAAGGCCTTTCTGAAACGGTAATAGTGAAGGCCAGAGCGCTCAGGGCATCCACCTATGTGTTTGTTACAATGTTTCTACCTGTTTAGTGCATCATTTAGCCCTTTTGGACCAGATGATGCTAGTTGCAGTACAGTCTTCAGCTGTTGTTCATCTCTGCGGAGGCTTACAGGGCTAGCCATCAAATTGGGCCCTAGCTTCCTCCTATTAACTCGGGTCTTGACCACAGGATTGGTTTGCCTCATTTCTGTTCTGACTGCCTTGGGTCCTGTTCTTTTCTAACACCCATTAATCTCTTCCTCACTTAGCTACCCACAATACTATCATCTCAATATCACTATCTCTATTTTCTAGAATAAAAAACAGAAATGTATTTCCAGAACCCTTCCCATATGGTTCAAAGTACAAATTGAGCAATGACACATCCTCATATACGATTAAGAAGACAATGGAGGAGGAGCGTTACTCTCTGTGTACAGCAAAACAATTCTGTAAATTGTCTTGGAAGATACCTTGTAAGCTTCTTGCATTTCTAACTGGCATATCACTAAGGATTTCGCACTGCTTGTTGAGGCTGAGGTCTCTTATCAAGACTTTCTGTACTTTGCTCCCATAGAAATTTCTTCAGTTTTCTCTGTTAAGACTTCTGCAGAAGAAAATGGAATGAATTATATTATAAGTCATTGTTAAGACCTAAGTCTACCTATTGTGGAAAATATTAACAGAAATGCTTATTTAATGCTAGTTTTGTGTGTGCATCCTTATAAAGACAATTTAATAAGTTTATTTGTGCAATTAAAAATTATCTGGCCAAAAACAATGCTTTCCAAAATCAAAATCCCTTCTATGAATGCTAAACTGATATATTATTGTTAGGATTTTTACAAAGGATAAGATCTATATATAATTTAATATAAAATGAGGATATGGATTGATTACATTTTCATCTCTGAGTCAAAGGTGTAACTTATTATCACAATAATTCACTATGTTCTAATATTTTATATTGATGTATTGGGATAAATATACATGCTTTAATAAAACAGTCCTTCTCTTATTAAATTTGTTTTGTATGAACTAATGTTTGGCCCTGTCACTGGTTTTACATATTATTTTACTAGAATGATTATAATCCAATCTCTTAGACTTACACCATGAGTTGCTGTGATTAGAAAATAGAGTTCAATATTAAAAAGTGGTATTTTGAATGCCATTCATTTACTTAAATTTAGAAAAAGAAAGTTAGGCCTGTGTTAACATGTGTGATAACATATGTGTGACCATATGTACATATATTTTAAGAAATGTAAACTGATGTGTGTGACATAGAAAATTTTCTGTTCAATACTTCATCAAAGAAAAATCAATGAATAAAATTAAATATGATAAATGAGATGTATGAGGATTCCATATTCCACTGCATGTTTTAAATCTTTGTAATAAAATCTATGATGCAAATATAAAAATGCAAATCTGTAAACATATTTTTTACTTTTTACATTATAACATATATTCATTGTACAAAATGAAAAAATAATGAACAGGAAATAAACTTGAGGATAAAATAATTGGATCTAAATTTAGTAAGTATTAAATATTAAAATAAACAAAAGAAATGAATAGAAATACATATTAAAAGCATTATCTACACACATACACATAACAGGCTTTTGTTTACATAAAACTTGCCAGAACACATGTAAATTTATCTTTTTTCTTTGTTTCAAGATTTTCTAATATGCTTTCCATTTTAGTTATGAAACTAGCAAATGATTTGCAGTATTTCTTTATGAATACCTTGGAAAATCTTAATTCATTCTTACAATAAAGCTACTAAGTAGGCATTATTTGCTCTATTGCACAAACTTGGAGACTGAAGCTCAAAGAAATGAATAGCATGGGCCATATGCCGAAAATGTAAGAAATAGGCTTTAGAAACATGTCTATGTGGCTTCAAAGATTTTTCTTCTCTTGTTCTATTGCATTTCCTTTTCTTAATGACATGATATATGATTTACAGTATAATTGTTAGATACATCAACACTTACTATAAAAGACTTTCTGGTCTCATGACTCCCTGTTTATATATGCTGTAAGTAAAATGGGAAATGTATACATGGCAAAACTTATTCCTTCATTGTTTTACAGTATGGTTATATAACTTGATGCTTCATTGTTTTTAATGAAGAGAGTTTGTACTATATCTCTGATTTAAATTTTACCTGTTCTGCACTGAAGTTAGTTCTTCTGGCAACATGCATACTGAGTTAGAAAAAAGTGACAACAGCATATGAAAAGTTACTGGCAAATATGAATACAAAACTCCACTTAGAGATATTGTGAAACAGATAAAAATATCCTACATAAGATCTAGCAATATTTGTGTGTAATATAAATTCTAATATCAGTTATAGAAGTTAATGTTATTTCAAGTTTCTAAATACATTTCAATATTTGTAAAATAAATTTTTTTAAGGCTTTGAAAAATTTCTTAGATATCTAAAGTTCTGTGCATTTAATAACATGACCAACTAGTGAACACTAGCCCCTTGTTCATTTCAATCAAAGGGCTATTTTGATATTTCTTTTACATTGTACATTCTATTTTCTAAGGCATTAAAATAACTAGCCTACTAATCTCCAAGATTTTCTAAGCTGTCAAATTTTGTGAAATGTTTACTATACTTATGGTCAAAAAAATAATACTAGAAATATCTTGAATAAAAATGTACCTGCAATAATAGGTCAATAAGAACAGATATAACTTCTATTACCATGCAGTGAGTACCTACTGCATGCCACACTTTTTATGTATGTTGAATCTTGTGTACAAAAGTAAGGGTCTTTATTTGAATTTTCAGGACAAGAACAAGGAGGTTTGGAGAAATTCCTTGCTTTGCACAAGGTCAAGTAGCTCCATATTGGTGGAACTATAGCAGGGCTATGTATTTTCCAACATGCCTCACGGCCTCTCACACTTTGTCCAAAAAACGCAGAGAGTTAAACTAGAAGAAAGAGTTTCTGAAGACTTTCAAGAGATGCACAAATGTTTGCCTAAAATGTAGCAATGATATTAAGTGAAGCCTGACATGGAAAGAAGAACATGCTACATAACTGCACCCAGTTACCCATGTTGTCCAGAAATTGCAGTCCACTGAGAGGCCCCACAAGTCCAGGATGAGAGACCAGAGATCCCTTGGGATTTTCAGACCCCATCTGTATATCTGGCTCATTCCTTTATTTGACTAAGGTTAAATGTGATCATGACATCTTATTAGAAAAAAAAATCATTTTGTTGCTTATCAACAATTCTTTAAAGAAGAAATTTTTAAAGTGTTTACCTATTACTAACTACACAATAATTTTACAAAGTTTATGTTGAATTCATTTTCATTTAACTTTATTATTGGTCAACAATTTACTATTTTATGAAATATTATTTGGAGGAGATTTTTAACATGAAATTTCACTTATGAGTCATCAAAACTTGATGGGTTTTTTGGTAGAGTTTCTAAAGCTACAGCTTTCTACTTCATAATTTTATAGCACATGATTACTTGAGCATCACCACTATTATCCAATTAGTGGCGCTGTGCTACTCATAACTAAACCAGCTTCCTGTAATTTTGGCTGTGAAAGTACAAAATCTCAGTTTATGTTCCAAGAGTGGTTAGAACTGGAGTTTCCACCTAGTAACCTTATCACTAGTTGTAATCTGTTTTCTCATTTTTAACAATATTATCTTTCTTTTAATTGCCTTATTCCTTACCTGTTACTTTTTTTTTCCATCTCGGACAGTGTTTTAGTTACCTTTTTCATCTCAGACAAAATGCCCAATGCTTAAATTTAAACAAGGAAAAGTTTGTTTGGCAGACAGTTTGTACAGATTTTAATCTGTAGTTGACTGGCTCCAAGGCAGCGTGTCAAGGCACAGGGGCATCGCATTGCAGAAACGCTTCAGGGCATGACAGGAGAAGGCGGCATCAGCAGGTGGCAGGCTGTTTATTTCTGTCCCTTTATATTCCTTTCAGGTTACCAATCTATTCATTGGTGCCGCCCATACCTAGTGTAGGTTTCCACTATCCACACCCTTAATCCCAGTATCATGTCTTTAATCCAAGGTCACACACCTTAATGCAATTATTTTCAAAATTTCTCATCTATGACCACATGAGGGTTTGGAGGAGGGGTGACGCTAGAGACAAACCATAACAGAAAGCCAGTGCAATTTTTTGATTTTGAGTAAGGATAGGTCTAACTAACAAATAGTAATAAACTTGAAGAGAAATGGTGAATTTCTGTTGATTTATCTATATTCCTTCTGTGCATCCTCTTGGTGTCAAAACCAGAAGGTGCAGAGCATATGCAATTAAGCCCTAAATAGCAGTAAAAGAGCATCCTTGACTGAATGACTGCCACCTGAAAATCTTAAAGGGGAACCTGACTCCACTGGTTAAGAAGAAGTCCCAATTTTAGAGAAACGGTTACTCAGAATAGAAATACTTTAAAGTTTTGCATGAATCAAGTAAATAGCACTGAAATACTCAAAATCTGATTTTTTTATCATTTGGTATTTATACATTAACATCCTGATGTTAAAATAAACTTGTAACTATTTTTAGAAACTTGCTTCCTTGCTATAAGTTTATTTTAGTTCCAGTGATATGCTGGCAGAGCCAGAAATATTCTGTTTATCCAACAGGATGAGTGTCAGACTGTTTCTTTCAGCACTTGGTGCCTGTGTCCTCTGCTGGATCATATGCATGAACAGATGCTCCAGTGCCACACAGATGGAAGCCACTTAACATCCTGAGTCTTATATCCCTGCTTCTGACATGTTTTAAATGTAGACCTGTAACTCTATGCCAAAACAGGATTGTTACCAAAATTAATAAACACACGGCATGGTAAGTTTAATAAATCATTTTACTTTGTGTGAGAACAGATGCTATTTCTGTATCATGAAAATATCCCAGACATTACAAATGTGTATATGATACACAAACAATATATAAAGTGACACAGACATTAAACTTTTTAAATGAAATTTTTAGAACATCTAGATGCCATTCAACTTCTAGAACAAGAAATTATGCTATGGTAAAAACTGCTGATCACTTCAGATAAATGACTTTTAGATTTCCCTGAAAAGTCAAATTACTGACAAGATGTTTCTGGTATATTTCTATGTAAAACTATCTTTTATTTTTGCTAGTTAAAAATATAATCAAGCCTTTAACACTGATAAATCATATGATTTGAAGCTGTGTATAACATGTCTTAATTGATACATGATTTACAGATTTATATTAGTTATTGTCGAATATAACACACTGCATCATCTCATACTATTAAATGACTTTACAGAAAAATTCAACCCTTTCATATGACTTCCTTAGATTTAGGTAGTTTTTCTTCTTAATTAGACTATTAATCATGGGGGAAGGTTGGTATTTTATGATGTTTGACATTTTAGTGCATTATGGATTCAGGGAGGGATGTCAAACAGAGTTTGATATCAAACAACTTGACTTCAAGGCTAACTTTGATAGACAAACCAACTTTTATGGCTTAGATATGATTTTAATGTGCTCCCCAAGTTCTCATATTGGAAAGGAGGTCCCTAGTGTGACCAGGCTGAGAGATAGTGTCTTGGGCTACAGGAACCTGCTAAAAAGATGTGGATGGGGATACGAATTTGGGGTTGGTTGGAGTATTAATCCATTTTTGTTTCTACAACAAAATTCCTGAGCCATGTTAATGTTACAAAATAAAGACTGTTTTGATCTCATAGTTTTGGATGGAAGTCCAAGATTATGCAAATAAGGGCCTCATAATGAATAGTGTTGCAGTTCCATATACCGGTATTTTAAAAAAAATTTTTTATTTAAAGAGAAACAAAAGCATGTAAAGGGTAGAGATAATACAGAATTTAAAAAAAAAAGATAAACAATAAGAAATCACTGGTTGATAAATTACATATTGTCCTCTTAGAAATACTTGTTCAAGTTAAAAATTAAAGCATGCAAAGTAGATAGTCAAAGAGTGAGAGTGTAAACAGCTATGCATGCATGAATTTCTACATGTATTTCTATTCTTTCTGTATTAGAGGGAAAAACAAAACTTAGCAAGACAAAACAAAACAAATTCCTATAAAAACATGAAACCAAAAAGTCATATAAAACCACAGTACAAGGTGATCTACAATGATTACTGTGTTGTTTCTTATTATCTTTAATAGAATTGTCTATATTATCAAGCATAAATGAATATAGCAGTATAATTGAATATAGCAGTATAATTGAATATAGCAGTACATAACAGCATTATTAAAAATAAAACATTGTAGACAGTTTAAAACTTCAAAGGCAGGTAATAATCAAACCAGAGCAGATATTATAGTGGATCTTGTCATCCTAAGTGCAGTTGCCTATACTCTCAGACTTGATACTATCAATCGTAACAGCTTTGAATAAAATCTATCAATACAAAACAGTGATCTAACAGACCAGATTCAATTACGATCAGTTATAGTAAAACAGAGTAGATTTTACAGAGCTTTAGATTAAGTTAATAGGAAATTAAGGATGATTATCATACTATATCCTATTATTTTTGGAATTACTGTCTGTGACCTCAAACCTAGTACAGGTAGAATGACTGGAACAGAATATAATACATCTAAGCAGAGTAGTGTGAGTAATGTGGGTTTTAAATCCTGGCGCACTATAAACAATATAGTGTATCAAGGCCATGTATGTTAGAGATTCTAGCCATCCTTCTCTGCCTCATTTCTGCTATGCTAATTTTCTGCCTGTTTGTCTAGTTTTCTCCTTCATTCTACTGCCTGCCCCACTCAATGAGGCCTTTCTGCCACTGTTCCTAAAATCCCGGTATTTTTTTTTCTCTCTCTCAAATGTCCTTCAGTATTCTCTGTAGTGTTGGATTGGTGGTTACAAACTCCCCCAGTTCCTCTTTGTCATGGAAGCATCTTGTTTCTCCATTAATTTCTAGTGAGAGTTTTGCAGGGTACATCAATCTGGGATGGAGGTTATTTTCTCTCAGGGCTTGGAATATTTTGCTCCAAGCTCTTCTTGATCTGATGGTTTGTGTCAAGAAGTCAGCCATGATTCTGATGGGCTTACCTTTATAGGTAATCTGTTTCTTTTCTCTGATGGATTTTAATATTGTTTTATATTGAATTTCTGGTATCTTGATTATTATATGTCTGGGTATAGCTCTGTTTTGGTTGTAGGTGGCTGGAGTTCTGTATGCCTCACATAACTGAATATCATTTTCTTTTCCCATGCTTGGGAAGTGTTCCTTAATTATTTCCTTGAACAGCCTTTGTAATTTGCCTGTATAAATTCCTGCTTCTTCACTCACATTTCTTATTCTTAAATTGTAGATCCTCTTGTCATCTTCTAGCCTTTGTATTTTTACTGCCTGTTTTCTTGCTATTTTTAAGAGATCTTTCCTTTCATGATCACACATTGCAAACTTGTCTTCAAGTTTTGATAGTCTATCCTCAGTTTCTTTTAAGGAGTTTTGCCAGCTTTCAATGGAGCTTTTAATTTCCTGGTAGTCTCTTTGAATCTGCTTCATGTATTCTATATTTTCTTTATATTCTTTATCAAATGTTTCTCTCCTTTTTTTGTGTTCCTCCCTTCTTCCATCTGTATCTTCCTGAGAAATGCTTCCTGAGAGCATCTCTTTTATTACTCTGCTCATATCTTGCTTTACCTGATTTAATATTTCAGTTTTGAGCTCATCTACCAGGTTCCAAAGATATCTCTTAATGTCCATTGAAATCACATCTGATGTTGTGTGTTTGCCATCCTCAGTCTCCCTTGTTTTTCCCTCTCCTGGATCAGAGCTCTCAGGGCTCTGGGCTGGGGGCCTCCTCCTGCCTCTCTCTCCTGTCATTGGCTTCCTCCACACAGGTTACAGTGTAGGTCCCAGTCCCCTTCCCTGTTGGCCATGTTTCCTCCCAAGCATGCTGGTGAGGGACCTCCACCTTTTCCTGCCTGCTTTTGTCACTGAGGTGTAAACAGTGGCTGATTATGCCTGCCCCACCCCACCGGGTCAACCAAACTTCAGGGGCCTTCACCCAGTTAATATGTGCTAGGCACAGGGAATTGATTTGGGATGGCTCATTGGGTCCCAGCCAGGGGTGTGGCCCAGTCCAAGCAAATCCCATGAATCTGCTCTGAGGAAGGAGGAACCAACCGAAGTCACTGTCACTCCCAGTGGAATCTCTTGTCCGATTCCAACATGTCACCCATTTGGTCACACCTTTCCTTTGAGGGGGTCTCCTTCCCAGCACTGACTGTGGATTAATGAAGGTCCCTTTGCCGGCTCAGCTGTCCGTTGGGCTCACCACCCCCCGACTTCAGCACTGCTGTCGTTCCTGTGAGTGGTGACAGGAATGAGTTTGGGTGGCTCTGCCGGCTGGCACCAATTCAGGTCGTTGCAAACTTGGCAGGTCACTGAGAATGAAAATGCTGTGTCCTGTAATTTCTAGCTGTTTCAGTTGTAGTCCCATCATATTTGATGAGCTTTTTTATGTTTTAATTTCTTCCTGTGTCAAGAGGATCCATCTCCCTCTGTCTGGGTCTCTCCAGGGTGTTTTATTCTGGCACATGAGTTGTTTCTCCCGGGAGGCTTTGTATTCTGTTGCTCACTGATCGGCCATCTTGACTTCTCCTCTATACCTGTATTCTTAAAAAAAGGGATATTTCAAAACAGGAAGCAAGACATTGATTCAGTGGTGAAGCCTCCTTTCCTCTAACAGCTTACTCTTGGGAGAGCTGAGCGGTCCCACACAGCCACCTCAATCCTTTGAAAAGCAGCTCCTCATAACCTAGTCACTTTCCATTAGGCTCCACTTCTCACAGGAAACCCCATCACCCTACCCTAAGTCACTTCAGGACCAGCCACCAGGCAACCAAAGAATAGTCCTGCGGCCCCTATCCCTCTCAAATATTATGATCAATGCAGCTCTAAACTGGTCATCTTGCTTGCTTCTCTGGCCCATTCCTTCCCACAGATGCATGCTCCATTCACGGTTTCCCTTCTTTCTTTTTGACTTTTAAGTGAGCCTGCAGTTGCCCCATGTGACATTGAAGACTATGCCATGACTCTTCCTCTTAAAAAATAAACTATGTAGCACACTATCTTTCTAATAGCAATCATCTCCTTCTTGGTGGTCTCTCTATAATTAAGTAAAACAAAATCTCAGAACATTTAAAAACACTGTAATAATTCCCATTTCTTTCAATAGACTCCAACTCTATCTCACTTCCACGAACTATAAATTTTAAAAAACCCTTGTGAAGATTTCTTAAATAGTCTAATTCTTAGATTCTGATTTTGGTTCTGATGCTTATTTATTAAATAAAATTAAACACTTAGGCAGTATTTTAATTGTGTGCATTCATGTATATTTCTTTTTTTTAAAAAAACTACTGATTTCTGCATGAAGGAGAGCTCTTAATTCACAAATTGTCCCACACAAAGTGTTTCTCCAAAGGTACATTGTTTGCTTAAGCAAAGTCTTTAACAGAAAATGTAAATGAACACTATCACACAAAAATATAAACACAAAGATAGTTCATGTTATCCTAATGCTGCTATCTGCTGACAAATTTTTCAACATCTCGTCAAAGAAAACTTTAAACCTAGATTTAAAAATAACAAAATGTTAATCAGGAAAAGTTCTTCATTACCTACAAATTTCAGCTAATTAAAATGTTAAAATTTTGATGACAGTATTAAATTACCAAGTTATAATCCCATAACTATTTCAGGCAAGGCATGTAAAAAACAATTAGATTAAAATGGTGCATATGTGTGTGCATATGTGTTTGGGTATGTGTGTGGGTATGTGTGTGTGTAAAAGGCACTCTGATATAATTCATAAACTTCATCAAAAAACTCTGATATGTAAAATGAAATCTACCAGTTACCACTTTAAACAAGTGACCCAACTTAAATTATTAATATTATGACAAACTGATGTATGTTGTTCCTGAAATGAACCAATTCAAAAGCACCTCCTATGTTATGGTTTGTGTTTGGATGCCCCCTCAAAGCCTCATGATTACATGATTACATAGCTGAATCCAGCATTCATGATTGATTCGTTGCCTAGCACTGGGATTCATAGTGTGAGTGCTACAACCAAACAGGAGCAGAGCCAATATACAGTGTAAGGGCAGGAAGAAGGCATGTCTTTTTCTTTCACATGGTTCACTCTTGCTGTTTTGCAAGGGCCATGAATGGCAGCCCCACCATGCCACAGTGCCTTGGAGCCAACTGAGTATGGGCTGAAACTTCCAAGAACTGAAAGAAATAAACCATTTCTTCCTTCATTTTGAGTACCAGGTATTTTGTCTCAACAATGAGAGAAAATTAACCAAGACATCCTATGAAGAAAGTAGTTGTGTGAAGGACATTTACCTTAAATATAATCAAATGTTTAGAAACAACTATTTGTTTAAAAAATAAGATTTATAGATTTGAACACTATGCAGCATTACTATCACACTGATGTCCAAAATGTGGAACATTCTATGATAACCTTTGTTTCTTCAACAGATGTCACTTAACATAATTTTAAAAGAAAATTTCAGAATAAAAGAGGTTAAGACTAACTTTATTTTTATTTCAGTTTTTGAGACAAAGTCTCATTATACAGTTCATGCTGGCCTTTAATTCATCATGCAGCCTAGGCTGGTTTTGAACTCCAAGTGAAGTTTCTGACTCAGCCTCCTAGTTCTGAGATTACAGGATGAACTATTACACCCAGCAAGGCCAACTCTTACTAAATTCATGATGTTGCAATCTCTTGTAGTCTAAGTGAAGTGTGTTCCTCTTGAATTTGTACATTGGAAATTTTGTCCCCTGTGCAACAGTATTTATGAAGGTATTTTAGTCATGAGGGCTCCAAATCAATAAATGGATTATGGCCTTATAGAAAGGACTTGCAGGATCTGGTTTCCTTTCTTCTGTTCTTCTGCCCTATGAGGACAATGTTCATTCTTTCCTTTGCCCTCCCATCTTTCACTATGTGAAGTGGCAGTAGGAAGGTCCTCACCACACATCAGATTTCATCACCTTTATCTTAGACCTCTTGGCTTATAGAGCTGTAAGAAATACTTTTTTTCTTTGCAAAGTATCCAGTCCCAGGTATTTTGTTTTATCAGCACAAGTGGACTAAAGCAGAAACTCTTGATTCTTTATACTTTTCTGTGAACCTATAACTGATTTTAAAAAATATATTAATTAAAAATTAATCTAAGTATCTTGGTGAGACTTCAGTTTGAAAAATAAATAAAAAACAATGGAGGTAATTTGTGCAGCAGATATTTGGTTATATAATTGTAAATTTCCTTATTTGAGATAATTTTATATTATATGTATCTTTGATTATGGTGAAGGAGTTCTTTTTCCTTAGGAAAGCTGTGCTAATATATTTGGAAATAATTAGATTTTTTCTGCAACTTTGTTTCAATAGTTTTAGTAATTCTAGCTGTGTGTAGGTATGTGTGTACACTTAAAAAGGGATATATGTAAATCTCTAATTGTTGTTAAATATGCATGAGTTTACAAAGCTCCCTCTGGTATTATTCTTCAAATTTTCTGAATATTTGAAAACTTCTATAACAAAAAAGAGGGAGAAAAATCACTTTCATACTTTCCTATAAGTCTGGTGTTGGCTCAGTCTGACTGTAAGGACAATATTCCTAGTGATTGAAAATAACAGAATCTGAACTGATAAAAATAAAATCAAACAACTATGTGATTTATGTGGGATCTGAATGTTCTAAATTGTTTATATTTTGTTGATGTACTGATACTTTTGCTAAGCCTGTTTTTCTGAAGAAAAATAGACAGCTGTAGACAATTAGTATTCATGTAGATACTGAGGTGTGGAACAGAGGTGGTTTTCTCCCCCCTGATATATGAAAATATGATGAAATATGATGGTTAAAATATGATGAAAGAAATGTAACCAAGATGAAATTGTCAGTGTTGAAATCTGGAGACTCTGGTTGTTTCCATATTAATACAAGCAAACATTGTTCCACTAAGTTTTTCATCTGCCGTTATAGAAGCTCCTTGCAGGAATGGGCTTGCTGTCTTCTGTTTTCTGCACTGTGAGAATTCTTCATTTCTTCCTCTGTTTTCCAGTCTTTCACCATGTGAGGTTGCAAAAAAAAGACACTGTTATACACCAGATGCTGGCATTTTAGACTTCTGTAGAGCGGTCAGAAATAATTAAGAGCTTAAGGCACTGTTTTCTTAGAGCAGTGTTTTACAAATTAGGAGTGTTATGTTTACTTCCATTAATTGTGAAGAAATTTCTTCTTATTTATGACCATATCCATAAAGTAGAATATGAACTAGTAGCTGTATCAAACAATTGCTGGAATTTTTTCCATTCTTTTTAAGATACAAGCTTTGGTCTAGGCCAAGTTTGCATTTTTTGCTTTCTTTTCTTTTGTTTTCCTTGGCACTGAATACTGCAAGCTTTAGGCCATTTGTCACTTTTACCAATTAAAACAATACGCTTTGCCAAATTAAAAGGGCTGCTACCCCTTTAAGTACATATTTAATAATTCATACATGAAGTAGGACTTGCCTTTCCCTGCTGGAATGAACAAAATTTCCTCAGAGATTGCCTTAGTGTTAAATCTAGATAATGCTTTAGGATTACAGTCTAAATCATACTAGAATAACTGCGTTAGAATTACTATGATACATCATTCTAATGCACAGGCCTATGGTCTAATGTTGGTGTTAGGATAATCCAATAAAACCCGTGGGTCTCAGAACTAGAAGTTTTGAGAAAGTCTTGAACACTGCCAGAATATATATTGTTAGAGAGAAGGGAGTTTATGGATTTATCACTATGCAAACACATGGTCATTTCAAAGCCCAAATGGAAATAATATTGTAACCAAAAAAAAGCAGACAATAATTATGTATCTGTGACAATGAAATGTCAGTAGTTCAAAAATTCTGAGCTGCTTAAAGTAAGTCATTTTGGCTTGGTGCAACCAACATGTGTTCACTTGAATCTGAAATTCAGATCAAACAGCTTTTGGAGGGTATGATCCAGCTTCTCCCTGAACATGGCCAGAAATCATGGTGCAGGTAAAAGTATGATGTAGATTTGGGAATTAAAGATTCAGGTTTTAATCTCTGATCTACCACTTTGTATCTGTGCATCCATGTTTAAATATTTATCATTCTGCGACTTAGTGTTCCCATCTATAACATAAGGACGATGAAAGGCAAACTGAATCTTGGTAAAAAAGGGTTAAATAAAATATTCCTTTATTTTTGTGAAAGTATGTTTTCTCTCTACAATATATATGTTTAAAATACTAATATGTGTGAGCACAACACTCTTTACCAATCTAAAACAACTAAATGTCTTGTAGATGCCAAAAATATTCCACCTTTATTTTGAGGAAATTCTTTATTTATGTAGAAATACGTTTCCTACTAACAATTCCTTAATAATTTCTGATTACTTTAAAATAAGTCATCGTTGGCTAGTTTTTCTTATAGAAGTTAAATCATCAGGTCTATTTCTTCAGGTGTATTTTTTGAAATTCTTTCCATAATCCTTCTAAACTTTGTGTTTTCTTAAGATACTATTCACACTCTCACTAAACTTCTTAAATCTTTATGTCTCATCTTCAGAGTTAGACCTTCTTCTGGCCTCTCTTTCTCATCATGTTCATCAAGCTAACATCCACTCGCCTCTCCGATTGCTGGGTAGATACAACGAAATGTGAGATTCCTTCTTTGTCCCTAAGACCACCTGGGTCCACCTCTTGGGCCTGCCCACTGCTCCTCTAGCACTCTATGTCCTTTATCAAGCAGTAATACAAGGATCTGCTTATTTTTCCTGCCATTAGACTGTAAACTCCATTCACAATCTATGAAGGATAAATTTTATCAAGTGCTTTGCTGAAGCCTCAATGTTCAGAAAAGTAACTTCCACATAGGTTACAGAGCAGGTATTTGTTGGATAAATAGATATCACAAGCTACACAGATATTACACTAAATGTTGGTATTGATTGGATGCTGGAGAATTAGTCTTGTTTTTTATCACTCACTGCAAATAGAACTTAGTTACCAATAAATGTCCTTGTAAATTTTATCTAGAGAGAATTATTCCCCATTCTTGGATAAACTCTAGGAGAGTTTTCTCTATTTTTTTTTAAGTAATAGAAAATGTTATTATCATTCAGTAGCAAAATAACTTAATTCCATAACTACTCTAATAAAATAGTCAAAACTATACATATTTATTAAAAGCAATAGTCATCTTTATTTCCTTCAACTAGATCTGCAGAGAACAAATCTCCTAGAAAGTAGATTTCAACTATGTTGCTCAAATTTTATCTAACTTGCTTGATAGCAAAAGCTAAACTGAGAGGCTGTTTTCCTTCTGCTAGTTGGTCTCTAGAGAGCTAGGTCTGAGTGCCATAAAGCTGACTCTTTTGTAAGGGAGTCCACACAACACATATATTTGACAGGGAGAGTTCTGCTAGCAAATTCCTATTGTACTTCTGCAGCTGGCCTCTTCCTAAGCCCGGATTTTTCACTTGTGCAATCTGGACTTTGTATGTTCAATCACTACCATAAATTCTCCCAGGGAGCTGAGTCACCGGGCTTGCAGGGAATTTCTCCTCAATGAGCAGCCAATATCTCATTCTTTTCTCCTGAAATCAGGTGGCAAAGAAAATGGTTGAAAGTCATCCTCAGGGGGAGGGATAAAGATATCAAAGATTTGGTTTGTTCCAAATACTTTAAAATTTTAAACCTTCATATCTACATTTTATGTCATTAGTTGAAGATGAAATTAATATTACATAATCAGTATTTAGTGGCTAATGATTTATACATGTTTTACAAAATTTTTTCTCAGCTCATTTTAGTATACCATGGCTATATCTTTGTTTTGTTATGAATTTAAATTTAATACACAATTATTCAAGTTTATCTAGCAAAGATAGAACGGCTTTGAGAATACAAAAGTCAAAATCTGTCTTTCGTGCAGTTATTCTGGGAATTTGATTATGTCTTTGGGAGGACAAAGCAGAGAATCTGCAGATTCTGGCTATGATTTAGACCATAGGGATGACTGAACAGAGAGGAGGGGAACAGGGAAGCACAAAACTTTTCTAAAGCATGTGAGAAACTGAGGTAAATGACCTAAAATACAATTTGTAATTTCACAGTTCTTACATTTGAAAATAAACAAAAAACCAAACAAACAAAACTCAAGACACTAAGGATCAAACTATCAAAGAGATTTGAATGTAGATTTCTTAAACTGAGATCTTGAATATATTAAAATATTATAAATTCTTGCATAATGAGATCACTTCAACTTTTGATTTTTTATGTAACCTCTATAAACCATTTTCATGGGCAAATTTAGCAATATTCCTTACTTCTCATAATAGGCATTCTAATTGTTATTCTTTTTATATTGTTTTCATCAGTGTTGTAGTTAGTAGAGATGAAGCTGATTATCTCCAAATGTCAGAGGCATCTATAAGCCTTTAAGATTTGTTTGCTGGTGTGATTATGCATGTCTGTAATTCCAGTACTCAAGAGGCTGAGACAAGATGATCATGAGTGTAAGACCAGCTTTGGATACACAGCCAGACAATAAAAAATGAAGACTAAATTCTCAATGTTCTGAGTTCCACTCATTTACAATTAGTAAAGTATGTACTTATAGATATTGGAAACAAAAATTGAGGGCCAGGATTTAGCTCAACAGCACAGTGCCTCCCTGGCAAGTGTGAGGTCTTGAGTTCGATTCCCAGTGCCAAACAAATAAACAACATTTGAAGCCCTTGAAGATACTGATAATAAAAATTTTGTTAAATTTCATATTTTTTTAGAAGTGGAAATTTTTCCTGGTGCATCAAAACCTTGTACTGAAAGTCTATAGAAAATAAAATTTTCTACACTTTCATCGGTAATATTTCAGCAATGTGCTATGTAATAGAAACCTAATGCTCTAATATCAGTACTACCTTCTTAGAAGCATTTATCTTCCATAATCAGATCAATCTCTCCCCTCTTCTGCATGTTCATAGGCAAACTTGGAATACGAGTCAGTACTTTTTGCCCACAGCTGGTTGATTCAGGTTTGGAGACTTGACATATGCTGAAGTTGTGGCATCAGAGTTTGACTTGTGCATTTGAAAGTATTGATTTAATAATTTCTTCTATCCAAACACTTATTTAAAGAAAAAAAATTATAAAAGTAAAATATTAAGTGTACTCACTTGGACTCTTGTAAGGAAGAAATATTCGGTTTGTCAGAAGAGAACAGAAGAACATCAATGGAGGAAGACTGTAGAGAAGAGAATGACTGATTTCTGATTCCCAGGCTAGAATTTTTCTCTATAACTGAGTTGCATTCTCTTCAATAGATAGGAAAGTTTCCATTTTTATGTTGTGAAACATTTCCCCTTTTGTGTAACATCACTAGACTTTGAAAGTAAGAAAACAAACACAAGCATTCTTATGGTGATTTACACTCATTATGGAAGGAAAGTTCAAAAGTTGCCTACTTAGCATGAGCATGTTTCAGTCTGGGGTCCCAAACTTTCATTCTGATTTTATTACAACAAGCACATCACAGAGTCAATTTGTGGTGCACAAATCATAATTTTTTGAGTAGTAGAAAATGACTCCCAAAGTATGGTAGAAAATGACTCCAAAAAAGCTACAAAATCTATATAGTGTTCTTTTTGTTTGAAATTTTTAGTTGACAAAATTAAATGTCTATTTACTGGTAACTTCCAGGCACAGCCTCTATGGAATATGCACAAAGATAATTGTTTTACAATCAAGATATTATCAAAACTAAATGTTTGCCAGCTGTGGCGGTGTGTACCTATAATCCTAGCACTGGAAAAGCTTTTACAAGAGAATTGCCATGAGTTTGAGGCCAGCTTGGTTACATAGTGAGTTTAAGGCCAGCCTGAACTGCTTAGTTAGTCTCTGTGTCTCAGCGAAACAAAACAACACAAAATCTTTGTTGCTGTTACGCCTTGTGTCTCGATGCACCCCTCACCCCAAGCCTCATTTATTAACTCATCGCTGGAAGTTTCATGAGGTAGCTGGTCCTAGGGTGTGTAATGCTGTAATTAAATTGTGTAACACTGGAATTAAGGGTGTGTAATTATTAAAGCAGTCCATTGATTAGCTTAGCATGGTTCTGGGTGTGAATAATCAGAATGCCCTACGCTGGTTGTGAGTGGCACCACTCAAAATGCAGATAGTTTGAAAGGGATAAAACGCAGGTGTAGGCGGCGGCTGCTGCTGCTTCTGCCTACAGCTTGGCCGTCTCCCATCTGCTTCTCCTCTGCAGCGCCCTGTCACCCTGCCTTGCTGTCAGGAAACTATGGACTGAAACCTCTAAAAGCTGTGAGCCAAAATAAACTTCTCCTCCTTCAACTTTCGGTGCTGGGTATGTTGTCTCAGCCACAAGAAAAGTAACTAAGACAGTTGCCAACTAAAAATTTATTTTAAAAAATAGAAATTAACAGTTTTTGCAATTTTCAGACATCTACAACTGCTTCAGCAGTTCAAACTGCTTCACTGGTATTTCCTCTCTCCTTATTGAAAATATTCTTTTCACCTTCAAGGGACAGTAAGTTTTATATTCACAGCTTGTGCAATACCTTTCTTCTCATCATTTTTATTCATGGGTTTATTGTTGAAAGTATCTGTTGAGTATTCGATTCTCATCACTCAAACATGCACAGTGCTGCATGTATAATCAGTACATGCAGGCTGCTAACATGTTGATTTACAAACATCTTTAGTAGACCTCCAGGTAATCACATAAAGTGCCCCCCCCGTGCCTCTGCCCTTTCATTCCTCATTACTTAATGGAGAAAACAGATTGATCTGTTGTCTGACAATTTGTCATCCTCCACAGCCTGCTGATGTCAATCAGGGCTAGGGAACAGACATTCAGAACAACCTGGACCCTGTCATTTAAAGTGGACGTGCATTTCCTGTAAAGTTGATCTGAAATCAGAATACTCACAAAAAAAAATGCAGTAAGCAACATGCTTTTGAAGACCACTTGAAGGTAACTATTAGCTTTTGAAGGATGGCAACATTATTTCATTCAAATATATGATACGTCTCTTTTGGATGCAAGACAATAGGAAAGAAAGAAAAAAAGGAGAATAAGTGATGTCTGACAATTGTAAAGAAAGTAACCTCCAAATTCTTTAGGATTTCAGCATGACTATGAGGAGTAGCTGTGGGGGTGAATTAATTACATTTCTAAATATTTTTAGAAAGTCATTATGATTACTCTAATAACAGTAATCTTGTTACTCTTAGAAATTGCCATTGCTAATATCATTATGTAATGGAGATAGAGTCCATACAGAACTTCAGAGAAAACATCATGGACACAATGAGTTAAAATATCTAAAATTCATTCATTTCAGCATAAAGATGACAGCAATTAACATTTAAAATCGTCTACTTGGAAAGTGAAATATCTGTATTTCTGCATTGCTTACATCTCAGAACAGAGTTCAGAAGCAATTGTTTATTGAAGTTACAATCACTTGGAAATTTCAATATTGAAATATTATTCTCTATATTTTTGTATCTGTTTCATGATGAAAATTTCAACAAGATAAATTGAAGGATATTACCCTATCATTGAGCTAATGATTACTTGTTTAAATTGTATTTTATCCATATACTTAATAATTATATAATTTATTGACTATTAAAAACAAACGTAACTGCAATGGAACTTGAAGTGTATGATTCAGCATGAGAATTTAAACCTTACTAATTAATGGAAAAGAAAAATTGAAGCTGTTATCTCCATTCATTCATTCATTAATTCAGTTATCCCATCAGTCATTCACTCACTTGTTCACTGATTCAGTAAATAATCACCCAGCTCTCTAATGCTTATGCAAAGTAAAAGAACCTGAATGAACAATCATGAATGAAAATGATAAGATTCCTCTGTCCTGATGGGATTATAAATCTAGCAACTGAACAAAAATATAAACAAGCCCTCACAAATATTTTACTACATTTTGAGAAGTTTGAAGAATAAAGTGGAAAGGGGCCAAGAGAAAGGAAAAACATTGAAGACACAAACTACTTTAGTAAATGGAATTAATCAACCTAGAGATTTAGTAAAAGAAATTAAGAAGAAAGGTTCAGGATATAGAGAACGAAAACCACTACATTATAAAGGTCATAAAACTTGGTCAGAATTTAGTGAATGAGGAAAGAGCTGTCCAATAAGCATTAGGGAATCAAGAAGAATAAAGATTTGGATTATCATTTGTGTGTGATAAAATCCAAAGGAAGCTGTTAAGCAAGAAATCCCTAGGTCTCTCTCATACAAATGTTCATATATACATATATATTTCACATGGCTATGTTAGTATAGCTCTTTACCAGGTTTAAATCCTATAGAAGTGTATATGGATGCTAAAACAACAAAAAGTTCAGCATCTGGCAGAAAAATTACAACACAAACACATGTAAATGGTAGCAAAGATGCTTGTTGCAGTTAGTGAATTTAGAAATTACCATTTTTCTTTGTGTATCTAACATTCACCTCAAAGTAAACATGCCCCAAACTGAACTGAGTTTTTCTCAAAATTTCTTTATCTTTCAAATGTTCAGATTCTGTAGTTAGCTGCATACATGTTACTACATAGGCCACACATTGAAGGTGAATATATATGTATAAATATATTCATGCAAATGTCCTCCCCAAGGCAGGCTGTAGAAGTTAAGGCAAGTATAGAAACTGTAATCTTCCTTCTCTTTCTGTCTTTCTGTCTTGGAGCTGGCCGTAAATAAAGTCTGATAAGATCCTTATTTTAGAAGGGTCCCTGCCATTAGAAAGTAGGTAGGAATGTTGTTCCCAAGAGCAGTCTGGACATGCAAGCTTTCCTCTCTTCATCTTTGAGCAGACACTCATCCTTTTCCTCCCAAGCACGTGCCATCCCACTTGCTCCTCCCTTGGATCCTGCACTAATGCCTGTGAACTGAAGTGTCTGCTGAAACCCAGAAGCACCAGATGGACCATCATGCCGACCTTCCTAGGCTTGGCTCGGCCGGAGGTGGAAACTGAGCACCTCGCCACAGTCTTGCCCTATCAATTTCTTCATCTGTGTCTCACGTAACATTCTTTATAATAAACCAGTAAGTGTAAATATTTCTGAGTTCTGTGAGCCACTAAGCTAATTAATCGAATTCGAGGGGTCGTGGGAATGCAATTGATAGCCAGTTGACCAGAAACACAGGTAAAGCAATCGGAATTTGTGATTTAACAACTAACGTTAGAATGGATTGTTTTGAGAACTGAGCCTGTAATTTTTGAGATGTCTAACTTTTCACATGTGTTTTTTTCCCACTTTAATAAAAGTCACAGTAATTTCCTCTGAAAAATTCAGTTCTACATTCATTAGCCTAAAACAAAACAATGTTGTGAAACGCAAATCTATCTTAGTCTTTGTTGGTTAAATTCATCAGTGACAGACTTTACCCTTAGAATGAAAACCTGCATCCATCTCGGGTTATATTCCTATTCTGTGTTTACTATGGCACACATCAGTACACCGTGGAACACATACATGGCATACGAGTATATGGTGAATAAAAATACAGATGTGTGAAAATACTCATCTCCTGAGCCTTCCGTGAGGCCTGCTTGGGCCCGAGCAGCTTATGGCACTACAGGACTTTCACTACATTAATCCTCCTGCTTAGTCACCCACACACACTTTCAAATAAAGCTTCTCAAATATTCCCATGTCCTTCAAGACCCAGGGCTTCTCAGGTTTCAGTCACTTCTTCCTGGGGCATTCTTTCTTCTCCCCTTATTTAACCAGCCTACTGATTCTTCCATTTTAGCTAAACGTCTTCCCATCCTTCATACTCTAATTTAGGTCATTGATTTGCATATGTTCCTGCCTTCCACCCAGAGCTCTTTTATACTATTTTCCTGATTTTAAAATTTTCAATGTTATATTTGCACTTGGCTTTTTGCACCGGACTGTCACATCAGAGTTTAAAATTTTAGAAGGTTGACAGCATGGACATTGAGATCTCTCTTCTAAAAGCTCTTCCTGACCCTTCCATAATATCTTAGTGTTTCTTTCCTCTAATTTAACTTGGCATAATTCCACTGCAATATTTTTAACTCTACATGAGAATGACAAAATGAGTATGCATAGGCTGGTGAATGGCATTACACCTTACAGGAGTACCTGCACTGGCTGGCACTTCTGCACACACTTCTATCTCCAGGAGAGCTTTCCCCACGAATATATAGGTCTACCGAGAAAATTCATCAACTAAGATTTTGCTGTTTCCTCCATAAACAGACTAAAATGAAGCGTGTATTTTGAGCTGTATAAAGTAACTTTCATAACTGTTCAGTTGGTTTACTTTCTTGTTTAGAATTCCAATAAAAAATGTCTCAGTGAAGTGATGCTTCTGATGAAAATTTTATTAAGTTAACCCTTTAAGTAGTAGAACACAAGTCATCTACTTGATCTAATCTCACTGATGTCAGGTGGATTCTGAAGTCAAACACTTCAGAACAGTTACTTGTTCTGTGTTATTCTTAGGTCACTGTCACTCCATTAGAGCTATGCTTTTACCATTCTGTAAGGTCCATCAATAAAAAAAAGAAATAGAAAAAAGGGCACTGACTGGTGAATTTACAGATTTCTGTTCCATAGCTTAGAGTCAACCGTATGCTGTCCCATCTTTCTGACCCTGCACTGGTGTGCCTGGTATATTCTAGAGCGGTCTCAGAATGGCATTACCTAGTGGGATCCTATAGACAAAGTGAGATGCCGTTTCTGTGCTCTCATAGTACTTTGCATGCTTCCACTAATATTTTATTGAAGCTTCCATAGAGATGTTTATCTTGTGACTGTTAACTCTTAGAAAAGGAATATTTTTCCTTCCTGTTTACAACCAAAATCAATGTAATACTTAAAAATGTTTACTGAATGAATGAATAAACCTAACATTTAGCTAACATACTCTTCTAACTCTCATCAGAAAATTGGTTGCAGTACATGACTGAGAGAGCATGATCTATTACCAATCCTAATCTACTGATCAATCAAATGAAGCTTAATATGCATAGTTCAAAAAAACTTCAAATAAAGCTAAGTATACACTGTAGAATACAGCACTCAAGTAAATAAAAAAGTCAATACATTGAATAATAACTAATGTGAATCATGAAAATTTTTGAGCATTTGTTAACCATAAACATGCTTTATTTAGCAAAATCAGAGGGAAATCTCATCAATCAGATGAAAGATTTTAACCTGTCAAAAAACATGGTTACTATTTGTATTAAGCATATATAATGAATAAATATTTTAGAACAATTTACAGATTATGTTTCTAAATTTAAAAAAAACTTACAGGTGTACATGAAAGCTAGGATTGTTGCATCCTAAGTCATCATGGCAGCGGTAGGGTATTCACAATTTATCTGTCAAGCAGCTCAACCAATAACTTAAAATTATAATGGAGAAACAACAAAATTAGTAGTGGAGAAAAGTACGTTTCCATTTGTTTGACACTGATGTTAAAATGTTTCCTTTTCTTCCCAATCTGTCTTGAATACATTTAGAATTAGAAAGAAAACACCCCCTATGCATATATTCATATAGAAATTTCACTTTATTCATCAAAAAAGTATTTGACTTTGGCTTTTAAATCAAGTCATTTTCCTTTTACCAATTTTTTTTGACCACAGGAAAAAGCTGATTTTAGACATAGTGATATCTCAAATTGTGAACTATAAGAATGATACTTTCAGAAAATAGGTAATATAATGTCCTTGATTGAGCCTGTAATTTGACAAGTTTTTGTGTTTTTTTAATGAAAATAATTTTATGCCACACATTAGAATGTTAAAATAGTTATTCTCTTGCTTCACAAGAAAACACATCACCTATTTTGTAACAATTGACTGCTTTCCTGTGGAATGTCCTTGATTTCAATGCATTGTTCAGACTTTTGATACTAATCTGTAAGATGCTGTTAGGAAAGAATCTCACCTCATCAGACATTCTTCAAGGAACAAAAAAATTCTGCACCTGATAAATCATCCATATTCTCAACATGACAATTTTCACTTCAAGAACTAGTCTCCTCTGAATGCTCTCCACATCAAAACTCATGTTCTAGAATAAAAAAGTAAAATTTGTCTTTTTAAACAAGAGAAAGCCTATGAAAATAGAAAATCAAACTTGCTCTTTACAAACTTGTTTTGTTACTTTGTGTTTAAAAAATGCACATTCCATTTCTTACTATTTTCAGGAATATATGTTAATTTTTTTAAAAAAGATCACAACATGGCAATTTATTGCCCATCATGTACATTATTCCATGCACACAGCAAACAATTTTTGAATTTTTGGTAAGTTTTCCTCACTTTACCAAAAAATATCAGTTATTCACATTTTTATGGGCAGCCGTTACGGCACAGTTAGAAGACTGACAACTTCTCTGCACCTCATAGATGCTCATACTGCATACACACAAATAACTGACCCAATAACTCCTGTCACAAAGGTCATTGTAATGTTTAAATTTGGAATATATAACCATTGAGATATATGATTTATCTTTATGATATTTCTTGAGTACTTGAAAATTTCATCATATTTTACACAATTACCAACAACTTTTTCCATAGGATTGCTTACACATGAATGAAACAATTGTTTTATTAGACCAACAAACACATATTCAATATCTTTTTTTCATACATTGTTTAGTAACCATTAAGTTGAAAAATATCATTCTGAAAAACTAATGCTATCATGTAGTAGAGATGTTGTTTATTAAATGTGAGAAAAATAAAAACTTGAAGTACTGAAAACCCTCTGGGCAGTTAGAGAGATGCTTTGAATATTTGTTTTGAGGAGTATCATAGTAGAGTAACAGCCCTGAAAACCTCAATGAGACCATTGTTGTTGCTTCCAAATGCTGCTTAACTTGCATTGTCAAGATTATATAGAGGCTCAGAATTTCTATCTCTTTTGCAATAATACAAGAATATTATTCTTTCCTATTTACTCAGCATATTCAACTCTGTATAAATTCTAAAGTAAATGGAATTATATGTGAAATTAAATTATTACTTAATGTATGTAATATCTAACCATATGGACATTTGCCTATGTGTGTGTACTAAACAAAACATGAAAAAATATTCTTTTTATCCATACAAATCTGTGGAAATTCAAGAAAGAATGAGAATTTTATACAACTGACAAAACATCTGTTTAAAAGTTAGTTAAATTTCAGTCCTCTGAACTATTCATATCTTTCGACTTGAATTCTTCTTTCTTCTAACTTCCTAAATTTCTTTAAGTTTGCTATGAGTTTGGAAAAGAATCAAGATTGAAAGAAGCTTCCTACGAGTGTAGACCATTTGAGAGATTAAAAAGTTTGGCCAAATGCATAGTGTTGCCAAAAACACATTTATACAAAATTACTAAGCTTAAGTAGCATTAGAACTAATGAAAAAGGAAAACTAGACACAAAAGGTGAATAAAACAAAGATTCAAGAATGTAAGTCAGTAATTTGAGGTCAAAATGCAGTCCTTCAGGACTTTCATAATGATGTGCAGGGACTGTGTGTGTGTGTGTGTGTGTGTGTGTTTGTGCATTGCAGGCCTCCATAATTCAGAATATATACCCTTAAAATCTACCATATTAGTCTCTGTATTTTTTCTTTTCTTCACTTTCAAAAATAACTTTTTCATCTTTTTAATATTATCTTTCCTTTTCCTTCATCCAAAATACCATGTCTTTTCTCCATTCTACTTTTATCTTAAGACTAATCCTGAATATCATTTTCCTGAAAAATGAGTTTTAAAATTAAAACATTAAATGAAGGGGTATAAAAAACTGTGCCTCTTCACTCCTTTAAACCTCCAAGTTTGCTGACCTTAATTTCATTGCATGAATCACAGCTGTTCCATTGATACTGGCAGTGATTGATCATAAGGGGGAAGGGAGTAATTAAAGAGCATATGATGTGTTTGTTTGCATCTTGAATGACTGCTATAGAGTAAATGCACTCAAAGGCATGGTACATTAAATAAATCAAATAGTCCCATAAATCAACACAGCCTTCCAAAAATGAGCAGCAGGAGCTTGCAGTGAAGCAGGTCTGCACAACAGACCTCAGGCAAGATGTTACCTCCAGGGCCAAGACAGGCTCTTTGGAGGATTCAGAAAATCAATAAGATGTTCTGAGTTTAAGGACAGTATTTTAGCATTTGCACAGGAATGTAAAGTATGTGAGATTTTTTTTCAGATATACTCTCACATTTTACTTTCCTATCCATTTTGTGAAATATTATTTAGAAATGTGAACAATGAAACCTCACAGAAGAGAGATCCTTAATGCCACACAGCTAAGAAGAATCCCTCTGTGCCTTCTCCATATTTCATCCTCTTTCTTGTACTTAGAACATGTCATGAAGGAAAATGCTTCTTTCATTTTAACATCACAATTGTTACTGCGTGCTCTTGAATCTCTTAAGAATTGGCGATTCAAGGAATGGCAGATTAGCATATACTGACAAATTAGAAAATTTACGAAAATGTGTGTTAAATAGATTTGGATCATAACCACTAATATCAGTAGAAAAATTCAATGTGGCTATAAGGCAAACAGAAATAAGATAGAGAATGTATACTTTATAATATAAAAGTACAATGAAAGTAACATAATTATATTAGGGCTGTATGACACACAGTCAAGACAAAGCCCACCCATAACTGGTATAATAAAATCTCATGTCAAAATAGAATTTGCCTCTGTGATAAATATCTTAAAGTAATAGTTTTAGAATATATCTTAAAATGACTGAGTTACAGAGTTTTACTATATTCTCATCTGTTTTCTGTAAGTATCATCACTGCATAGACACAGTTTATGTTCCAGAGTTTCACCTCATCCTTAAAGGAAATGTCTGATAATTCCAATTAGAGATAGTTAACATCAGTAGAAAAATACTTTTCAGATTGAATTAATCAACAATTATACTCACCAAGGTTCTGGAATAAGAGGATAAAAGAGTTATGAATAAACTTTACTTTTTGATGGGAGCCACTGAAGCTGGAAATTGAATACCTGTGCAAGGCTGAGGCATGGTCAGTGCAGGCCAGCCTGAGGACAAAGAGATGCCTCAAAGGGCAAGATAAGTCCATAGCTGGCTCCAACCCCAATTCACAATCTAGAGATTGTAGCTGCAGGCACTTCACTCCTATAGTGAAAGCCAACCTGGAGGCTTTCTCCTAAGATACTTCTCCTAAATTAACAGAAGATAGTTTTCCTAAATTAGCATAGTCTGTTACTTGGAAACGTCCTTGAACCACTCCCCAGGTCTGCTCAGTTTCCTGCATTTTCCACTCTAACCCCTTCTTTGTTTGAAAACTAAATATGGGCTGCCCTGAGACATTGCTTGTCTTACCCCCAGAGTCCCGAACTCTGCAGGGGGTTTTGATCTTCCTGGACCCCTAAAACCATACCACTTGTCTCATTTATTTAAGCCTTTGCTGTATACTCATTTGGGAGATTGGGGATCTTGGCCAGGTCTCTGGTAACTTTTGGAGCAATTTTAAGTTCACAATAAAATTTACAGGAGATGTTGACAGAGATTTCTTTGTTAAACTGTAACATATACAACTTCCTCCACTGTCAACATGCTGCCACAGTAGCACCTTGTTCTACTTGATAAAACTGTATGGATGCCTCATCATTACCCAAAGCCTGTAGATTACACTGAGATTGACTCTCAGTGTTTCTGAACTCTGGGTGGCCACATGCAAACTGCAGTAATGCTGGTCCACCATTATAATGTGGTAGATACATGTGCAAAGCAATTGAAGAGACCTGAAAATCTTTTGTGTCAGATTCATTTCCCTTAACATATGGTTGCAAGGCACATACACTTTCCTACATAGGATTCAAGTTTATTCTTCTTAGTGGAAGAATGACACTTCATTGTGTATAAATACTACGCTATTTATGCATTCATCTATTGATGGACATGTAGTACCCTTCTAAGATTCAGCTTTTAGGAATTGTGCTGCTATACATAAGGGTATGTGTATATCACAGTAGTATGATCATAATGTTAAGTGAAATGAATCAGGCAATAAAGCTTAAATATTGTATGATTTCTCTTATGTGAGAAATATAAAATATAAATAATGAACAAAATAAAAGACTGCTAATAGGAAATAGGGGTCTGGATATTTTACAAATGGGAAAGGAACCAAGAGATGGAAGGAAGAGGGAGTGGAAGAAAAAGAATCGAGACCTGTTACGAACATGTATTAACTCCACAAGATGTGTAAGTGCCATGTACTGCAAACATGTACCAGTCAGAGTAAAACTGAAGAGAAAATACTCTGTGCTTCTCATTTGCATCTTTCCCTCATCCTTGACTCCTGGCAGTCACTGATACGTTAATATCTCCACTATATATATATATATATATATATATATATATATATATATATATATATTTCAGATTCTCTTTGTCAGTAATATGCCTTAAGTTTCTTCTGTGAGGTAAGGTCAAAACATATGATGATTGTTTAAATTTAAAAAAAATACATTACAGTAAATGATATGATGTCATTAATCCTCCACAAAATATTCCCCTTTACTTTGAATATATTTATCCCATTGTGTCTGCTACTTTCTGAAGCAACCCTAGATGTTCTCTTTTGTGTCTCCATGAGATGTGATAAAAATACAAGAGCTACTGCAGAGTGCTAGCCAACAGCAAGGCAGGCTTGTGAAAATAGTAGTGCGCCCTCCTCCACCTTATTCACCAGGCTGGCCCTGGGCAGCGTTTGGCTCTTCTTCAAAGTCAAAATGAGCATGAAAGCTAAACCTGTCGAGTTGATTCAGAACAGCAAGACTGCCAGAAAAGTGCATTTAAAGACATTCACAAAAGAGTTGCTTCAGAAAGTGACAATGCAGGGATAAAAATGTTTGAAGCAAAAGGTATTTTGGGAGGAATGAACGCCAATGTACATTTTACTGTAATTAATATTTAACATTGAAACATTCACTGTTCTTTTTGATCATGCCCTGTCACTGCTCCTGGGCTGTGCATTAATAACAAAGTATTAGATGATCGCTCCTAGCACTTAGGCTTACACAACTGGCTTAATCTGCAGTCACAATGACCAGGGAAGGTTCACATTTTCAATTGATTCAGCACAGTGACGCAGCCAAAGAAGTATATCTGAAGACACTCATGAAAGAGGTTTCCCAGAACTGCTTCGGCAAGTGGCAATAACAATAAGATGTGTGTTTGAAGCTGTGGGAAGTTCTTAAAGGGGGGAATAGTGGCAATGGTACTCTTACTAGAATTTTTAATAGAAATGTTTCCTTATATTTTCATTCCATATGTCTTTTTTGGCTTCATAGTACATTTGCCTTTAATATATTGAATAATTCTGAATTCAACACAATTGTCTGAATATAATGCAATCTCTTTACCCATTCACCTACTGAAGGACATCATGGTTGCTTCCAAGCTTTTTCAGGTATTAATAAAGCTATGATAAACATCTCATGCAGGGTTCCGTGTGTGTGTGTGTGTGTGTGTGTGTGTGTGTCTCATTTGTACTACTTTGTGAAACAACTTTAAAGATTGAAACTTTTGTTGCTGTGGGTTGAGGATTATAAATATCTTTGAAAATATGGAGAAATGCTTAAGACCTTTATCAAGGAAAACACACCCTCATGAAGGCAACTGTGAGATAATGCACAAAATATCAGAACCTCACCATCTGAGCCCTTAAGGATGCAAAGATGCACTACTGTCTTGAAGCAGTTAGCAATATCCTCTTTTGAGCATGTGAATTGGTCTTGGTCTCTTTGACATGTGACACAAAATTTATTAATCATACATTATATATTTTTATAGGAAGGTTAGTTTTAATATAGCAAGCATATTATCAAATTATAGCACATTTATTGCTACTATTCATAATTTTAATGGGAAATATATGTAGGAGAACCAAAAGCTTCATGAGAGTTTTAGTTGGTGTTAAGGAACACTGCATGCATATATTCACATACATGTGTATTTATATTTTTGTACATATATATTCACAAATGTGTGCACCTACTTGTACACACATCTATTCCTATATCTGAAGCATGTGCATTGAGAAAATATGTCGTAGTAAATTATAGTATGTATCTCAGAAATTTACTGAAATATTTACTTAAAATGTATTCCAAAGAAGCAATCACTTATCGTTTAAACAGTTGGAACACTTAATGCTCAGTTTGACTAATCACCTTTCAGCAGACTTTTCAAAAACATTTGAAGATCTAGTAAGGAATATAAGAGTAGAAATTGCATTTCATTATAATATGCTTAACAGAATATGGAAAAATATTATTATCTGTAGTCAAAAAGTCACAAAGTTTTCTTTTCACCTGACACTGAATTAACACTGTAAAATCTATTTAAAAAATTTGAAGTAAAATATAAACAGGAAATATTCCAAACTTGATTATAGTTGTTTGCTCTGTTGGAAATATGAGTTTAGAAATGTAAATGCTGAACATCATATATATATATATATATATATATATATATATATATATATGTGTGTGTGTGTGTATGAATACATATATATATTCACATATGAGAAATCATTAGAATTCAGTACTGGGTCATGTCTGAGATGCGAGTTTGCAGCTTTCTGTGATGATAAGTCAGGTGACTCCTGCCATCACCAGCAGTAGAGATTCTGAAAAGAAACAGGCAAGAATGCAGAAGTAGATACAGCATCTCCAGAAGCCATACTTCGGATAAATAATCCCTGGAAAACTGAAATCACAGAACACCATTCTTGTTTACTTATGCATAAATTAAGAATAATATATTTTTCATTCTATCTAGTTGAAACTTTATACTCTTTAATTATCAATCTAAGTATTTTATATATTATACTATTAAGGGCTTACATTACTGGCTTAAATTCCAAAGCCTAAGGTGGCCAGGAAAGGCAAGCATTTTGAATCAATTCTGGACACTGAGGCAGTCAAGGGCATACAACTAAAAACACTCACTAAAGAGGCTGTCCAGAGCTATTTCAGAAAGTGTCAAGAGCAATGAGGTAAGTATAGTCAAAGCCAGAGAAAGTGTTTTGAGGGGACATAGTGGCAATGTTATTTTTACTATAGTAAATTTTAAAATTTAAATATATGTAGTATATTTCATTGTATATTTAGTTTTCTGTTTTAAAAAGAAAAAAATAAAAATAATGAAAGTTTCAAAACCTACTAGAAGGGCAGTAATAGTAATTAATACACTGTGTATTGTTATCTTACTACTAGTAAGGTAACATAATTATTCAGAGTGCAAGACATAGGCATAGAATATTGTCCAAACCATGTTAGCACAAACCTTTCTTTTCAATGAACTAAGAGAAACCTAATGTATAACTATCTTAACTATCTTGTGTGTATATGTATTTTTCCTTTTCCCTTTCCACTTTTGCTTATCAGTTTCTTTTCTTTTGATGTTTCTTCCTATTCACAATATCTATTGTGCACTTTGAATCTTATTTTCTCATTCAGTTTCTCATACAATACAATATTTATACATGTGATTTATTTCACTTACGAGTATGGTCTCTAGTTACATCCATTTACCTATAAAAGTCTCAAGTTTGTCATTCTTTATAGCTGAATAGTATTTTTATATAAAAATACCACACATTTTTATCCATTCCTTGGTTGATGGGCAATTGGGTTGTTTCCAAGATTCATGAAATTTCATGGGAAGAAGCAGCCCTCTACCTTTGTAAAAGCATTAAAGCTAAAAAAATAAAAAGCATTATAGTCATTAATTTCAATAATTTATTTGCTCAATGAGTAAATATTCAATAGATGTTTACCTTCCTCCAGTTAGATTGATGGTTTTAGGATTAAAATGAAAACTAATATTTACTGAATACTTAGAGAACCTTAAAGTTTATTAGGAAAGTAAAATACACAGACCTATGTATATGCATACATACATACATACAAAACACGAACGGGTACCTATGTACCTGGTACTTATGTACAATAGCAACGAAAGAAAGGAACACTTAACTGAACTTAGGAGATCAAATCAATGACTTCTTTTTATAAATACCATGTTGAAGCAGGTCATAAGAAATAGGAGATTGGAAGAGTCACGGATATTTCAGCAAAGGACAGTGGGAGCCTCCAAGAGGGAAGAAGACAATGACCTGATTTCAAGAACGCAACAAAATTCATTAGCTTGGTGTCTCTAGCTGTCTGGGATAATCCATGGCAAACCTACCTGGTGACAAAAGCCTGGATATTAGAACTGTAATTAGAACTGTAGAAAAGACTTCGGTTATGAAGGGGAGACAATTACATATTATTTTTACCTCAGGACAATGCTATTAAAAGTAAAAGGCAACTCTAGTATTTACTTTGAGAAGAAAGGAGTAAAACAGTCAATAGATTGCAGAATCTTGCTGAGAACTAAATATGTAAATTTTACAAGAGTGGAATGACACGAATATAGTGATTATCAGTAAATTTAG
Source organism: Hydrochoerus hydrochaeris (assembly GCA_004027455.1). Classification (NCBI taxonomy): domain Eukaryota; kingdom Metazoa; phylum Chordata; class Mammalia; order Rodentia; family Hydrochaeridae; genus Hydrochoerus; species Hydrochoerus hydrochaeris. Next base: position 195,791 of record PVLA01001556.1, on the reverse strand, counting down.
CTATTATTGTAGCTGATAGAAATGCCGTATCTATGGATAATTTTGTACATTTTCTCTGTAAATTCAGGGACATTACACAAATGTATATCTTGTATTCATCGAAGTTAATTTTATTTCTGACTTTAAATAAAATATAAAGCTTGTGTTTTTTTAATGACTACCTCATTAGAATTGCTCTATGACTTGCTTCTAAATGAAGTTTTTTCACCCATATTTGCCCACATTTTACTTAAAATAAACTTCTGTAGCAAAGCATTTTAAGCTGTAACTTGTAAACCTATCTTTGTTTTTTCTTTTATTTATTTTTTATATTGACTTGTAACTTTTTTTTTACAGACTGAATTTTTTATTTTAAATGGAATTTTAAAAATAATAAAAATGACACAGAATTTCAAAATAAGATGTTAGAAAATTAACAATGGTTATTACATTACATATTGTTGTCTTCAAAATAGTTGCTCAGGCTACCAGATACAGGCATGCAAAATTGATCAAACAATATAAGCTGATCTAAATCCCCCTTGACTTGTAACTTTTATCTGCAATATGGAAAACATAAGGGATCCTCAATCACTACAAACCATTCATATCATATGAAAAAATTATTTGCAGCAATATCACCATATCAATCCACACATTATAAAAGTTGTGTGTAATAACTATCTTTTGGATAGGTTCTATGTAGAAACAACCAACACTATAATTATTACCTTCAATAAAATGCTGTTTATAATTTCATCTAGTTTTATTTAGGAAATAGATTCAGTAATATCACTTGATATGTCATGATACATATTGGTCAGATATAGTTTTGGCGGGGAGGAAAAAGACAAAAGTAAATTCTATTAAGTCTGTATCTTATAAGCTAAGTATTTACCAGAGCCTATTAATTAAATATCTTCTACTTCCAAAAGCATTTTGAAATACCATTAAATATAGGAGTTAAATATGCCATAGATATTAAGACAAATATTTGATATATCTCAATTAGATTACATTTGCAAATAAAAAGTAACTATGTACATGTGTGTGTATGTGTGCATATATGTGTGCTACACTTTTAGAAAAAGGAGGAAAACATTTATAGTACTATTTTTCAAATATTAAAAAACAATTGTATATGCCAAATTAAATAACATTTTGTCTATTTGACCAACTGGCAAGTGCCAACAAGCAAATTGACAAGCCTCAAGAAAAGAGGCCAGTTTTCATCTGCATGGCAAAACTGTAAAGGAAATTACGCTTATGAATTAGGTATCTGAAAACTGTTAACATTTTCTACATTTTATGAATATAATTCTATTTTTCAAAGATTATATAACAAATTTACATTGTAAGTGCCACTCAGTTCCAGTATATAATTGTTATTTTAGAGACTAACATTGATCCAGAGAGAATATCACTACTTTCTTGAGAAATGCTCATCAGCATGGAGCTTGGGAGGTCTAATTTTTATCTTTTTTAAACTATAACATGGCACAGTTCAAAATATAATTTGCTGGTCCATTTGTTAAGTTTTACTCACAGAATTAAATTATTCTCAAGGCTTGAGGTTGTCTATCTCTAGATTATTGTTATTCTTCAATTTCAACTATAAACTCAGAACTATTGAGGTAGGAAATAGAATTACAGACCTCAGGAGTTCTTTCCCTAGACAACAGTAAAGAAAATGGGAGACAGGAAAAGGCAAATGAGAGCTCAAATACTAACATTTGGGAAACCATGATCTAGATGAAGCATAACAAATTCTAAATTCAATTAGATGAAATCTTAGGGTTGTACCAACCTTTTAGTCATTTGATCCCATTAGTAAAGTGTCCTGATGCTTCCTTTATGGAGCTATGATTCATTTAGGGCATCAGGAGATGAGTAAAGTGGTATTTCGGGAATATTTTGTTGATTAATTGTCGACTGGGGAAATCCAACTTGAAAAACTGGATTGACTTCACTTTTGCTGTACAGAAAAGCCACAGCAAACATTAGACTCTTTGATGATGATAGAAATGCTAAATAATTATATTTTATTAAATGTTAACATTTTTCTCCTTTCAAATTTTGCTTTAAGAAATGTCTAATACTTTTATTGTTAGAAGCACTGGCATTGGTGAGGAATTGAAATGAAAAAATAATTTAGAAAGTAGCTTTTATAAATGAGTTTATAATAGGTATTCCCCCAAAGACTACCTCATCAATTTTTGCTTTAAAAACATAAAAATTTATAAAGTTATAGAATGTTATCAAATATACATCATACAAATCTTCAGAAAAGGCTAGCTGTCTACAAAACTGGTATTCCATATATTGTAATAGATCTTAACACAAACTTTACGCGTTATGAAATAAAAAGAAAAATTTCACAAATTCTTTTTCAGTAGAAAGCTTTTATATGGAAAAAAAGCGACCAGTAAGCTAACTATGAGTCAGTGGTTGAAAAGTTTGAGCCCACTTCAACTTATCTGTTTTATGACAATGGCAAGAACCCCACCCCAGCCTGAGGATTAAGCCTACTGATAGCATCAGAAGTATTGCTCAGCAATCCCACCTAGAGGGCTACATGGTGCAGGACACGGAATTCCATTGGACTTTCTGCTCGCCACTGTTGTTATCAAATAAAGTCTAGACTCCGAGAAGGAACAGCAATTCTTGCAAAATTTCTAACTCGACATTAATTTTGGTCCACAGGCATACAAATTATTTATGGAAGAAATGTTATATTCTTATAGCCAATAGAACATTGATCAGATATTTACTTAATTTTGTAATATACCAAAATTCTTTAGAGAGAAAGTTGAGATAGAGATGTTTTAAATTGTTTGAAAATTATTATTTAGTACCTACTTTACATTTCCCCAAACATTTTACCATACAAAATCATTCACTTTTCCCAATGTCTCTAGTGAATCTCTTTGAATGCTGAACCCATTACTCAGAATTCTTTTCCCATTGTTATGATCAATTTCTTTTCTTTGTGAAATAAAATAAATAGTTCACTTCTTGTGCATAGGAATTTGTTCTATGAAGCTAACAGATATCAAGCTGCTGGCCTTCTGCCTTTCTCAGAGACCTTTTCAAGACCTTGAGATATGTAAACTAGAAGTGAATTCTCAATTCATGTGTATATTTGTAGTGTAAAGATATTTAAACCATCATCAATACTCATAATTCTTTTCACTCAAACAAATATGCTTACACATCTCTTTGTTTAATGATTTTAATTATGACAATGTGCATTTTTAGGTCTTGGATCAGGGAAAATCAAATGGTGAAAGTACTTATTTGGTAAATAAAAATTCTTTAGTGATGTGCAATTATCTTCATCTACATGATGTTATTGCAAGGCTGCCAGGTGACAATTTGTTTCTGGGAATATTGGTCACCCCACCTTGATCTGTCTGATGTTAACAACATGACAGGATCATGTCTGATATAAACATATTACAAAGAGTCAAGCATGTGTAGAGATTGCTGAGGAAGGACTATTTGCATATAAGGAGCTAGACCTTACCCTTGGCACACAATGTGTAAAACTGTAAGATAAACACTTGCATTTTATTTTCACCTGATTCAAAACTAGAAATTCTCTATTTTTGAATAATGCATATTATACAATTATAAAGATGACTGTATTTTTATTCATTACTAACAACAGGATAGCAAAATTCATAGTGAAAATCTTATATAACAGCAAGGAGAAATAAACATATAAGTTAGTACAGCATGTAACTTTGAAATCTATCTTCCAGTAACCAACATACACAACACAACTGAACAATGTCAACGAGATTGAACTAATTTCTACCTACAAAATATTACATCCAATAAGAAAAGAATACTCATTATTCTTAAGCCCACAAAGATATTCTACAAAATAGATCAAATTCTGGGCCATAAAACATACCTTCACAATTTTTAAAAGAAAATCACATAAAAGTAGGTTATGATGCCACAATTAATTTAATTAGAAGTCATTAACATAAAGATAGCTGGAAAACTCTCATAGATGTAGAAATTAACAAAATAGCCTAAAATAACACAAAAAAAGAAACCAAGAAGAAATTAACACGTGTTTTGAAATAAGTTAAAATGAATATATAAATTATCAAAATTGGTAGCGCACAGGGAAAAGCCATGCTAAGAGGGAAATAGCATTCAATTCTATCTAAAATAAACAACTTAAATTCCTACCTTAGTGAATTAGAAAGAGCATATTAAACCTGACACATGAAAAAAAATAAATTAAGTCGTTAAATAATGTATTAAAACTTATGAAGTTATCGATAAACTGAATAATTCTGTATATGTTTTAAAACTAAATCAGAAATTTTATAACTTCAAAAAATAAAGCATTTTCAATATTTTTATCACTGTTTTGCTCAGTTTTGATTAATGGTACTGCTTTATTCAATATTCTGTTTTTAAAAGTTTGATATTTCCTTCCATTTTCCTCTATTTGATTGAAAGAATAGCTAATGTGAACAAAATGGGCTGCACTATTGAGCCCATTGCTCGTGTCCTGGTGACCTGCTTTGAGGTTCTGTGGAGTTTTATTGCAGTGCAGTCCCATAGGTTTGTTCTGTCTTGTTCTGCTGTATTTTGCTACCTTCAAAAAAAAAAAAAAAAGAAAAAAAGTAGATAAGAAAGTAACAAAATACCTCCAAAAATCTCCCAACTCCACCAAAGCTGATCCGTGGATCATGGATGAGGAGAAACTCAAAAACAAGGCCACAGAATTATATAAGGTGATTAAAAGTATATAACAACAACAACACAAGTCAGTAAGGTACTGGGCAGCCTGAAACAGGATATAACTAAGCAGATAATGGACTTAAAAAGTAAAAAGAAGAAAAGAAAGTGCTCTAGAGGATATGGCTGCATGTATGTTTGAGTGTGTAGGATCGATAACCATGTTGCTACGTTGTTACTGGATCACTGAACTTCTTTGCAGTCTCACTGTTTGAATGTCCACTTTGCATGCTTTAATTTTGTAACTTTAACAACTAGGTCTAAGAAGACAGTATGTAATTTATCAACTAGTGATTTCTTACTCCTTTTTTTCTGAGATTCTGTATTGTTTCTACCCCTTTTTCTGTTTTGCTTTTTTTTTCCTCTTTAAATAAAATTAAAAAAAATAAAGCCTTTTAAAGTGCACCAAACATAAATATGAAATAATTATTCTTTACCATTTCTTCCAGATAAGAGTAGGCTAGAAATACTTTGTCACCATTCTATGATGGCATCATTACATAATACTAAAACCAGATCTGAACATCATAAGAAATAAAAAATGAAGAACAATATCTCTTATAAGAAAGGATATGAATTCCTTCACAAAAGAGAAAATCTAACACAGAAAAATATAAAAGTGATAATAACTAATAACCAGTGGAGGTCTTTCTAGGAATTCAAGCCTGGCTCAGCATTTACAATTCAAATAATGAAATCAATAAATCAGCAGGCTAAAGAAAAAAATGTATTTAATTATATCAATTTGTAAATTAAAATTTTTGATAAAATATAGCATTCATTTACAATAAATCTTAACAAAGTAAAATTAGAGAGAAACTTCTACTTGCAAAGAACAACTGCAAAATCATACTTAATGGCAAAAAACTGTGTATATTCCCATTAATTATGAGCATTCAAAGGTATCACCTCTCTTATCTTCCATTCAACATTTTAGCAAAACTCCAGTTAGGACACAAAGAAAAACAAAAGGACAAAAGTAATTTAAATTATACAGATTTTGATGGAAGATGCGAAACAGAAAATTTCTGTATTAAAACTAAGAAATTCCAAGTGGTGGATACATATTATTTGAAAATAATGAAAAATATGCTAAATTAAGTTGTTCATAATAAAAGAAATTGTGTATGAGATATATGACAATTCTACTAACTTGGTAACTTTTCTGTATTTTGGGAGTCTCTAAAATATGAAATTTATTAAATATTAATTCCCAAGGAGTATAAAGTTAAATACATAGAAAACTATTACATACTAATGTTAAGTATTAAATTAATACATTTTTATATTGAGCATATCAATATAAAGTATCTTACCCAGAAAACTCCATGTCTATTTCTAATTTATGGTTGTATGATTGAGTGGATCTCTGAGTCACATGCTTTTTCTCTTCAAAACTCCTTCTGTGTGAAAGAACAGTGAACTTTTTACCCTTTAGAGCCCTGACCTCTGGTAGTTAAGCTACACCATTTAGTTTATCTTCAGAGCATGTTTCCCTACCAATGAACCTTTTGATTTAGTGTCATTTACAGTCAGAATTTCCCACACCATCAAGCCCTACTTCCTTTTCATTTTACAGTGTTTCTTCAATTTTATCTCTTTCATCATTTTACTGTGCTTAACACTTTTAACACTTTGCTTAAAAATCCCCTGAGCAAAATATCTAAGGTTACTGTTTAATAAACTCTAACTTCTACACGACTACAAAACATGATTCAAGTAAATTTCTGCCACTATCCAACAATGTCTTAAAGTCTTTTTAAAGTCAACCAACATTCTATTAGTGTAAATATTTTCTACCATAAAGCTCAAAATTATATCCATGTCTGCCTATGATTATTCTAACGACATTCATATATTAGTTATAGAAGTAACCTGCATCTCACTATATGTGATCATTCAAACCCAGTGATGTATAAAGCATTATAAATCCTTTCACATCTTTGCTAGTATAAAAGCCATGTAAGATTATACTATCTCTGGAGTTTCTAACCATAGCTAAATAGGAGTACATCAAGAATAGTTGACCAATACCTATAAGGAAACTAGAAATAAAAACCTAAATCTAACAGTAAAATTTTTGGTACTGACTGATTCATCCACTGAGATTACTCAGACTCAGTGTTTCCCTTACTGAATGAGAAAATTTGAGAAAGTAGATGAGAAAGAAGAAGATGAGGACAGAATGTTTAAGAAAAAGTACACAGACTTGTAGATTCACAGAAAACATAGAGAAGATATTCAATTAGAAATTTTTGTTGTTTTTGTTGTTCATTAACCTTTAAACATATCTCGCTATGAAATCCAAAACATCTGGAAGCAAATTAGAAAACTGTTAATCACATGGAAATGAATTTAATTTCTAAAATCCTAGCATTGTACTCAGTAATTGGATAAATTTATTGAGATTGCCTTCAGATATTTGACCTTGTTTGTGCTCAAAAAATATTTAACTAATTACACTGAGTCAGAATGCAGGGGTGTTTCATCAGGAATCTGACATGAGGTATTGTTTCAATTGGCTCATCCATTCCAATTTATCTTGAAACAATCACAAATGTTCAGTCCTACAGTGGTTTCATTAGTTGATCATTATTTCACTCAATCTTGCTGACACAAAAACAAATATCTTTACCTGTTTTATTTTATGGCCTCCAAATTTTCCCTCTGCCAGATGGGTGCTTACCTAATTGCAAAACAGATTGTGTCTCTGTCTACAAAGCAAATTGAACTGGAGATTTGAACATTAATCTACAGGCCATATGTGTGTGTTGTCCTTAGCAAATATGACAATAGCACCAGCCTATCACTAAGCTCTACTCATCTATTGATAGAGGCCTATTTACATTGATTCATCTAAGCATCAGTATTTTTCCAAGTTTGAAGTTACATTATTTCTATTAGAATCACCTGTGGGCCCTGTTAAATAATACTTCTGGGCACCACTTCCACTATCAGAATCTTTAAAGTAGAACTCTGGAAAATCTGAATTTTTAACCAGCACTCCCATAGATTCTCTTAAATCGAAAGTCTAAAAAGGAAGTTGTCTCTAAAACAGTGCTTCTAGTAGAAAAAAAAAAAATTGGTCGTTTTCAAAACTGGGGGGATTCCATGAGGTTTTACCATGCTATTCCTCCCCACATTTGTGTATGTGTAAAATATTTATAAGAAAAAGAAAAATTATATAAAATAAAATGAAAGTAAAACAGTGGTTCAGTGAGTTTGCTGCGCAGGGAATATTTGATAATTATCTATGGACTTACTTGATGGACAGGACTTGGTTGTTTGACAGGTGGGAGTGGGGCTACTGGGAAGAGGACAGAGATCTTACTAAAAAGCCACAGTGCAGAGTATGACCCTCCACAAGAGAAAAGAAAAACATATGAAGTCCAAAGTCATTGCTACCATGGTTGAAAAATTCTATCCTACAGCAACCAACAGGAGCTACTGGCAAACCTGAAGGATGGATTGAGATTTTTCACTGATAGGTAAAACACAGATTTGTTAGCTCAATGAAACAGGGAATCAAATTTTAATTTCAATTTTACCTAAAAGTGTCTCTTTCATATTTGGAGGTTTTAACTTCATTTTGTATTTTAATTACTCTTCCATTGGTGAAGGCAGGGTTGGCTCCCTGCTGTGCAAACTTTGAAGATATGTAAGACCCCACACTGAGAAACACCAGGCTTAAGTTACTAGGGCGCAACAGTTGTTTCCAGATTTCACAATCATGTAACAAGAAAACATGAATTTCCATTTTGCACTGGGCTTTCCAGATTTGTAGCCTGTTCTAGGTAATGACGTGTGTCTGTATTTTTTAAAAATTTGATTTTAAATCAGTAGTTCTTCACAAAATATGAGTAATTCGTGGGATCTAAGGAATATTTTTACTAAGGTAAAAATTCCAAAGTCTTAAGTAGAACATGATCTGTAATTCAGATGGTGCTGAGAAAACAAAAAAGTTCAGTTAGTTATTAAGGAATTTTAATTTATTTTATATAAAACACAAAAGACATGACGCTAAAATTAAAGCTAGATAAAGGAATGAGAATAGTTAAGAAGGGTTCTTTTTTTCAGTTTCCTTCAAAATGTAACATAAACTAGAAAGGTAATTTTGGTTATAATATTTAAATGACTGCCACACATATCTATCTATCCAGGTTTCTATGTGTCTTTACGTGCACAGAGAGAAAGCAGCAAATTTAAGAGAATTTTGGCACAATACTGGCACAATATTGCCTTTTGCTTATATTCTGTCACAGTTCCTCCTCAATAGGTGTGCATGGGAGGCTATAAATTATAATTTGTAGCTTTATTTCTGTGGGAAAATGTGAGCATTTGGCCAAGAACTTGACTGTAATATTCAAAATTTTGATGCAGAGTGAAGTGTTTAAAATCAACATCAAGGGAAAAGCAGGAAAAAATAATTGAGATTGGATACAAATTTACCAAAATATAATTTTGCTTGATGTGCCTTTGACTAAAATTTACCCTATTATTTCAAGATTTTATACATCATATTTTATTATTGTAACACCCACATGATACCAAAAATTTTGTGTGAGATATTTAAGAAAGAATTTCACAACTGAGAAGTGTATATCTTCTAGTTGTATTGTTCTCTCATTATTTATGATTCTATGTTTAACTTGCTTAGATTTCAAAATTCGCATCTTTGGCATTGAATGGCAAACTAATTTTATTGCAGGTTTTTATACTTTTTTGTTATTATTTATTTCCTTAGAAGAATTCTAGCATCCATATGAAAGGGTCTTTAAGACATCCGTAAAGGGCCCTTTCTTTTCCCACGGTACCTTTTAGTTCTCTCCATTTCTCCTTCGCTTTAAACCTTTTGGTTCAGCGCAACAAACCACGTTTTCAGGGCATTGATCTCTTGTATGCTCTCAGGCAATGGGCCAGAGCCAAAGGAAAATTCATGAAGCTGTTCCCCTTCAGAGTGCCAGACAACTGCTCAAGGTCTCAGACTGCTACTCAAAAGACTGAAAGCCTGAACATTTTACTTAAAATCTGTATATGCCACTTACACCAGGTTTTTATCTTCTAACCTGAAGGAAAGGGACGTGTCGCTACAGCAGGACCTTATGGGCCGCCTTCTACTTCTGGCGCTCCATGCTGTAGTCTCCTTGCAAAGCTTCAAAGACCAGGTGTTTTCAAACTTGCCAATTGTCTCGGTGATGGGAGAGTCAGCAATAACTTAGACAATGGAAATATTTAATAGATGTGTTTTTTGACTCTCCAGCTGGGAAATACTTTTTGATTGTATATTGGAATCAAGAGTGCAAAATAAATGTTTTGTCACTTGAAAAAAACACTTTTTATTTCATCAGGAGGCCCTGAAAATGTATCTCATTTTAATATCAGATACTTATCAAATAACTGTGCCAAGTAAAAGACATATAGTACTTGTATATATTTTTCAAACTATGTACAACATCACATGGTCTGAGAAGAATGGGCATATTATTTAATATTAATGAACTCCAGAATAATAAAATATTGATAATGAGAATTTAATTTGTACAAAAAACTTTGTAAGTAGTAATTCTATTTTTAGGAAAAAAATTTATTTTTGAATATAGCATAAGGAAAAAAATTAGAAGTATAGACAAAAATTACATTAACTATTGTGAATTTCAGCATTTTTGTTATTTACTTCTGAAAATGAACCCTGTGTCCAATATGGGAAATAAGTAAAGACTCTGAAATTATTAAATAAAGTAGCAACCATTAAAATATCGTATAGTAGAGTGCACTTAATAATATAACAATAATGAAGGCAAATGGGATAAATGCATACATCCAGATATACAAAAAAGAAAAAAAAAGAAACCACAGGCTGAGGGTCTTCAAGGAAGCACAAGACTCTTAAGTTACTCCAGGTGTGAAGGATTTGATTTCTTTTTAGGGTTTAGCTTATTTAAAAAGTACTGTTGCAATCTCAGTAATCCCTGAGAAGCTCTGACCAATTATCTCAGTCAACAGCAGCCAAGTGGGAAGTCCTTCAGTGCCCAGGGAAAGTCATTCAGATCTCATCTATGTCCCTAAGTTTCTCTCCATTTGCTCCAAATAATCATGGCTTCTCGTGTGCTTTTTTTTTTTCCTTTGTTTAAAGTATCCTGCTGGTGCCTCTCACTTAACAAAACCTAACCTGGATTAACGGAGGAGGAAGAATTTGGGAAATGTAGTCTGCATCTTCCCTGAGGAAATTTCAGAAGGAGATAGTGTAACTTCCTAATTCACAACAGATAATGGGACACAGAATTATATCATGAGGTTTAGAATACATTGGGTATCATGGAATCATTATGAAGGAGGTTGTTTTATATTTTTTAACATTTTCGTAATGCCTTTGTTTTCCACAGATGTTATTTTATAATCAGGAAAAGTAGTTAATTTTAAATCAAGTATAAGTAACGGATCTGAATTTTTGAAATGAAGGTTTTTGAGGAAATTTCTGAGTATGCGCTTGTTAGAGTTAAGCATCTCAGCGTTTTCGTGGGCACTTCCTGAAAAAAAAATTTAAAAAACTCATCTATCCCTTCCTATTCGTCAGTTTTCAATCTTTATAACAAAGTACGCTACACAGGCTACGTATGGAGAAAATGGTGTTTTTTAGCATGCAAATAAAGGTAGATTCAAAGGCGTGGTTCTGGCACTGGCTGTGTTCACTGCTGCATCACAGGACTGAAAGCTATGACATAAATACGTGTAGCAGCAAGAAACTGATTGCATCTTAAACGAGGAACAGAGAAAAAGAGAACAAAGCGATGGGCCATGGAGAGGCTTCCTCCTTTTATAACCGTTATCTCAGAAGAACAGAAGAGGTCTGTTGTAGTCGGGGATTGTAAGGAAGACAAGTATATGCAGGATATATAATTTATATTGTTATTTATAATGGTCACCCAAGAAGGCAAATTCAAGAAGTGCAGGAAATATGTTCACATACTAAAGACCTAGAGAATCCAGCCGAGGGCTTGGATCCCCTGGCAATAACCTGCACGAGTTCAGCTGAAACCTAGAGCCATGACAGTGCCTCCATGAGTCCTACTGGAGGCCTGGAGCCCAAGAGCCCACAGCAACGCTGCATGCAATTCCGTCTCACGGATCTGTGCCGGGGAGCCCAAAGATCAGTGGTGGAAGCCAGAAAGTCTGTGCCAGCAGGGTGAAGAATCTGTGCCAGTAGGCTGAGGGTTTTCTGCACCAGCGCCAGGAAACAACATTCAAAATAAGAACCAGAACTACCCCCCAAAATACCACAGCCATCCTCAGTAACAATGAGGTCCAGAGCTTCTCCTATGATGGGAGTGGCGGAGTTCATATCACAAAGCCAGCGTGACGCGCTCCTCCTGGAGACTGAGCACACTGTCTTCCCCTCCAGAACCGGGAAGCGAAGCTCAACATAAGGACCAGGGCTCCCTCAAAGTGAACCACAGCCGTTCTCAACAACAACAAGGTCCCAAGCTTCTCTGATGACGAGAACAGCCAAGGTCATAGCAGAAAAGAAGCACGACACGCTTCTCCACGAGAATGTACAACAACAGGAGAACCAAGAGCACCAAACAACAACCTCTTCTCCTGTTCTCCTTTTATGCTGGCCATGAGCCTTAGGTGGGCCCCCCATTCAGCACCATGCTGATTCACTTCAGCTGGTGTTAAGATGACCTCTAATTTTTAATCCACCACAAGGTCCCATAAAAATTGAAGAGGAGTCACAGAAGAAATATCACAGCACGTGACCTGAGGACCGCCCCCCCTACAGGCCATTTCCCAAAGATTCCTCCACCTCCCAACATTGCCATGCTGAGGGCTGAAGCTTGAATCACAATAGAAAACTATCACACCCTATCCAGAAACCCAAACCATACCTCTTCTTGAATTGTTAAAATGAATTGCTTCTCCTCAATATTAGTAGAAAATAACTGGTGTGAAAATACAAAATAAAGTCTTGCATTTAAAACTGAGCTCTGGAAAGTAGCCTCAGGAAACAGCAAGGCTCATTTAATTGTTAGAAATTGAGAGAAGCTGTGACTAAAACACAAGACTTTTCTCTACATCTGGACTTGGATTTGGATCCAGAGAAATTTTGCTAAATGATATAGCACAAAGTCATCTAGGGAAGGAGCAGGGTTACCTGGGCACTTTTACTTCTGAATTCTTGTTTAAACTCTGCTTCTGCTGGGAAACTGAACAACTCCTGAGGATCGAGGACTAGATCGGGGACAGCCTGAACTCTGTGGCTGTGGAAAAACACAAAGAAAAATATAGTGCATTTCATTGTGGATTAGGAAAGTAAAAGCCTCTAAGTAAGCATGTGAAAATACTTATGAGTAACAACTCAGCTTTATACTTTGTGAAATACTAAGACATTATGCTGGTCCTCTGAGCTTCAAGAACAAATGATAAGAATTTACCTGAAGACAGAGGAATTGTTTTGCTCTTTGTAACTTCAGAGTACTCATCTTTAGGATATAGTTGTTTGATTGCATGTTTTCAAAATTCTCTTCTAGCGATGGCAGTCTGTGTCTCTGTGAATCCATCAGAACCAGAGGTTGGATTAACTCCCCAATTTGGACCTGTTATTTTCAGTTCTCTCACCACGCATCTTACTCTCCTCCTCTTTCTCCTCTCTTGTCCTAAGGCGATACCCTCTGCCTGGGATTCGTTCAACCATCTTCTGTTAGTCAGAGTTCATCAGCTCAGTGCCTCTTCCATATCTAATATGATACATAATATGTGCTGCTGTGCTAGTGTGAGGTAATGAGGTAAAGGCTTGCCAGATGGCATATTTGCATTTTAACAGGGGCCTTCTGGAAACAATGCTTTAGTACAAAAGAGCGCTATAATTGGTGAGAATGTTATCAAACAAGGTAGGTCTTCTGAGGAGAAAAGGCTGTAGAATGAAAAAGAAGTCAGTCAGGGTTTCCGCAAGCTGAAACTGTATTCTTATTTTGGTCAAATAATACAACAACAAGATAAATTTTTTTTTAATGGTTAAGATATTTGAACTGTCCATGATGTTAAAGCAGTTTCTTTCTTCCTTTTTTTTTTTTTTTTTTTTGCAAATTTTTGTATTTCCAGTGAAGCTTCTAGACTCACATTACTAAGTGACTGTCACATGCTGATTAAAGGGTCACTGAGATGCTAAGTCACTGTGAAAATAGAAGGCAGCCGTGGAAATTTCAGCTTGTACAAAAAGATCTTCACATGTTTCATTTTGACTCATGATCTTAGATTTGTACATAATCTGAGATGTCATTTTCAAAGTTCCTGTAAAATTAACACAAATACAGAGGAAACCGGTGGGGACTTCTGGGAGCATATAATTAAACAATACTGAAATTAATTTTGTATGTGCATAAATACAATTTATTCAGTGGCAGACATCTTAAAGCATTGCAACATAAATTAGCTTTCTTCAATTTTTTTCTGGTGAAGATTCTTAAAATATGAATCTTAAGTATGTGTTTTGCTGCCTCTGAGTCAGAATAGAGAAAAGACAAGCAGATAAATACAAGGCAGCACTTGAAGGCTCTGAATAGGAATCTAATCCTTCAGTCACCGCTTCAATCTCTTCCGTGCATGTCTTTATTTTCTCTCAGAAAGAATTTTCCTTACTCAAGTCAAAGTACTTCCATTTATTCCACATGTGACTCATTACTCTACAGATACAAAAGAACATCTTCTTTATAGATCGTGATGGAACAGGAAAGAAATTCTGCCTTACAGAGGAAACAAAACTTAAATTTAAGGACTAAGAGACTCATGAGAGAGCACCCATGACTCAGTCACTATTACCTAGGCAGAAATAACATGAACTTAACGATAACAGTTCAGAAACTTCAGCTTTAACCCTAATAAAGATCATTTCAGCCTCCACTGGTTTAAAATAAATATCTTAACATTCGCAATCTCTTTTTTCTTTGTCACAATTTTTACGGCAGCTATGGACTATATTTCTAAAAACATTTCTCTGTAGTTTTCAGCATCATTATAAAAATATGAATATGAAGCCATCCTACCATCTCCTAGAGGAGTGATCATTTCAAATAATGTTTGCAATGGTTTCTTCATCTATAAATCCTGTTTATTTATCATTAACTCATTGAATAAATTATAATATGCTGCTATTCTATGTTACATCTTTAACAAAAGGGCCTAATTTATCAGTAACAGATGAAATCTCAGCCTTTCTTGCAGCTTGTTTCAAAACTTCTCATGCATTATCTTTAATACTGTTTATTAAGAAAATTTAAAAGGGTTCAATACCCTAGTTCTGAGGCTTAATAGTAGAAAATTATATATAAGAATGTGTCTTAAAATTTTTTGTTGTTTGTCATGAGACAGTTTCACTATGCAGTTTGAGCTGGCCTTGGTACTCATGGTGACCATCCTGCCTCACATCTTCCCGAGTGCTGGCATTATGGGCATGTGCTACAACACCTGGCAAACATTTTTAATATTAATTGGCCGAGTGGATTTCCCACACTTCCTGTGTTCATTATTCTCCAAAAAATGAAGAACTACTTTAAGAACCACATGCATTTTAGCATTTGTCTTTAGGAAGTTTCTAGCCTGCTTTCTTGTATAATAGTGATAGTTGTATGTCAAAGACAGATAGTGCTGTGTCCAATAAGCTGAAATATTTTCTTCATACTTAAAAAAATATTGCAAGTTCTTAAATTTCTCTAAAAATGAGTAGGCTTTCCTGACTAAGCAGCCCAGAAATGTCTTGATAAGGAATGAATGAAGACCCAATTCTTTATCTCAGAGAAATTGAGATCCAACACGGCTGACTAGGGCTGGAGATGTAGCTCAGTGGGAGAGTGCTTGCCTAGCATGTACAAGACTCTGAATTCAACCCACAGGGAAAAAAATAAATAAAGGCTGACTAGGGAAGGAGTTCTGGCAGAGACATTGAGAGATGACTCACAAAAACACAGGTACTCTGAAATGGGGGAGGTACTCACATTCAGAAGTGGAAAATTGATCTGCAAGGTGATCCCTGTGGATGAGACCAAATATCTGCCTCAGCGTAAATGGGAAGGAACTGGCCAAGGCAGCCACCCTAAGAGTATCACAAATAACCTCAGAGAATGAACTAGTGCTGCAGAGGCCGGGTTCCTGGGTAGCTGCCCCCCCAACAAAAAATTCCTGGATTGCCAGCTCCCACTGGGCAAAGAAAGCCCTCCCCATCCCAGGCAGATAGAAGATGAATGGCAAATGATACAGGGACCCACCATGGATCAAATTCCTGGCGACAAAGGGGCGGGAAACAGATTAGTTAGTTCAGTGTTAGCTTTTCTCCATCTTTTCTGCCAAAACTGGAGAAGTCTGAGTTAGCAGGAAACACTGAACAGTGATCGCCATCATGTTGCAGGGATGCGTGTGGGAGGAGGAGTTGCTAAGCCAAACCCAGGGACTGTCTCACATTCTGTTGGCTTGAAAGGAGGCAGGGTCAGTTCAGGATTTGAGTGCAAAGTAAATGTCTGGAGCAGAGAATTTTTGACAACAAATTAGTAAAAAATATCTGAAGCAAGAATATGGAGTTTTGCCCAGCAACAGGGAAGTAAGAATTACAGCACATTGGCTGAAGTGAAAGAAAATTTGATGTCAGGAAAATTATTTTACACCTTCCTTTCCTCAGATTAGTTGAGTTGGTTAAATGGATGGACAGAGACAAAAGAGGGCAGTTCACTATGGCCAAGCATAACCTGCATTAAAGAGGCTAATTTACATAAGCAAATACTCCTCACTACAGGCTAATAAACAGACTATAGATGGAGAGGAAATTGTCTCCACAAACAGTTCAAGGCTCAGGAAAGAAGGGAACTGTGTGGACCCCCAAGTTTTATGGTATGGCAGGCACATGGAAATTGCATGTATGTTCTATTGTTGAAGTGTTTGAACTTAGTTCAGATACCTTCATGGGGTCTGTATCTTTGGTAAATTTATCTTTCATATTTTGACCTGCTCTTCCATATTTTATCTATTTCTTCCATATCCATATTGGTCTGTTTGGATGATAGTTCCATAAACCTTTGGATTAAGTCCTGTTTGAACTCTCTACATTCTCTTACTTCTTTAACATAACAATTTCCAAAGCTCCGTTATCTGGAGATTGTTTTCCTCTCTATTAATGCCCCCCAAATCTTGGAAGTGTTGGAATATCTTGGGGTTTTTTATTGTATTTCTCTCTCTCTCTCTCTCTCTCTCTCTCTCTTTCTCTCTCATATTTACTCTTTTTGTTCTGGTTGTTGAGGAGAAGCAGATTGAGGAGAGATTATAATTGATGTGAAGATCTTATTAATATTTCATCTTTTAGTAATGTGTTCATAGCTCTATTTTTCCAGAGATAGTGCTCACCACTTCAGCCTTCACTGCTTCACCTGCTTGCTCGAGGAAAATGTTTTGGGCTTTGTCTCTGTGCAGTAAGGAGAGAATTGCTACAGGTCACAACAATACTTACATGTGTTAGCCTTGAATTTGGACATTTACTCTTTATCAGTATCTTTTTAAATCCTAGGTTGGAAGTTGTTCTCTTTTAGGGCTTAAAATACTTCATTCCAAACTCTGCTGATCTTTAAAGTTTGCATTGTGATGTCTGCTATAATTCTTTGTGTGTGACATAGATCCCACAAAAGATATTGTACAAAAATACTGAAACTAAAAATTATATAGAATTCATAAATTATGTAAACAACTACTGTAAGGCCAGGTTTTCTGAAATCAAACACAAAATGGCAAATCATAACAAATTACTCAAAGGAGCTTTAAAAATTATAAGAACATAGAAAAATTCAAACAAAAAGCTGCTGCATGACACTAATACAAACCTAAGGCTAATTGAAATTAGAAAGAAACTAGAAGATAACCCACCTAGATTAAAAAATTGAGTTACAGAAATCATAAAGAAAACCTTCCAAGTATGTGGAAAAGTTTCAACATGTGGTAAGCAAATCCTACAGAATGCCAACTATGATGAAAAGACAATCCAGATGACACATCTTGGTCAGAACCCCAGATGTTCAATGAAAAGGCAAAAATCTTAAAAGCTGTTAGAGAAAAGCAAAAAAAACACAAAAAAACAAAAAAAAAACATATACATTAAGGTAAACTCATTAGGATTACAACAGTCTTATCATCACAAACTTTAAAGGCCAGGAGACCTTGTGGTGAAGAATTTCACACCAAAAAAGCAAACAACTTTAAACCCAAAATAATATATCCTACAAAACTTTCAACATTTATGGAGAAATAAACAGTTTCAGTTTATTAAGAGTTTATTAAGAGATTCATAAAAGCCAAACCAGTGCTCCAAAAAAAAATTCAATAATATTCTGGACAGAGATGAGAAAGCCAACAAAATTTAAAAATCAGATAGAATAAATAAATACATCAAGCAAGAGAGATTTATTAACCAAAAATCACTAACAGGAAAATAATGCTATGAAGGAATAAATGATTGCCCTTTAATAATAACTCTCAATTTTAGTGAACTCAGCTCCCAAAATCAAAAGTCAGAGACTGGCAGAATGGATTAAAAAGAAAATTAAACAGTCTATCACATTCAAGAAGCTCATCTAATCCAAATACATATTCATAGACTAAACATCAAAGGATGGAAGACAATGTTTCATGCACCAGAACCCTAAAAGCAAGCATGAGTAGTAGTTTTACTCAAAGACAAAGTAAAAATTTCCAGCTAAAACTGATCAAGAGAGGAAAAGGTCGCAGCATTCTAGGTAAGGAAACAATCCAACAGGAAGAGATAACACTTGTAAATATATATGCACCAGATAGTGGAGAAGCCAATATCATTAAACAAATACTGCTAGAAGTAAAAGATCAAATAAATACCAACACAGTCATAGTGAGTCCTATGGTTTATAGGTCAGTGTTGCTCCAAAGTCTCATGCAGTCAGAGTGGGGCTTTTGGGAACTGACTGAAGGTCTGGAGTTTGTGGTACCGGAGCATGCCCGTGTGACACTGGACTAGTCCACAGATGGGTTTAGAGCTGGCTGTGATGTTGAGAAGTGAATCTTGATATGAAGTTGTGAATCACTGTAGGTGTGGCCTGGAACAGTATATATCCCTCTTCTTCCTTTCATTCCTCTTCGGATTTTGCCTGCCACAAAAAAAAATCTTTCTTCCTTTAATTTGTAGGTGTCTGGTATTTTGTCTCAATGACAAGAAAGTAACTAAGTGGGTGGGAATCTTTAATTCCCCACTTTGATTAAAAGAGATATCAACCAAAGAAAAAATCAGCAAAGAAATATTAAGGCAGAACCACACACTTGAACAAATGAATTTAATAGATATTTACAATGCTCTTCTACAGAAGAATGCATATTCTTAGCAGAACATAGAACTTTCTCCAAAATACACCACATACTAGCCCATAAAACCTGCTTAAATAAATAAAAGGAACCAAAATCACCTCAGGTATACCATCAGATCACTGTTACATGAAACTAGAATTCAATCACAGAAGAAAATCTTTAAACACATGGAAATGTAGTAGCACATTTCTGAACATCACATGGATCACAGAAGAAACCAAGGAAGAAATTATAGTTTCTGGAATCATAGAACAATGCCAGTACAACACACTAGGACTTGTAAGACACAGTGACAGTATTCCTAAGAGAAATTCATTGCAATCAAAACTGACATTACAAAAACAGCAAGTTCAAATAAATAACCTAATGTCGAACATCAAGATACTTGAATAAAGAAAAAGATAAGGTTATCCAAATGCAAAACTAATTCAAGGAGGGAAATCATAAGGGTCAGGGTGGGCATTAATGAAGTGGAGACTAATAAATTATATAATGATAAACAAACCAAAGATCTGGTTCTTTGAAAGAGTAAGGAAATTAGATAAACACTTAGCCAAACTTAGCAAAACAAAGAATCATTTCAATGCCATTAGAAGTGAAAAAATTGAAATCACAATGGATATCATTGAAATCCAGTAGATAATTAGTAACTGCTATGAAAAATTGTACTTAATGTGTTGTAACAATCTTGAATAAATGGGAATATCCCCATATGGATAACCAAAACTGAACAAAAAATATGTAAAAATTCTGAACAATCCAATAAAAAGCAAAGACATTGAGGCAGTAATGACAACCTACCAACTAGTAAAAGCCCAGGAGCCCTTCTGAACTCTACAAGAACATTAAGAAGTTAATATTCCAATACTCCTCAAACTCTTCAGTGAAATTTAAGGAGAATGAGTGCTCCTAAACTCATTTCTGGAAGCCATCATTGCTCATTCCAAAATCAGACCAAGACAATTTTTTTTAATTTTAAAAAAGAAAAAAAGGTTAAAATTTTTTTAAAGTGGGATATTAATACTAATGAATGTATTGCATATTTTTACCTTTGAAATAGTTGTTCAGGTTACAAGATTTAGGCACAAAAATGTGATCAAACAATCAAACAATGAAAACATAAACTGTTCCTTTGTACAAACTAACAAATTAGTAGTATAGTTACCTATTTTATATATATATATATATATATATATATATATATATATATATATTTCATTATCATAATATCTGTTGCAAATTTTAGATTTTATTACACTTCCAAGTATTTATTTAACACTAGGGAGACAATACGATATTTACAAATGTGGATTTGATTTACTTCACTTATGAGTATGGTCTCAAGTTGTCTCCATTTATCTATAAAAGCCTCAAGATTATCCTTCTTTGTAGCTGAGTAATGTTCTATTGTATAAAAATATCAGATCTTTTTTATCCATTCCATGGTTGATGGACATTTGGTTTGCATCTAAGATTTAGCTATTATAAATTATGCTGCTATAAATATGGGTGCACATATATCACTGTAGCATGTTGT
Organism: Hydrochoerus hydrochaeris; assembly: GCA_004027455.1. NCBI lineage: Eukaryota > Metazoa > Chordata > Mammalia > Rodentia > Hydrochaeridae > Hydrochoerus > Hydrochoerus hydrochaeris. Next base: position 175,150 of record PVLA01001556.1, on the reverse strand, counting down.
TTTCAGTTTTTCTGGGAAAATAACCTGAAGGGGAATAGCTAGGTTGAAAGGGACTTCAATCTCAGTTTTTGAAGAATCTCCACACTGATTTCCATGGTGGCTGCACCAGTCTACACTCCCACCAACAGTGTACAAGCATTCCTTTTTCCCAACACCCCAACAACATTTGTTGTTTGTTGATTTCTTCTTTTTTTATAATTTTATTTAAAAAAAGAGAAAAGCCAGAAAAGAAGAACTAAAAGCAAAAGGCATAAACAACAACAGTAAACTCTAAACAATAACAATATGTTTTCAAAACAGAATGAAAGAAATTTAAAATGGCTGTTATATTGCATATTGTTCTCTTTTTTTTCAAAGAAAGAAAAGAGAATTAAACAAAATAGAAAAACAGAAAAGAAGGGTAGAACAATGCCAAATTAAAAAAATTATCATCATAGAATCACTAGTTGATATATTACTCATTGTCATCCTAAAGAATAATTGTCAAAGTCACAAAATCAGAGCATAAATAGTGGCTAAACACTCAAACACTGACAGTGCAAATCCTTCTGTTCAATGTTCCACATAAGTTCAGTAATATGGTCATCTACCTTACACACTATACATACCATTATACTCTAGAACACTTTCCTTCCCTTTCATTTTCACAATATCTATTACACCTTTTTGTCCCATTATTCTGTAGGTTTTTATTATTTTTTTAACACTAGAGAGACAATGTGACATTAATAATGTGAGTCTTGTTCATTTCACTAATGAGGATATTTTCAAGTTGCCTCCATTTACCTATAAAGGCCTCGAGATCATCTTTTTTATAGCTGAGTAGTATTGCATTGTATAACAATGCCACATTTTTTAAAATCTATTCTGCATTGATGGGCATTTTGGTTGTTTCCAAGATTTAGCTATCACAAATTATGCTGCTATAATATAGGTGCACATATATCACTATGATATGACCTTTTCAGTTTTTCTGGGAAAATACTCAGGAGGGGAATAGCTGGATTTAATGCAACTTCCAATCCTTGTTTTTTGAGGAATCTCCATAGTTATTTCCATAGTGGCTGCACCAGTCTGCACTTCCTCCAATAGTATAGAAGTGTTCCTTTTTCCCCACAGCCTCACCAACATTTGTTATCAGTTGATTTCTTGATGGCAGCTATTCTTTCTGGGGTGAGATGAAATCTCAGAACTGTTTTATTTTACATTTCTTGAATGACCAGTGATGGTGAACATTTCTTCATGTATTTATTTACCATTTGTATATCTTCCTCTGAGAACTGTGTGTTCATCTCAGATGACCATTTTTGGAGAGGGTCTTTGAATTTGGGAGGCTTGATGTTTTTCAATTCTTTATATGTTCTTGAAATAAGTCTTTTGTCTGAAGGGTTGCTGGTTAGAGTTCTTTCCCACTCTGTGGGTTTTCTTTTCACTATGTTGGTGATTTCTTTTGAAGTGCAGAAACTTTTCAATAATATGAGATCTCAGTGGTTGATACTTTGAAACGTTTCCCATGCAGTTTGCATTTTGTTTATGAATTCTCTGCCTACCCCTATGTCTCCAAGACTTCTACCTATCTTGTCTTCCAGTAGATTTAGTGCTTCTGTTTTAATATTTAGGTCTTTGATCCATTTAGACTTTAGTTTTGTGCATGGTGATAGGCCTGGACCTAGTTTCAGTCTTTGGCATGTGGAGAGCCAATTTTTCCATGTCAGTTGATTTCTTAATGGCAACAATTCTCTCTGGAATGAGGTGGAATCTCAATGTTGTTTTAATTTGTGTTTCCTGAATGACCAGTGATTTTGAACTTTTCTTTATGTATTTACCTGCCATTTGTATTTCTTCATCTCAGAAGTATTTATCTCAGATGCCCATTATGGATTGGGTTTTTGAATTCAAGGGTCTAATGTCTTTCAATTTTTACATATTCTAAATAAAGTCCTTTGTCTGATGAATAGCTGGTTAAAATTTGTTCCAAGTTTTTAAATTTCTTTTGAGGTGAAAAAACTTTTTAATAAAATGAGATCCCAGTTGTTTATTCTTTGAAGTACATCCCATGCAATTTGCATTTTGTTCATGAACTCTTTGCATATCCCTATATCTTTAAGTTTTTTTTTACCTACCTTGTCTTCCAGTAGATTTAGTGTTTCTACTTTAATATTTAGATCTTTGATACATTTTCACTTTAGTTTAGCGCATGGTGATAGACATGGGTAGCTTCAGTCTTCAGCATGTGGAAATCAATTTTTCCAGCACCATCTATTGAAGAGGCTGTCCTTCCAGTGAACGTGTTTAGTCAAATATAAGATGGCTGAAGGTCTTTGTGGTTGTGGCTGCATCTTCTAATCTATTCCATTGACCCTCTGGTCTGTTTTGTTGTTGTTTGTTTTTGTTTTTGCCAGAACTATGATGACTTTATCACAGTAGAACTGTAGTATAATTTCAAATCCAGGATTGTGAGTCCTCCTGCCTGGATTTTGTTGCCCAGGATTGCCTTTGCTATTCTATTCTGTTTGCAAATGAGTTTTAGGAATGTTTTTTCTAGGTCTGTGAGGTATGTTAATGGTATTTTGATTGGAATTGCATTAAGTATGTATAATAATTTTAGGAACATAACCTTTTTTACTATGTTCATTCTTCCCACTAAAAAGAAAGGGAGAGCACCTTTGCTCCCACTGGGAGGATAAAGGATTCACCTGACCCAGTTTTTTCTCTTCTTTATTTTTTTCATCCTCTCATGGTCCTTCAACCCAAGAATGTCAGTGGCTTCAAGGGTCATAGCATATGATGCCAGAACATGGACAAGGGTGGTGGTGCTTGCCTCTAATTCCAGAACCCTGCAGGCTGAAGAAGGAGGTCTCCATGAGTTACAGCTTCTGTCTGAGCAAGAAATGGAATGTTTCGGCACCAGAAATTCAGAGCTGGAAGATATTTAACTCTCAACAAATGAGTTCTTCTCTTGAACTTTGCTGCATTCCTGTGCTTTGAATTTCTTTAGAAAACTGATCTTAAACAGTCATCAGATTATACTATTGACCTCAAAATCATATCATTGGCTGTCCCAGACTGCTTCAGCTGGCTTGTCCTTCCACCAGGAAGATTGCAGAAGCCCACCTCAGGCCTAAAGGTGCCCTGGACTCCTTCTGCTGGGCCTGCCCTTCCAACGGGAACATCAGAAGACCTTAGCAAGCTCCAGTCAGTGTGAAAAAACTTGGAACTTCGCTCCCAGATAGTGAACCTTGCACTACAGAGGATTAACTGTAGGTGTAAGGAGGTGTCGGGTGGGTAAATAGGGCCAGTAGTAAAGCCCCCTCCAGCTAACTGTAAGACCTTGGTGAGTTGGAAGAGTGTGAGTGACCCCACCTACACACAGAAAACACCAGGCAGTGTGAAAATGGCAAAACGAAAAAGCAAAATGCAGTCTCAAACATCCAATCCACCAGAAGCAAGTACAGGAGACATTGAAATAGAGGACCCCAAAAGTAACAAACCAAGAATCTCTGAAAAGATAGCAAGACAAATTAAAAAAAACAACTCCATGAGGCTATAGAAGAAATCAAATTAGAAGTGGTCTCCCATGTAAAGATAGAAATAACAACTTTAGTAAAGGAGTTGTTGAATGCAACTAAGGAAGAAATATAGAAAAAAGAACAGGACCGTGGGAAACTGATTGAAACCTTGAATGAACAATATAGAAAACAAGCAGAATTCATGAAACAAACTCAAAGAGACATCCAAAAAACAAAAAATTCTATTGAAAGCTGGCAAAACCATTTAAATGAAGTTGAGGATAGAATTTCAGGATAGACCTTGAGGACAGGACCGCAATTAACGATCATGAAAGGAGAGAACTTTTAAAAATAACAAAGCAGCATGAAATGACAATCCAGAAGCTTCATGATGATGCCAAGAGCAACAATATAAGATTAATGGGCATTAGCAAGGATGCAGGAGTCCAGGCAAATGACAAATGTAAAGTATTTACAGAAGTAATAGCAGAAAATTTCCCAAACATAAGGAATCTGATATGCAGCTAAGTGAGGCACATAGAATGCCAAACAGTCACAATCAACATAAATCTACACCCAGACACATAATAATTAAGATCTCAGACATACAGCATAAATACAGAATACTAAAAGCTGTTAGAGAAAAGACACAACTCAACTGTCAAGGAAAGCCCATTAGAATCACAGCAGACTTTTCAGCACAAACCTTCAAGTCAAGAAGAGCTTGGAGTGAGGTATTTCGAACCGTGAAAGAAAACAACTTTCAACCCAGACTGATGTACCGAGCAAAACTTTCATTCAGATTTAATGGAGAAACAAGATACTTCCATGACAAACAACAACTGAAGAAATTCACACCCACCAAACCAACCCTAGAAAGAGTACTGAAAGACATACTAAACAAAGATAAAAAGAACCACAATCCCCAGAACAACAACAGTAAGAAACCACCAGGTAGGATAAGCAATTAAATAAGGGGAAAAAGCAGAAAGAAACAACTGGAACATAACGTGGCAAAGTTGAGCCAGTACATGATACCCATAAATGTAAATGACCTCAATACACATATCAAAAGAAAGAGGTTGACAGAATGGATCAAGAAACATGATTCCACAATATGCTGAATACAAGAAGCATATATGACCCAAAAGGAAACTCATAGATTAAAAGTCAAAGGATGGAAAACAGTATTCCATGCAACAGGAACCCAGAAAAAAGCAGGGGCAACTATTCTATTTGCAGACAACATGAACTTGAAACCTAAAATGATTAAAAGAGATAAAGAAGGTTAGTACATACTCCTTAATGGAAAATTCAAGAGGAAGAACTAACAATTATAAATATATATGCACTAAATACAGGAGCACCCAACTATACAAGACAGATACTAATGGACGTGAAAAACCAAATACACAAAAACACAATTATAGCAGAGGATCTTAAAAGCCCATTGTCACAAAGAGATAGATCAATTAGACAAAAAGCCAGCAAGGAAATTACAGAACTGAATCATATCTGTCAGCAATTGAACTTAGTAGATGTTTACAGGGTGTTCCACCCAACCACATCAGAATACACATTCTTCTCAGCAGCACATGGGAGATTCTCCAAAATAGACCACATATTACTCCATAAAACATTCTTAAGTAAATGCAAAAGTATTGAAATTATCCCATGCATAATATCTGACCATAGCGCACTGAAATTAGAAATTAATGGCAAAAGAAATTGCAAAACCTGCATAAATACATGGAAATTAAATAACAGCCTTTTGAACAAGCAGTGGGTTACAGATGAAATTAAAGAAGAAATAAAGCAATACCTACAAGTCAATGAAAATACAGAAACAACATGCTATAATCTGTGGGATGTAATGAAAACGGTCTTAAGAGGGAAATATATAGCAATAAACTGTCATATCAAGAACACAGAATGAGCACAAATAAACAACCTAATGCTCCATCTCAAGCTTCTAGAAAAAGAAGAGCAAGCTAAACCCAAAGCTCAAAGAATTGAGGAATTTGTAAGATTAGAGCAGAAATCAATGTAATTGAAACTAAAGAAACAATACAAAGTATTAATGAATCAAAAAGCTGATTTATTGAGAGAATAAAAAAGGTTGACAAACCCCTAGATAACCTTATTAAGAAAAAGAAAGAAAAAAACCCCCAAATGCAATAAGAACTGAAAAGGGGGAAATTACTACAGGTCCCATGGAAATTTAAAAGATCGTGAATACCTACTTTGAAAATCTCTACTCACATAGAGTGGAAAACACAGAGGAAATGGACAGATTTCCAGAAACGTATGAACTACCAGAGCTCAACCAAGAATATATAGCAATTTTGAACAACCCAATATCAGCTATTGAAATTGAAAATGTAATTAAAAACTTACCAACAAAGAAAAGCCCAGGTCCGTATGGATTCACAGCTGAATTCTACAAGAAATTTAGAGAAGACTGGATGCCAATACTCCTTCAAATCTTCAATGAAATTGAGAAGAAAGAAATCCTCCCTAAATTATTCCTAGAGGCAAGCATTACTCTGATACCAAAACCAGGGAAAGATCCAACCAAAAAGGAGAACTATAGGCCAATCTCACTAATGAACATTGATGCAAAGATTCTCAATAAAATACTGGCAAATAGAATGCAGCAAATCATCAAGAAGATTATACATCATGACCAAGTGGGGTTCATTCCAGGAATGCAGGGATGGTTTAACATATGCAAATCAATAAATGTAATACACCACATCAACAGAGTCAAAAACAAAAACCACGTGATCATCTCAATAGATGCAGAAAAAGCTTTCGACAAAGTCCAACACATGTTCATGATAAAAACCCTTGAGAAACTCAGAATACATAGCATCTACCTCAACCTTATAAAGGCCATCTATGACAAACCAACAGCCAACATTATAGTAAATGGACAAAAACTGAAAGCTTTCACTTTAAAATCAGGCACAAGGATGTCCATCACAACTCCTTTTCAATATAGTTCTGGAAACACTAGCCAGGGCAATCAGACAAGAGAGAGAAATAAAAGGAATAAAGATAGGAAAGGAAGAAGCTAAATTATCACTATTTGCAGATGACATGATACTCTATATACAAGACCCAAAAAACTCCATTAAAAGACAACTAGAGATAATAAACAAGTTCATCAGTGTAGCTAGATACAAAGTCAATGCTCAAAAATCAATAGCATTCCTACACACAAACAAAAAACTCACTGAGAGAGAAATTATGGAAATATCGCCCTTTACAATAACATCTAAAAAAATGAAATACTTAGGAATCAGCCTAACTAAAAATGTAAAACACCTGTATGCTGAAAATTATACTATGCTAAAAAAGGAGATTGAAGAGGACATTAGAAAATAGAAGGATATTCCTTGCTCTTGGTTAGGAAGAACCAACATTGTGAAAATGGCCATAATCCCAAAACACCATTGACATACCTCACAGATCTAGAGAAGACACTCCTAAAATTCATTTAACGCAATCCCAACCAAAACACCATTGACATACCTCACAGATCTAGAGAAGACACTCCTAAAATTCATTTGGAAACAGAAGAAACCTGGAATAGCAAAGGCAATTCTGTACAACAAAGGCAAGGCAGGAGACATCTCAATTCCTGACTTGAATCTATACTACAAAGCCACAGTGATAAAATCAGCATGCTACTGGCAAAGAAATAGACCTGAGGATCAATGGAACAGATTAGAATATGCAAGCACAACCACAAAGACACTCAGCCACCTGATATTTGACAAAGGGCCTAAATATGTCCACTGGCAGAAGGACAGCCTCTTTAACAAATGGTGTTGAAAAAATTTGCTCTCCACATGCTGAAGACTGAAACTAGATCCATGCATATCACTGTGCACAAAACTAAAGTCTAAATGGATCAAAGACCTAAATATTAAAACAGAAGCACTAAATCTACTGGAAGACAAGATAGGTAGAATTCTTGGAGACATAAGGGTAGGCAGAGAATTCATGAACAAAATGCAAACTGCACAGGAAACACTTCAAAGAATCAACAACAGGGATCTCATATTATTGAAAAGTTTCTGCACTTCAAAAGAAATCACCAACAGAATGAAAAGAAAACCCTCAGAGTGGGAAAGAATTTTAGCCAGCAACCCCTCAGACAAAGGACTTATATCAAGAACACATAAATAATTAAAAAATATCAAGCCTCCCAAATTGAAAAACCCTCTCCAAAAATGGGCATCTCAGATGAACACACAGTTCTTAGAAGAAGATATACGAATGGCAAATAAATGCATGAAGAAATGTTCACCATCATTGGTCATTCAAGAAATGCAAATTAAAACAACATTGTGATTTCATCTCACTCCAGAAAGAATGGCTGCCATCAAGAAATCAACTGATAGCAAATGTTGGCGAGGCTGCAGGGAAAAAGGAACACACACTGCTTCTCTGTTGGTGGGAGTGTAGCCTGGTGAAACCACATGGAAATCCATATGGAGAATTCTCAGAAGACTAGGATTGGAAGCCCCATTCAATCTAGCTATTCCCCTCCTGGGTATTTTCCCAGAAGAAATTAAAAGTTTGTATTACAGTGATATATGTGCACCCATGTTCATTAGCAGCACAATTTGTAATAGCTAAATCTTGGAAACAACCAAGATGCCCATCAACTGCAGAGTGGATGAAAAATATGAGGTATTTTTATACAATGGAATATTACTCAGCTATAAAAAGGATGATCTTGAGGCCTTCATAGATAAATGGAGACAACTTGGGACTATCCTCAATAGTGAAATAAAGAAGAATCATATTTATAAATATCACATTGTGTCTCTAGTATAAAAAGTAGTAAGAACTATGACAGTAATAAAACCCTAAATATGTAACTGCTATTGTAAAAAAGAGAGGAAAAGACAGTGCTCTAAGGGATAAAATTGCATATATGTTTGAGTATGTAAAATGGATGACCATATTGCTGAATCTTTGTTGGATCTTTGAGCAGAACTGTTTGCAATCTCACTATTTGAATGTCTACTATGTATCCTTTAACTTTGTAACCAGAACAACTACATCCAAGATGACAATACATAATTTATTAACTAGTGATCTCTTAGTGTTTTTTTTCTCTTTGTGTTTTTTTCTTTTAGAATTCTGTATTGTTGCTACCCTTTTTTCTGTTTTGCTTTTTTTTCCTCTTTAAATAAAATTTTAAAAATGTGTAATTGCCATTGTAAAAAGAGAGGAAATAGTAAGTACTATAAAAGATATAACTGTGTGTATATTTAAGTGTGTAGGATTGATAACCGTATTTCTATGTTCTTGTTGGATTGTTAAACAGATCTGTTGGCAGCTCACTGCTTGAATGTCCACTTTGTATGCTTTAACTTTGTAACTTGAACAACTATTTCCAAAAGGACAATATGCAATTTATCAACTAATGATTTCTTAGTGTTTATCTTTTTTTGAAATTCTGTAATATTTCTACCTTTTTTCTGTTTTTTTCCTCTTTAAATAAAAAAAGAGAAAGGGATATTTTCCATTTTCTGAAATCCTCTTCAACCTTATTTTTTAGAGTACTATAAGATTTCAAGTCTTTTACATCCTTTGTTAGGATGATTTCTAAGTATTTTATTTTTGGGGGGGTGCTATTGAGAAAGGTGTTATTTCCATAATTTTTCTCTCAGTGAGTTTGTTGTTTGTGTACAGGAGTGCTATCAATTTTGAGCTCTAAATTTGCATCTAGTTACACTGCAGAATTTGTTTATTAACTCTAGTAGTCTTTTGATGGAGTTTTGGGGGTCTCCTATGTAGAGTATCATGTCATCTGCAAATAGTGATAATTTAACTTCTTCCTTTCTTATCCTTATTCCTTTTGTTTCTCTCCCTTGTCTAATTGCTCTGGCTAATGTTTCCAGAACTATATTAAATAGGAGTGAACAACCTTGTCTTCTTCCTGATTTTAGAGTGAAAGCTCTCAGTTTTTGTACATTTAGTTTGATGTTGGCTGTTGGTTTGTCATATACAGCCTTTATCAGATTGAGGTCGATACCATCTATTCCGACTTTCTGTAGGGTTTTTATCATGAACAAGTGTTGGATTTTATCAAAAGCTTTTTCCGCATCTATTGAGATGATCATTTGATTTTTGTCTTTGGCTCTGTCGATGTGATGTATTATATGTATTGATTTGCATATGTTGAACCATTCCTGAGATAAATTCTACTTGATCATACTATATAACCTTCTTGATGATTTGCTGCATTCTATTTGGTAGTATTTTCCTGAGAACTTTTGCATCACTGTTTGTTACAGAGATTGACCTACAGGTCTCCTTTTTTTTGCATCTTTATCTGGTTTTGGTATCAGAGTAATACTTGCCTCCAGGAATGAGTTAGAGAAAATTGCTTCCTTTTCTATTTCATTAATGAGTTTGAGGAGTATTGGCATTAAATCTTCTCTAAATTGCTTATAGAATTCAGCTGTGAATCTATCAGTACCTGGAATTTCCCTTGCAGGTAAATTTTTAATTACATTTTTAATTTCAGTAACTGATATTGTGTTATTCAAAATTTTTATATTTCTTGATGAGCCTTGGTCATTTACATGCTTCTAGGAATCTGTCCATTTCCTCTGTGTTTTCTAACCATCATGTGTAAAGATTTTCAAAGTAAATATTCAAAATCTTCTGAATTTCCACAGTATCAGAAGTGTTTCACCCTTTTCATTCATTACTGCATGAATTTGAATTATTTCTCTTTTTTTCTTGATAAGTTTGGCTAGGGTTGTTTCAATTTTGTTTATTCTTTCAAATAGCCAACTCTTTGATCCATTAGTTCTTTCTAATGCTTTCTTAATCTCAATTTATTTTCTGCTCTGATAAGTATAATTTCATCTCTTTTTTGTTCTTTGGACTTGACTCGCTTTTTTTTATGAACTTGTGGTGAAGTATTAGGTTATTTGTGCTTATTCTGTTTTCCTGATGTCACAGTTCATTGCTCTATATTTCCCTCTTAGGACCACTTTCATTGTTTCCCATAGGTTTTGGTATGTTGTATCTTCATTTTCACTGAATTGTAGATATTGTTTATTTTCTGGTTTAATTTCCTCTGTTTAGGTGGGTGTTATTTAATTTTCATGAGTTTATATTGGTTTTGCAGTTTCCTTTGGTATTGATTTCCAACTTCAGTGCAATATGGCTAGATAATATGCATGGGGTAATTTCAATCCCTTTGCATTTACTTAAGTTTATTTTATGGAGTAATATATGGTCTATTTTAGGGAATATCCCTTGTGCAGCTGAGAATAATGTGTATTCTGATGTTGTTGGGTGGAACACTCTGCAAACATCTAGTAAGTCCATTTGTAAAAAATCTATACAATAATCTTCTTAATGAACATGGAGTAAAAAAAACTCTCTACAATGTTGGCAGAATATAATAAATAATGAAAAGAATTATGCATCATGAGTAACTATGTTTTATCCTATGGTTGCAAGGGTGGTTCAGCATATGCAAGTCACAGAACTAGAGGCAGATGCCACAAGACTATAGCAATAGCTGCAGAAAAGGAGCTTAAGAAAATCCAATATTTATTTATGATAAAAACATATAGAAAATAATTATCAAAAGTCTTTACATCAGTGTGATAAAAAATCCTTTATGATATACCAATGGCAAACATTAATTTGCAGAAAAACTGAACGATTTCCCTCTAAAATCAAGAACAAGACAAGGATGACCATATCACCACTCTTATTCAACATAGTATTCAAAACATAGTCCAGAGCAATTGGGCAAGAGAATAAAATAAAGAGCTAATTTTAGAAAGGAAGGATTCAATTATTATTTTCAGATGACATGATCCTCTATATAGAAGACTCAAAAATTTCCATCAAAATACTTCAATTAATAAGGAAATTCAGGAATGTAGTAGGACATAAAGTCAGCATACAAAACTAATAATGAGAAAGATATTAGGAAAACAATACCTGCCAAGAAAAATTAAATATATGGGAATTAACTTATTCAAGAAAATGAAATACCTCTATAATAAAAACTACAATACCTTTGAAAAGAGGATTGAAGATGGTATCAGAAATGAAAATATATCCCTTATTTCTGGATGGGCAGACTCAATATACTAAATACTTCAAAAAAAGAAATATATATATATATATATATACATATACATATATCTCACAAAACTATATATATATATATATATATATATATATATATATATATATATATGCAAGTTCCAATAACAGTCCTCATGAACTAGAGAAAACAGTCCTAGAATTTATATGGGGCCTGGATAACAGAAGCAATCTTGGTCAATGTGATAAAATAGGAGGCAGGCATCACAGTATCATCCTCAAGTTATACAATCATTAAAAACAGCATGGTATTGGGAAATGAACAACTATATGGATCAATGAAGCAGAATAGAAGCTGAAGAAATAAATCCAGACACATTTATTTGATCTTCAACAACAAAATATATAGGTTGAACAAAAGATAGCATCTTTAGCAAATGTGTGAGAAGAATCGTTACTTATAAGCAGAAGACTGAAGCTAAGTCCATATCTCTCACCATGTACTAAACTAAAATCAAAATGTATCAACATTCTAAATATTAAAGCACAAACAGATAACTTATTGGAAGACAAAATAGGTAAAACTCTTGAATTCATAGGTATAGGCAAGAATTTTCCAAACAAAATTCAATCACACAAGAAATAGGAGTAAGAGTCAACTAATGGTGTTATATCAAATAAAACTTCTGCATAGGAAAAGAAACAATTGTTAGAATGAAGAGACAATCTACAAAATTGTAAAAAAACATTGCCAGTACATTTCAGATAGAGAAAGAATATCTGGACTATATAAATAAACAAAAAACTAGACCCCTCCAGCGTGAAAGACCAAATTAAAAACTGGGCAACTGAAATGAACAGACACTTCTCATAGGAAAAAGATAAAAGTGACCAACAAGTACATGAAAAATATTCAACTCCACTGACCATTGAAAAATGCAAATTAAAAATAACATTGAGATGTTGAGGCAGAAAATTAGGGCATGTCAGAGTGGCTGGAAAACAGGTGTCTTGGTTACTTTTCTCTCATTGCTGCGACAAAATGCCCAACACCCAAAGTGAAGGAAGGAAAGATTTATTTAGCTCACAGTTTGTGGAGGTTTTGGTCCATAATCATCTGGCTCTAAGAAAGACTGGCACGTGGCAAAGTGCAACAGTTCAGGGCAGCAGAAAGCAGCACAAGCAACAAGAGCAAAAGGGGAGGAGCACAGAGAAAAGACTTTTTCTGTCCCTTGTGTTGTATGTTAGCCACATCCACTTGGGCGTAGCACTCAGACTCAGACTTGGGCCATGAGTCATTCGCAAACTCTGGAAGCCCACCCTTATCACTGCATGAGGCTTTGAGGGGACATGCAGACTCAAACCATAGCAACAGGATATAACTTGTCAAAGAGGTGGAAATTAGGCAAAATAACAGGATGTGACCTGTTAATCACAGCTGGAGTACATGGGTGCAGCAATTTCCGATAGACAAGATCTGAGAGTGTATAAAAGATGGTGGCCATTGACTTGACTGCCACTGAAGTTTTTCTGTTCTCTTGTCTTCCTGTTTCTGTAGTAGTCTGTCCTGCTTTCAGGTTGTATCTCTTCTATCTCATATTTTTTACTCTTTCCTTCTCTCTTTACTTTAAAGTTTAAGTCACATTTTTGTGTTCATTTTTTTCCTAGACAATTTTTTGAGCTGGATAAAAAGAGCATAGAACCACTGGACACTGTACATCTGGAAATAATACCAACTTACTTGACAAAAAAATGGCTACTATCAAGAAATAGAAAGATAAATGCTGATGTGGCTCCAATGATAAGGAACTTTCCCTACATTTCTTATGGGAATGTAAACTAGTACAAGTAATATGGGTATCACTATGGAGATTTCTAAAACAAAACAAAACAAAACAAAACAAACAAACAAAAAAAACCCCTAGAAATAGAAATTCCATTTGACCCAGATATTCTTCTTCTAAGAACACTCTCAAAAATGTTATAGACATCATATTACAGCACTGTTAATGTCTATAGCAGTACAATTTCTAATGGCTAAATCTTGGAAGCAGTTGTCTCCATCATCAGACAACTAAATTAAGAAAATATAGTACATAATAAAATACTATTTGCTTATTAATAAGATTAAGTAGAAGGATTTGTAGGAAAATCAATACATCTTGCAAATGCAGTGTTAAGTGAAAAAAAATCAGACATGCAAGTTTACCAGATGGTTTCTATCACATGAGAAATCCAAAGTATAAATAAAGAGACAAAATGAAAGACTGATAAAAGGAGAGTGAAACAGATCTTTTGCAAATTGAAAAGAGACCATGAAAGCAAAGGTAAGGACCATGTATGTGTGGCAATTATGCACAATAAACATAATCATTCTGGTAATAATCTTAGTAACAGTAATCATCATCATCATCAAGGAAGTAGATCTAGGGGCAGAGGGAGGGAAGAGGGTGAAAATGTATGTTAAAATACATGTACCTACTCCCTAAGATTAATGTAGACATCAGGTACTGCAAATATGTATTAATAAAAATATTTTTAAAAGACTAAATTATTAACATCCATAAGACTTAATAGGTGACACTAACACAGAGAGAAGAAAAATTGAACATGAAGGACCACCATCAGGTAAACAGGGAAATAACTACTAGATTCTGCTTCGGTTTAATTATGTAAAGAAGAACTTCTGTTTGTCAAAGTGCAGACTGAATTGTGTTTAGTTCTACCCTATGTAACCACACCTTCTCCTTTTCTCCTTCGTAAATGTCTATGAATCTAAATCAAATGTGCTTCTATGCAAAGAATTCAGTAAAATGTTGTGTAGAAGACAAGTGACACCAAAAAAAATGAGTTTAGAGAAAACACTATTTCCTGGGGCAGAACTGAAACAAATTTCTGGTTGCTATCAGAAATCCAGTGACAAAATCCTGAGTTGTGTGGTGTGGTGAGTTCTTGGATATATTGCTGCCTGGGCATTTGTCAAGGAGGCTTAAAGAAAGCTGGTGAACATAATTAGCAGTGCTGCACTTGAAGAATAATGAGGTAAGTTTGGTGGCAGAAATAATAAAGTTTCATGAGCTAAAGATCTCCTGAAAAGTGAGTTTTAGCAGCAAACACTATTCACTTTTGGAATGTAAGGAAACACCAAGAATTGAAATCTTAGGAGAAAGGAATATTGAATGTTTAGACAGTTGCATGGAGCACGCTTCCCCTGGGGGTGTATTGGAGCACAGTAATCTGCATACCTCTGTTCTAACATAGGAAAGTACCATTTCTCATATATGTATCTAGTTACTTTAGTGAAATAGACTAAATAATCAAACAAAATAAATTTCCTTCATTTAATGTAATACAGATTCTAGCATAGAATGGTATATCAAACCACCATCACTGTGCAAGTAAAGTTAAATGGATTCAATTAATATTGTCACATCAATTATGGTGAGCAGCACTTCCTTTCATAATATGAATCTTTCAAGAAAGTGCAATGTTGCTCACATATATGTATGTGCCCATTATAGTGGGCTGTTCTTTTAAAATACACTCTTTCAAATGTACTACAAAGATCCTTTTTGTATTATAGTCTTTTTCCCATAGGCAAATACGTTTTTGAACTCACTAATGAAAAAAAGGCATTTGCTATATTTCCTAGCATCAAGACCAATTTTAATAGGTCAAAATTTAAATAACTTTTACCTCTTTCAAACAAATGTTAGTGGCTATTTCACCCCAGATGAAGTACTTCATATTTGTTTGGCAAAAAAAATCATTTGTTTAGTGTCTGTGTCTTTGGCAAAACCTCCAAGGAGACAATAAATCATGGCATACCTATAATGTTATTTATCATACTGTTACCTGCTCAGTAGAAAATCTATACTTCAAATTGATTGTAGGGTAGCGAGTGCATGATGGCACACCACACACTGTCTGATCATGGCACTTTCCTCCCATACACATAAAATATCCCAATTGCTTTTTTTTATATGCAACAAAAAGCAGCTTTGGTTATCTAGGCTTCCTTCTAAAGAGGTCTGCGGCATGATTGAACAGATTGATTCACTTCATATCAATTATATTTTAAAGCACAACGACTGATCATTTACTTCTTTACCTATTTCACACATTTTAGTAACAAGAGAAACGTTTGCATCAATGCATTCATCAAGCTCTTTGTACATTTTATGAGGATGAACTTTGATAACATAGTACCAATATACCCTGTTTTACCTTGTGTAGGAAACAGACAAAAGTACAAAGAATCTACCAGTGGGGCAAAGAATTCCACTGAAGCTTCAGTTGTGTAATTGTTGTCATTGTTTGTAATTGCACAAAATTCTTTAATATCACAGGATGAGATTTAACTGCTTGAACAAAATGCATTCATTTTGGCCAGGTCTTTGTTTAGATTTAAACACCCCAAATGCAAGTATCTTTAAGCTTCTTTTGATACCAGAATGTTTTAGGGTCAACTACCACTGGGTAGTTTCTGACAATTTACCAGCATGTTTGATGATTAAAGATGTGTAACAGCAGTTTGATGACCGAGTTGCGCATATTTTTAGTATAAAAGTCCTCATATAATGAACATGGCTATAATTTTGTGGTGTGATTCATATGTCACCAATCAGCTGAAGATTCTGTTACTCAATACAGATGGAAATTCCAATTGGCAAAGTGGAGAAGCCTTGTTGTTGGTGGCTCGAGGTTTTGAGAGCTAACAGTTCTGAAGCCTGAGTGTCGGTGGCTCTTGGCACTCATTGTTTGTAGCTTCCCCATCAGATCTTCAGCAGCTGAAGCTTGTAGCACCTTTATCAGTTTTTGAGCTCTTCCAGCAGCCTGAACTGCCTCTCTGCGGTTTTCCACAAGTTTCTACTGGACCCTTCTGCTAGTTGCTATCCGTTTTGACTTGTTAATACTGTCGGTCTCTGATGATTGTTGCTGCCCATCTTGGCTGATCTTCATCAGGTGTACCCATCTCTGGAACTCTTCAGGGTCAGCGAGCCTACTGTTACTATTTGTAAGACAAACTGCTCTGCCCAGACTACCTGAAAAGCCTGACAAGCAGATTTTCAAGCCAACCTAAGCAGGGCTTTATTGGACCTGTGCTGTGGTGTAGGGCTGTAGTGCACAGGAAGGAGCGAACCTCTTTGATTCAGCTGAGGCCTGTGACAGAACCCTGATATAGAAAAGCAGTGAGCTGCACATGCACAGTTCAGTTTTTCAGATCTTCTGGCGAGCTTTCACAATAGTGGGATGGCAGGACAGGGTGGAATCATCAAGGGCTTGCAAGTGTGAGTCATGTGGGATAATTGTAAGCCACAAGCTTGCTGCAGCCAGGACAGGTACCTCCTGGAATGGCTGCAGGGATCCAGGACAACCACAAGTCTTGTGACCTTAGTTCAGCAAAACTTTTGGTTATAGCACTGCTACCTTAAAAACACTTTAAATGAGATAAAAAAAAAAAAAAACCTGGGGACCCTCTTACCCCATGGATGTCATTTTGGACAGTTTGGAAGAAAAAAAAATGCCAAGTTTCAACTTACTAGGTTAAAGTATTAATGGAGAATGTACTAAAATCCCATTCCTTTGTATTACCAATATGTGCAGCAGCATCTGCCTGTGAAAATTTGCTCTAGAGACAACAGTATTCATTTCTAAATGTATAACTATGCATTATGTATAGATGGCATTTAATGTATAAATCTCAGCCTTCATTGATTTTTTCTTTAGCTTGTTGTGAACACCTTGGTTTTGTTTAATTGAAACATTTGTGTATATGTAATACTGAAGTATCAATATAGGCAGTAGAAATACTTCATGGGCTTGCTGCAAATACTTGTAGTATTCTGTATCTACAAATAAAACAGCACATAGTTTGATATTTAAGTAAAAAGCACTGCTACCTTGACATTTCCAATATCTCTGTGAACATGGGGACTGACTGACTATCCTGGCTCTTGAGGAATCTGCAGGGGGGCTGGCTGGGTCAGTCATAAACTCAGAGTTATGGATTTCAGGGACACCAACAAGGGGTCTTTATCCATCCTGATCTTTGCTCTGTCTAGCATTGTTTTCCATCCAGTCTCAGGGGTGGCAGCGGTTCCTCAAATGGCAGCAACAAGAGAGGAGCTTCAAAGCTGTCAGTCATGACAAGACCTGTGTCACCACTGTCTTAGGGGCAGTTGCTTGAGTAATCCCAGGAGTGTCAAAAAGACCTTGCTCCAGGCCACCCTCAAGGAGGCAAGGTGGAGCTAGAGAAAGAGACACTGGATCTATCACAAAGTCATATCCTTTCTGACCGTCAAAGAGGAGAGGAAAAGGTCAGGCTTCACGCTTTTTACTACCTCAAAAGTATACAAATGCTTCTAGGCTGCAGAATTTTGGTACAGAATTACAATAGAACAATACTATTATAAAAATTCACTCATTAACTATATCAATACCCCAAAATATGGTGGTACCCATATAGAGTATGACCAAACAAGTTCTTCTCCACTGTACACAATGTGATTATTTGCCTAACTTATTAACCAGTACTTTTCATCAGCAGTTTGTAAATGAGTGAGCTGAGAATGGAAAGGTGAAGCTGTATAAAACAGTGTGCTAACTGGGATTCAGGCACAGAAAATTTAAAATCTTAACAGCTCTATCAGTCTGCTTCTCAATGCACTGGAAAGTAATGCATATTCAAGCTGGGACCAGGAAATTTATTCCTTTCGAGTCATGTTATCATGGTTAAATTTTTATATTTGAATATTTGCCTTTTAAACAAGTTTAGAGTAACTCATATCCAGGGAGAAAAGTTAGGTAACAAGTTTTAGTGTACTAAAATGTGTTCAAAGATTAGCAAATAATACCACTATATTCATCACATTAATATTTTAGCACAGAAATAAACATATCATGAAATAATGAAAATAAAATAAAAACCAAGAGGCAAACCAAGAGGCAAAATGGTCCTTAAAGCCCAGTGTGATGGAGCACTCTTGTGATCCTGGCACTTGTAAGGCTGAGGCAAGAGGATCATCACTAGTTCGGGTCATGCTTGGATACACAGTGAGTTTTAGTGCAGCCTAAACTACACACTGAGACTTTATCTCATAAAAAAAGTTCCTAAAGACTTCTTCTCCCAGATAAAATAACAAATCTGTCACCATTTTTAAAACACTCCCTCTTGATATCTATTGTTTTTCTATCCAAATAGATTTTTTTTCTGATTAGGGGCCATCTACATTAGGCCTATTTGTCCTATGCTCAATTTGGGAATGTTTCCAAATTCTTCAGTCTACCTGGTGTCAACAGACTGGTCCCAGGATTTGCTAAAATACAGAAATTCCTCCTTCTCTGATGCTTTGAGTTGCCACCGAGAACTGAGGCATCTGCTAAAAATTTTCATCATTTTAAAGGCTTTTAGTCATATAAAGAGTATATTAATTAGAATATAATTACAATTTGTCATTCTTCATTAAAATAAACCTAATTGAAATTCTTGCCATTTTACTACATAATGATTGATCCTTATTGATAGGTGTATCCTAAGTCTTATGACACAGCTGTTTTCTGCATATTCACATAATATTCTTTTGGCTCTAAGTTAGAGATAATAAAATAATTAATATACTGAATACTCAGTTAAATTCTATAAAATTTTATTCATAAAATAGAATAAAAGAAATTTTATAAAATGTATTATTGAATTGAAGTAGGATATGTTTACCCTCTTTTCTCATGTAAAAGTAGAATCTTTATTCAGTACTTTCTGATTTTTGTAAAGAAAGGAGGGTTGCTAACTTCTTATGGCCTCTTTTATTCTGATCATCACATTGAGATTTAACCACCAACCAAGAAATGATGAGTATTTTCTGAATTTCTGACGATTTTATGGCTGAATATCTATACTTCAAATTAAATAAGAAAGAATACACTATTTCTTCATCATCAGCCTTGCATACCTATAATTTATTGAGCAATACAATGTATCATAAAAACTACACAATAATCAAATCCCTTTTATTTTATAGACTTGGCCTTATATAAATAAAATATGCTTAAAACATAAAATAAAAGAAGTTACAAAAATAAAATCTTTTCCTAGCCATTCTTAAAAAGTGAATGGGAAGTGGGTACAAATAATCTGTACATCGTCTACTTCTCATTAACTTCCCTGTGACATGCAACCAAGTATGGGAATCAGGACAGAACTTAGAGAACCCCCAGTAACCAAACATAGTCCCAAGAAGGAACATTGAAAATAAAATAGTGTAATAACAGTTCAAAAGGAAAGTGTATGCCTTATCTTCATTAATTGCTTTTTATAAAAAGACACAACAATCTTTATGCCAATGAAAAAGTTATGAATTCTTTATGCAAGAAAATCTGAGGTACTAAGATAAAAATGTGTTTCAGAAAATAATTTGCATTTTTTGTTTTTTCTTTTTCCTTTCTCCCTCCCATCCATCTTTTCTTTCTTCTTTTTTTCTTCCTTCCTCACTACCCTGCCTCCTTTTCCTTTACCTCCTTTCTTTTTTCCTTTTTTGATTCATTCTTTCAATTTTCATTGACCAGTTTAAATTCTCTCCAGAACTCAACATGAATTCAGAGATACCAGAAATTGCTGTGTATAAATCTTAATACTTAAAGGTATTATTCTTCAGTATGCCATAGACTAAAGAAAAGTAGTTGAGAGTAAAGTATTTTAAGCTGTTAAATATAATTTTTGTATCTCCAATAATTGCAAATATTGGACATTTAAAATATGCAATGAACTGGCTGTGATAGTACAAACCTGTAATTCCAGTACTTGGGAGGCTGAGGCAGGAGGATCATTGCAAGTTAGAGACCAGCCTGGGCTACAAAGTGGACTCAAGTTTAGCCTGAATTGCATAGTAGCATCATGTCTCAGAAACACACAAAAAGGCAATAATTGCTTAATTACATTAGTTTATGGGTGTTAGCTCTATGCAATATTTCTATCTCACTAACAGATAATACCAAAATTGTAATTCGTGTATCCCACAGTCCTTTTTCAGGTAAATAATGCTATTTTGTTTACTGATGACCAGATCATTAACTAATCAAAAATTGGATTTGTTCTTTGACAAATGCTGCCTTTATTTGTCTCTGATTCATCTATAACTCCTGGATTAAGCATTTCTGTTATATTTGTGTGTCTTGTGTGTCAGAACTTCTTCATAATAATAGAAGGTAAAGAAGGTTGTGGCCTCCCACTGGAAACAGGCGAGTTTTTATGCACAGCAAGCTGGTGTACACACACAGCTTGGCTGGATGCTTGGTGTGTGATCCTTTGAAGCCTCTCCGAAGCCATTCCTCTTGACATTCTCACTGCAGTTAACTTTACAGCATTTCACACATTATATAAGATGAAATAAGCTGTTTGAAAACTGGCAGCAATTGCCTCTCAACATTTTGGTTATGATCAAGTGAAGAATAACAACAGAATGCAGCTAGTGACGGGAAAGAGATATAAGCAAGTGCCTACCCTGCATTCTTTGAATACACATTTTAGAAGTAAACATTTTCAATCTTAGATTTATCCATTAAATGACCTCCTGATTTATGTCAGAGATTTTAAATAGCATCTTGAAGCATTTTACGTTTTGCTTCCTGGTATGGGTATTCATTTAGTATTGCTGCTTAAAACATTATCACAAACTTGATGATTTAAATCAATTTCCACTCATTATCTTAGTTTTCAGAAACCACTGGTAGTTAGCACATCTTTCCACACTGTCTCTGAAAATAATGATGACAATGATAACGACAGCTGCAGTTCTGTCTGATGTTCAAGCTCCTTTTCAAGGTCACGTAGTGATGGAAAAATAAATGTTCTTACAGATGGAGATTTCATGATGGTTTCCTTCTTCAAAACCATCAGAGAGGGAGATTCTGACCTCAAGACCTTCTATAAAATGCTTGCCTGATTAAATCAGTGTTCCAAGAGCTCTTCTTTCTTGTAATTAACATAAAGTCAACTGACTTATGACTCATTAAATCTGCAAGGTCCTTTCACTTGTTCCACATGTAAGTAACATTAACTATCTGTTCAAAAGACACAGGTCTTACTGTATTCAAAACGCGAAGACTACATAAGACAGTGAGTCTTTTAGGGTATGTTATAAGATTCTACCTATCATACTGTGCTATTTTCATACTCAAGAACTGATTTTTACTCCAAAGAATAAAACTCTCTTCTGTTTAAATTTATGGACTAAAGATCACTAAGATCACTACTACCTTTTATACTTTGGTGAACTTTATTAGAATTGCTTCATTTGGTTTTAGTGACTTTTTATATAGATTTAATTTTTAACATAATGACAGTAGTACTCTTTGTATGTGCCATCTGTGTTCTAAGAACATTTGTATATTAATCTCATCCATACAGGAACCCTGTGACATAGATATTATTATCTCTACACTAAATATGAAGAAAATAAGATATAAAATGCCCAGATAATTTGTCTAAGGAAGTACTTTATAATTACAATATCAGAATTGACAAAAGCATAGTGTGATAAACTTAATATGAAAACCTAAATGTTTTGCTTTGGAAGATGTTGTATACAGCCAAAAATAAATTTAAAAAAAATATATATATATATATTGACAATACATATATCTAATGCAAAATTTCCTAATTTATTACTAATGAGAGTGTCTAAATATAATAAAACACAAAATATGGAATAATTATATGAAAAAATAGTTTAGTAAAAAATAAATATTGGAAATATGCTCAACATTTTTATAGTTAAGGAAATGTAAACTAAAACTGAAATTATGCATTGCCATATATATATATATATATATATATCAGAAAATAACAA
The DNA here is from genome assembly GCA_004027455.1 of Hydrochoerus hydrochaeris. Classification (NCBI taxonomy): domain Eukaryota; kingdom Metazoa; phylum Chordata; class Mammalia; order Rodentia; family Hydrochaeridae; genus Hydrochoerus; species Hydrochoerus hydrochaeris. The sequence continues at coordinate 152,691 of PVLA01001556.1, read as the reverse complement.
AAAATTTTAACATTATTTGTTATTATTGAAAATGTAGGTGAGCAGGCACCTTGACATAGAATCAAGTAGAATTTTATATAAGTATTTTCTTGAGGCAAAACTTAGTAATGTCTGTAATTTTTTAAAAATGGCCTATGACTCCATATTAAGGTTTATAATAATAAAGAAATTCTGGAATTGGCAGAAAGACAGGCCATAGATATAATAAATAAAATAGGCAAAAAAGAAATAAATATTCAATGAATTTTTATCAAAGAGGTAAAGCAAACCAATAGAATAAAGATAAATTATTCAAAACATGGTGCTGTGGCAATGAGCTATCAGTACAAAAATAACGAACCTTGATTTGAACAACAAATGCTGGCAAGAATGTAAAGACTATAAAAAGGTACAGCTACTCTAAGAAGCACTTTGGCAGTTTCTGTAAAATTACACACACGGTGCAGTAATTACATTCATCAACACTTATCCCGAAGAAATGGAAACTTGTGTTCACACAGAAACATTGCATGTGAATGCTCATATAGACTTTGTTGTAATACTCTAAAGCTGGAGAAAACCAATATGCCTATCATTGAATGGTTAAAAAATGTGGCCCATCTGTAATACACAATAATTAAAAAGAACCAACAATGGATAAACAAAACTCAGATGAATATTAGGGAAATTACTGATAAATATGATCAATTTCATTGTTACATAGGATGTCTACATGATTTTTATTACATAGCATTGTGGAAGTGACAAAAGTACAGTCAGAAAGATTGTTAGTTGTCATGTGTTAGAATACAGTGTGGGAGGACATTGAGTGTGAGTGAAGAAGGCAACAGGAAATTCTTGTAAATGAACCGCTATCTTGATGGCTGTAATGACTACAAGGACTTAAAATAAAATTTGATAAGTATATATATATATATATATATATATATATATGCAAATTGACAGAGACACATAAATAATTCCACAGGAATTTGGAGAAATCTGGATATGGTAGGCATATTGTGTCAGTCTACCAATTGGTATATTTTACCATAGCTTTGCAATTTTTAGTATAAGTGGGAAATTGGTAAATTTGTCTCTATTTTTTATAATACAATCCATAATCACTTCCAAATGATATGTTTAGTTTTAAAATGCATGACTTTTTACTGGCTGAATCTCCTCCTAGGCTCTATCTTAAACATATACAGGTACAAGGAAACACACACACACACACACACACAAACAAAATTTCTTTACAATGTCAAACTATTGTAAAACAACTAAATTCATCAAAAGAAGAATAATTCACTTATACAACTCTAAATAGTTGAGCTAATCACTGAAAGGAAAAATAAAGAAGTATTGCTCCTGAATGGATATTGAAATAACTATAAGATATGTGAAAGAAGAAAAATCTAGGAAAACAATATTAGATATAGAGAGTTATTTATTTTTAGGAAAAAATGACAAGGAAGATAGAGTGAATAGAGAAAACTGGAAAAAGAAATATTTCTAGTGTTTACTGTATAATTGTGACAATGATAGAACTGCCCTAATCAAATAATATAATATTTGATCATTGATTTTGATATGTGAACTTTTTTGAATTAAGAAATGCTTAGCAGATTAATAAAGCAGGCTGCCAAATGTGTCCAGGTAAGGAGGGGAGTGGCCTTAGTTAATATACACAGCCTCCCCTTCACCTGTTTCTCTCTGGCACTTTGCTCCTGCCCTGCTTCTTAACTCTCATGAACTAAGCAGCTTCACCCCATAGCCCACTTCTGTCAAGAGAAGTTTTGCTTCCATGAGATTTTTGCCTCAGGTGAGCCTTGTCAACTATGTCCTGGAATCTCCTGAAACTATGAGCTATGTTAACCTTTCCTCCTTTAAACTGGGTATTAGGTATTGTGTCTCAGAACAAGAATGATACATTCAGGGAGCAAGGTTAAATGAGAGTCTCCGCTGTCACTTACTGGGGCCACAGTTGGACTCCTATAGTGACCATGCTTTCCCAGGCTTGCTCTAGGCCAGTGACTAAGCACCACAGAGGCATGAGTGCTGTAACTTCTAACAGAAAAGTACTTAGTGTCTCTTTCATGATTTGGCTACAAGACACATCACAATCCTAAAACTTTCTTAAAGTTGCACAGCAATCAGAATCTTCTCACCCCACTATCCTTCATCTTGCAAAGACATAAGACCTACATTGTAGATCAAAGGCTCTCTCTGCCTACCCCTTCTCTATTCTTCGAAGCTGGCCTCCCTCATTAATTTTTAAGTTGCATATTTAATTTTAAAATAGATGAATAATTATGACAATGTCTTGATTTGTAAAAGTTTTCCTTAACACTGGTAAAAATACTCAAGAATTTTCAAATGTTCTTTGAATATATTTTCATTCAACACTTCATAAAAGCATGATAAACTTCTGGTCAAAATGTCCCAAATACATGCAGAACTGATTGAGTTGCAATGGCATCTCCACGAGATTGACTTTTAGTTGCTTTTGCTCGATATATAAAGCCTCCCTAGTTCCTGGGATTCTGCAGACTCACGATTGCTTAAATTTATAACCTACACTCAGCCCATTTCAATGACTTTATTTTTTACCTGAAACTATTTAAGTCTGAAGATTAAAGATTAATAAACGTTAAAATAACACTTTTGTAGGGGAGAGAGATTTGCTATGATTTGAATGTCTACACTCAAAATTTCAGAAATTTCGGAACAGTGTTAAGCAAAGGGAACTTTAAGTGATATTGGAGGCCTTGAGAGCTTCTGTCTTATGAACAAAATTAAGAACTTTACCAAAGAAGAAAAAAAGGAACTTCACCAAGTATTCAACTAGTTTGAGTTTATGCTTTCCTCTGAAGCACAGGGCTGCTCTCCTCAACAAACCAAAACTGCTGGTATTTTGCTCTTAAACTTCTCAGCCTCTAGAACTCTAATTTACTTATCTTTATAAATTACCCAGTTCTAGCATTTTATTACAGCAGCATAAACAAATGAAGACTGTGCAGTGGTACTCGGTGCAGTGGTACGAAGAGGAGTGTGGAGCTGCTGTTTAAAGGTGCGAATGCATCTTTGAACTGATAACGGAGACAATCTGGCGTCAACACTGGAAAGAGCTTAGGCACAAAGGAAGCATTACAGGTGCTGCTAGTCAGAGTTCAAAGGAAGAGAAAAGCTGTAGGGGAAACATTTTCCGAGAGATTTCTAGAGATTGCTGAAATAGTTATTTCTACCTAAACGGGGCATAGGTAGAAATATACAGTGACAACAGATGAGATTTCAGAGTTAAATAAGGAAGAAAGCGTTGGAAACTGGGGCAAAAGCCATCCTTGTTACGAAGTAGCAAAGAATTTGGCTGAGCTACATTGGTGCTTTGAACTTTGTGGAAGGCAGAAGGTAAGAGCAAGAAGGAATCTATGAGCGTGTATTCATGAACCTGCTTCAGTAAAACACAAGGAGAGAAAAGGTTTAAAGACAGGAGTTATTATTAAAGAGGAAGTAGAATGTGAAAGTTTGGTAAAATCTCAACCTATTTATGTAAAGAAAAAGTAAGAAGTGCATTTGTAGGGTAAAACTATGTGTGCACAGCAACAGTGTGACAAGGACTGGTATGGCCAGATGACAGCCAGGTGCCCTTCGTCAAGACAATGCGGGGCGTTTCAAACATTTTCAGGATTGTCTTCCCAGCACTGGTTCTCAGTGCCAAGGCCCCAAGGGCAGAATGCATTTAAAGGAGGGGTTTAGGGCATCCGCAGATCTCAGGACGTCTGTCCAGTGCTAGCTCCTCTGTGCTCCCAGTATTCTGCTGAAAGACTCATGCACTGCCCAGTTGTGACTCATAGCCCCAGATGTGGCTTGGACTGGTGCTCTGGGAGGTACAAACACTCAACCTTGCAGTGTCTGTGCTGTACTAATGCTGAGGGCATATTAAGTTTGCCAGTTGTAAGGGACATGGCTTCCTCCTTCTGGGATTCAAAGGATGGTCCAGGTGTTGCCACTCAGCCTGGAGTTCTTTTGCTTGATTCAGCTGGAAATCATGGACTGGCAAAGTGCAGCTCTTCTGGCAGACCTGATGTGACCAGATGACACCAGGTAATGCAGGATACAGACAAGTGACACGGCCAGCTGCTGCTCCCTGCTGCTGCCAGGGTGTGGAGTTCTTCCAGGTTAGCAGTTATGAATGTCTATGTGTCTTTCTTTAGAAATAACCATTCTGTCTACACTACTCAGGGAAAAATATCCCAAGTGTATCTACAGGACTTTTGGGGCCCACACTACAAATCATAAGTAGGTTAACACCACACCAAAGCCAAGGCTTTACTGTACCAGGGCCTGTGCGGTGGCACAGGGGAAGCAGTACACCGGGGAATCTTGCTAAACCAACACCAGAGCAATAGCTCGGAAATACTGCTTGGGTGGCAGCTTGTAGGCCTATTTCAGTGAGGTCAGAGCTGAAGGCTTGCTGTAAATGTTGGATATGCACAGAAGGAGCCCAGCTCCCTCCCTTCCTGATATTAGCCACTCCACGGTGCCCTCCTTTCTTCAGAAAGGTGACAATATTATCTGAAGTGGTGGGACTCAGGGAGCAACACCACACTGCCTGTTTGGGTGCACTCATGTTAGAGTGGAGAACGGTGGTAGGTGGCCAGGGAGGCCACCGCTAGAAAGCTAGGGAGGACACTGAAGCAGACTGACCAAGTCCATGGGGTAGAAGGAGCACAAAGGGAAATGAAAGGAGGGGTGGGCAGTGGCTGACCAAGCCACACCCTTCTCTCCGAAGAAAAGTGAGCGAGTCAGGCACTCTGACTCATTCTGCCCCTGAGAGATTTTGTCTTCCTTAGTCTTAAAGGAGCTGATGGGTAAAGGTCAACCTTCTCTAAATACTTCAAAGCTCGTCAGAGGCAGTGGACTCTGACTTCCAGAGGAATCAAAGTCTCTCAGCTGGTCCAGTGCTGTGTAGTGTCCCGACTATTCCACTGCTCCAGTGCATACAGGGTTCTGACTCGTCCACCAGAGACACGGGTTGGAAGCTCTGTGTCATTGTCAACTCAGTGTGGCACTTCTTTAGTCCAGAAGATACAAACTTCTCCAAGTTTAACAATGCATACAGTGTCATTACGTGTTGAGGACCCTAGGGGAGCTTCCTTTCTGCCAGGGTCATCACAACCTGAGCTCAGATGAGGTCAGGCAGGTGTTAGGGCTGTAGAGGCATCTCTGGTCTAAGAAGCTAGGCAGGATTGCCTCTAGTTGGTACCTGGATAGGGGACTGCCTGGGAGTACTGGGTAATGTAGCCTTTTCCCCAAGTGATTTTCTTTCTTTTTTTTTAAATTTTATTTAAAGAGGAAAAAAAAGCAAAACAGAAAAAGGGCAGCAACAATACAGAATTCAAAAAAAAAACCTCTAAGAAATCACTAGCTGATGAATTACATACTGTCGTCTTAGAAATAGTTGTTCAAGTTACAGAATTAAAGCACGCAAAGTGGTGAAAAGTTGTACCTCAAGTGCCACCCTAAGGATTCATGACTGGCCCACCCAAGCCATAAGTCACCAGGAGCTACTCAAAGCCTGAGTGACACATGGATTGGAATTAGCCAATTGTCAGCTACTGTGGTCCTTGAAAAAGGAACCTGAAGTACATGTAATTAGTTTTGGAAACACATTCAGTCTAGATACCTCCTTGGGTACGAATAGCAGTCCAGTAGGGCGCCCAAGCATAAGAAACTCAAACCCCCTCCTTATTCACCAGTCCTGTTCGTTCTCTGGCTATAAGACATCTTCTAGCCCGAAACTGACAACTAGGGACCATGATTAGACTGAAGAGGACAGAGTATTTGTCTTCCTCCTCCAGGCCTGTGGAACTATAGAACTAAAAGACCTTTGAAGACAACCCCAGATTATATGAGTTGATAACTGTGACCAGCAAATTGATAGCTGTACATATAAAACAATGTAAAATATTCACCCCCAGTTGCCATCCTTTACCTAGAGTGGCAACTATAATTTGGAACAGGCCTTTATTTCAAATTCTTATTAATGGCAGGAGGAACAAACTATATCCTCATCATGATGGCAGCAGTTGAAATCCTCGAGTAGGTGAACCTATATCTCATCATCATACAGAGTAATAGGTTTCAACCATGCAAATATCTCTGTGGTGGGAGAGTTGGCAATTTGCACTGGTTGTGAAAGGAACTCTTTTCCCAGAGTGTGAACAGATGCTCAGTTCACGTTTGACAGCAAAAACTACTCTGTTCAACCAAAGATAGAAGAATTGAACTCCATGAGGTTACAAACCATTTTTTCCCTTGGCCATTTAGAAAGCAACCCTGCAGTCTGTTTTCACTTTGCATATACATCCTCCCAGACCTCATCATCTCTCCCAGCAGGACACCCCATGCACCTTAGTACTGCCACTCCCCCCTTACATGCTGTTTCCACCCTCACATCACACCAAAGGTCACGACGATGACTCAAACAACATAGGTGTGGTGACTAAACACTGGGATAGGAACACATGACATAGATGGAACACCATTTCCTCAATGCTGCTCCAGATGTGCAGACTCACCACCAGCATGACCATCTAGTAACTATCCAAAAGCCCCCGTGTGATATAGCTCGATGGATGAAAGCGCTCACATGGCCACTGTTGAGATATGTACATCCCATGTGAATGGAGGAGGATCGTACATTGATTAGACACAGTCTCGCAACAGGATTGGATCGGCACAAACTGCTTATAGGAACAACACTCTGAGGGGATTTTAAAACACCCCTGAGTCTGAGCCCCTGTGTTCTCATCACCGTGCACTGGGAGCACTGCTCCGGAGGTTGGTCCAGCCAATATTATAACCGGTAAACTTCCTACCTGACTGCATTATTTGGGCTTTTTGAGCGCAAGCTACAGCTGCCTTCAATATACATACAAATTTCCTTTACTAAGCTTTATCCCTTGCAAACATTCTGCAAATTACTTTCACCTTCTGGCAAAATTTTACCATTCAGAATTCTTTCTTATCTAAATATATTATTCCTTCATATTCATCTTCCTTTATACCTTATTCATTTCCCTCCACAAATCTGTGCTGTGCATGCCTCTTTATAGCTTTCTCTGCACAACATCCATTTTCCTTCGGTATTGTACCTTCTCACCAGAAGAGCCTGAAATTGCAATACTTGACCTCTGTTCATCTACTGTGGGTTTTTGGTTTTAATACATCTTGACAGTGGTGAAGGGTCTGTACTTGCAATGACAACTTGATAATATTTCTCATTTAGGGATAGTTGCTGCCACTACTCTCAGATAATCAGACCATCACATTGTAACTCTGTGTAAGAACCAGGAGATACAGGGTACCATCCAAGGGACACCTCTTATTGTTGAGTAAGGGCTCCTATTGTTAACCAATATTCCTTATTGTGATGAAGGGTTATTTTTAGACTGCGTGAATAGAAAGAATATTCAGATGCTGGGCCTTCAAGATTGAGGGTTTGGTTTTCTTTCCACTGGTATGAAAGGAAGTGAATGATGGCCAAGTGAGATGAAGCACCTTTGGGGTTTTCTGTTCCTTACAATAAAAACCTCTTACATAATTGGACCCAGTGAGAATGATTTTTGGCAAAATTTTGCCAAGATTTTGGGCAGTTCTACATAAATCACAAAGTAAGGAGTCCATGAATCATTCCTTTTTGGATAAAACATTCTCAGAAATGTACTAAACGTTCAATAAATGTGAATGGCATAGAGCTATAATTTAGTTATATTAAGTTGATTGACAGTAATAAACATTTTAAATACTAATCAGTTTTATCACATGCTCATTTCCCCAAGTTCTATCTTGGAGAAATGGCGAGTAACTGGGGAAAGGAAAAATGAACATTGGTTTATGGTGATCAACACTGATGACATTTAAATGTGTAAAGACAAGGAAGGAGCTGTGAAGTAGAGACAAGAGGAAGAAAATGCATGAAGAAAATAATTTTTATGCATTCTGAAAACCGATTATTGTAAGCTCAGCATATATAAAAATCTAAGTACTCCAAATCATCCTCTGAGACATAAAAATAAGGATTTGGTTATCAGTAAAATGCCTAAAATTATGTGTTCAATTAAAAAATCTCCAACTTTGCATCAGTAGATAACAAACTCTGTAAGAGCAGAGACTACGCTCCACACTATTGTATTTCTAGCTATTACAAAAGTGTTTAGCACACAGTAAAACAATACTTAATATAATTAATTTAAAATGTTGAATGGCTAAATGTAAATCTCACCTTCAAAATTTGATAATATAGGTAAAGATGCATTCTAAAATTAATGATTATTGCAATTTAAAATTGATCTCCTTGTGGTTTTGATGTTGTCCTTGATTAGTAAAATAATGAGCATGTGCCCTCAAAACATGTATATTTGTTTCTGTTATAGTCAAGATTTATGTCTAGTTGCTTATTAAGTGCTAATAATGCTTAACATTCTTATTTTTTTTACTAATATAAATTTAACAATTTTCTTTCTGAAGCCCTGTCTACTTTTAGGGTAGCATAGACACCTACTTTGAAGCACCTGCTATGAGTTTTGGATATTGCGACCTCAGAATAGTCAATACACTTTTTAGAATTCAGTAAGTGCACAACATGATTGTAAGGGTTCAGTTTCCTATTCCTAGGCCACTGCTGCCAGCCAACTCTGTTCCAACTCAGCAGTGTCATTCTAGTTACTGCCCATTCATAACAAACTGGTGGTACAATGGAAAAGATGCTAGCCTTGGTCTTTACCCATGACTGGTTAGTTAAGAAATTTTTAGCAAAGTTCTTCTATATTTGGCATTTGATTCAAATATTTTAAGCAACAAGGAACGATTCTTAATATGAAGGAATCTTAAGGAAACAAATGTATCTCTATCTGTATCTGAATCTGTATCTGTATCTGTATCTGTATCTATATCTGTATCTGTATCTATCATTCAGTACCACACATGTTAAAAGAAGAGGGGACTTGACACTGGACCATATGAAGTGGTCATTAAGATACCCAAATAACTATAACTGGTTATCTGATGGGACCTTATGATGACCTTCTATGTAAAAATGATGCTTTATAAATGATAGATATTTGACTCCCACGGATTAGCTTTCCAGAAAGGAAACTGATTTTTTATACATATAATAATTAACCTTAAATGTTACTAAACACTCATTTATTCATTTTAAACATAAAAGATTTTTCTACATAATTCAAAATTTAAGATACTACAGACTTATTCAATAGCAAGATTCAGATTTATGAAAAATAAAGTTTCTGTACCTCATAATCTGTTGTTCAAATGGTAACAAAATATTTGCACATTATGTTCTGACATCAACTGTCTTTTAAAATGTTTGTTCTTCACATGTCCTCTATGGCTTCAACTCTGCCAATTAACTATTCATTTACATAGAAGACAGATCTTCCTTACTCAGCCCATCAATTCAAATGCCAGTCTCTTCTGGAAATATTTTAACAGGTACCCAGAAATAATGCTTTACTGTCTATCTGAATATTCCTTAAACCTGTCAAATGGCATGTAAAAGTAACCACTGTAAATAGAATCTCAATGTTAGTGACACACACAATATTCAATTGCTTGTAAGGAAGGAGTCAGAAACCAGGTATTTTGATTTATCCTTTATAAAAACTCAACAGTCTTCTAAATTGACCCAAATACAATCTTTAAACTGTGTCCTATATTTTACAAAACCTGCTGAGAATGGAAGAACAGTTATTTTTTAATTAATTTGTTTGGTATGTGGTTGTAACAACCATGGTGGCACAAAGGATTAGAGATTCCTGAGTCCTTCCACTTTCACTCCAAGAAGGCCCAGAGTGACTTCTTCCACTCAAGCCTCCTCAGTGTGAGACAGTGTCAGGAAGATCGTCTCCAAACTGAAGCTTATGTGGCATTTTATCGATAGAACCAGGAAGCAATGATAAAGGACATCAGTGTAGGAATTCATATAGAGGGTAGGGAAAGGTAGTATGGTCTGCTACATGACTGACCTTAATGCTGATTTAAATAATTAACAGAGTGTGGTGATGTCAAGGACCAGACCATACCTTCCTTAACGCAGCATTTTGGTCTTCATGGACTGTCATCCTGTAGGTTATCCTTTGATCTTAACCACACATTCTGGGATGTCTGTAGCTCCAAAGGTTCTTTATTTCTGCACACCCACCTCACACTCACTTCTAGCCACTGTGTCACAAATTTCCCTTTTCGTTTTGTACACAGGGTAGAGTGAAGGGAGGAGGAATATCAGGCACAGTGGAGAAAAGTCAGCACGGCTTCAGCATGCAGCTTCTCCTGAAATAGCATCCAGAGAGCTCGTAGAGCTACAACAAGAGCAAAAAAAGGTTATTCCGATAGCTGTAAGAGTCCAAATGTGAAGGTTGAGACCAGAGAACTGGTTCCTAGGATTGAACCAGTAGGCACTATCACTGAGATTATCTAAAGCAGCACTGCAATCTTCTGGCTGAAGTTTATGTAACAGGGCCTGTAGTCAGCCTTGGAAAATGGAAATCTCTCCATTGAGATCAGCATGAAAAACACCGTGGAGCACTTACTGGACTTTGTCTCAGCATATAGAAGTGATAAAACAGAATCAAAGTGGCGTGTGTGGCACAATAACCAGCACACAGCTGAGCCTACTATGTCCAAATAGCTAGTAGATACTCACTAAGCCATCCTGCCATGGATTCAACAGTACCCAGTGTAAAATTTCCTTATCAATACTGGTTTGAGTTAAAAGCTCAGAAGTAACACTTTGAAAATCGCAATTCACAGTGTGGGCGGCTTGGATGGATGGATGCAGGTGATGACTGATGTGACTGGTGATGCTGTCACTGGTGTAGTGGCAGCAATCAAAACCCACAATGACTTTTGTGTGAGATGTTCAAGTGCTAAGGTAATTCATGGAAGAGAAGCATTTCCCATCCAATTTTTGTGTACGGTTGTTGGGGAGCAAGGCATTAGCCCTTCGTTTCAGCATAGTAATATGATTGTACTTAATTGAGAAATATTAGTATTGCCATAAGGAAAAAGCCATGTGGAGTTTGTAGGCAAGGAAATATGAAGGCCCTAAAACTGTCAGTACCAAGGAATGCGTGGATTTTAAACTGGGACAGATTTATCAGAAAAAGAAACTTTCTTCAATATTTTTACCAAGACTCGAGTTCCCCGTGGAAAATATATCTGAGAGTGCACTCTGATTTGAAAACAATTGTCTTGTGTGTGTTTGTCTGTGTGTTCAATCTGTGCTAACTCCCATTTGTAATAAGTGCAGGAGCTTTGAGCTCAATAATTTCTTTTTTGGATCTGTTTTGAGATTTCCATAGAAAATACTTAGCACAGGTCTTTCAGATGAGACATTGTCTGAATTCTTGAGGTTTACATAACTTAACAGCAGCCTAATTTAATTCATCTAGTAAAAGTAATAATATCTTTAAGATTAATGACATATTTCCAGCCACGTTATCAGCCAATCACAACTATACCACCTACACATGCCTCTGGCCAGGCCCCCCACATCAGCTGAGGTCAAACGGAAAATAAACTTACAAAGGAAATTTTTGTAGAGGTTCATAATATATATTTTGATGAAAGTATTTTTATGCTAAAATTTTGCTGTGAAAGTAATAACCTTCTGTTCTCTAAATATTTTCCTCTATAAAGATATTTCTATTTCTTAACCCTTTCTTTATTCATTTCTTTCAAAGTCTCAGGAGAAAGTATACAGTATTATCCAACTTCATTTTGTAGTTTAACATCTGTCTTTGTTATTCTTTTGACCACTTTTATTTTTTTTTCAGTTAGAATTCAGTGCTGTTGATCAGAACTTATAATATAGCATATGGTGGATTCCTTAACATGAGGAGACTTAGGGATGATGAAGTAAGTAATTTTATTACATTTGACACAAACAGGTAAAAATTTTACTTCCATAGAGAAAATTGCAAACTATTGATTAAATAAGATGCTGAGATTTAGAATTCTTGCCCTATACTTATAGGGTTAATGTTTTCATGTTTATGACTCTCTGAGTATTCTCTTGTATATCTGTGTTAGAATTTTCCTTCATATGTTTCAACAAGTTTACAATTCTAACAATATTGCCTTAATTACCAGAATGTTGAAAGCAAGGTTTACACACTTTTGCACCTACCAGAGCTGGAAGCAGTATCAATAGGAAAGTGGCCAGGATGAGAGGACAAGTACATTATTATAATTCCTGCTCAACATTATTTTTCTTAAGAATAAATTTCATCCAGGAATTTAGCTCAGTGACATAAGCACCTGTCTGGCAAGCGCGAGGTTGTGAGTTTGATCTCCAGTACAAAAAAAAAAAAAGTAAGAATATATTGCAATTCAATGTATCTCATAGAATTTAAACAAAATGGCCTGGGATTTATTTATCTCAGCAGCACAAGTGCCTGCCTGGCAAGCACAAGGTCATTAAGTTCAATTGCTTGTCCAAAAAAAAAAAAAATTTAAACAAATTAATAAGACAAAGGTAGCTCACTACTTATTTTTTAACTGGTGTAAGCTTTCCTACCTAGAAAATATTATGTATTGATTGTTGAAAAGACAAAGCTCAACTAAGGCAAGCCACTACTAAAATAATCGCTTAAAGAAATTCGAAGAAACCACGAGCTCTTATAGAAATTCTATCCTCTAATTTCATTGAACATTGAGCATTAAAATGTTCTCTCCTGACTCCTGGTGACTTCTTCCATTTTCACCTCTTAAACTTTTAAGTTAGATTTTTCCCTCAAATTCAAGATTTCTACATTTATGTCCATTTAGCATATGTTGTAGTGAAACTTTGCAAGGTAAAAGATCTAATACAGGGCACATACTTTGTAGGATTCATTTAAAATATCCACCCAAAAGAGTCAAATGCAAAAGAATGTGAGAGATTGGTTCACACACTGGAGACCCAAAGAATCCAGCTGAGGGCCTGGATCCCACAGCAGTGTCCTGCATCAGTCCAGCTGAAGACCTAGAGGCAGTAACAATGTCCTCCATGAGTCCAGTTGGAGGCCTTGAACCCATGACAATGTCTCATGCAAATCTATATCAAAGATCTGCACTGAGAAGACCCCAAGGTCAGTGGTGGAAGCTGGAAAGTCTGTGCCAGTGGAATGAAAGATCTGTGCCAGCAGCCTGAGGGATGTGCGCTGGGGCCAGGAAGCCACACTCAAGGTAAGGACTGGAGCTGTCCTGAAGAGAACTGCAGCCATCCTCAGTGATAGCAAGGACCTGATCTCCTCCAGCAATGAGAACGTGTGAGTTTGTGTCATGGAAACCGCTGTGACAAGCTTCTCCAGGAGGATCAACAGCACATCAGTTCTGCTTTATGCTGTTGGCAACAATCCTCGGGTGGCTCTTCCATAGCCAGGACCACCCTAATTCAGTTCTGCTGAATGTTACATGTTGACCATTAGTTAATCCACCACAGCATGGACTGCATCCTTAGAGTTCCTGGAATTCACATTTTTCACTAGTTCTGCTTAACAAGCATATGCTACTGTGGTCGTTTGATCCAGGTTAAGGAAAACAATAAAAATATGTTCATATTCCCTAGAAAGATGTAAGGATGTCAATGTTTTTAAAAATGAAGAAATCAATAACTTTAGCATTTTAAGAAAATTATTCCTGAAGAAAAGATGAACAAAAAAGTGTTCAATGACTGTATTGCTCATGATATAGCTGTTTTATCATAAAATAAATTTATTTTAAAATTCAAAAAGATCATACAAAAACCATAAAATAGCAATGCTGAATTATACATCATTGATATAGATGAAAGCTAAATGAAGAACAAGACAGAAAAGTGAAAAAGATAGAGTACTTTATTTGCATATGTACATATATGTTTGCATATGTATATATATGAAGAGAATTTAAAAAGTAAGACACTTGTGAATATTGTATTGCTGTTGCTTTACACAAAAGCTTTGAATCTAGGCAAACTAAAACAATTTTAATAACATAAAACTTTTATTTTTTTAAAATCGTGTCAAGCAAATATTATAAACTGCTCCTCAGTAAACTCTTACATTTCTCTTTAAGTATTTTGTGTTATGTCTACTATTCAGAAACCTAAAATTAAGTGGACAAAAATGAAAAGCAGGCTGCGTGTTAACAGCCATGCTGTGAGTGGTAATACAACCCAGCCGAATGCCCAATGAACTGGTTGTCAGAGCCTAGATTTAAACCTTGGCTGAGACCTTAAAAATCAGTGACTTGGTACTGGTCAGATCATGACTGTGATCTCAACATTCTCAGTCAAAACATAAGAAAGATTTCACATGCATCCTAATAGAATATTCTTTTAGCCATAAACTTTTTTGTACAAACACTCATATCTATAATGATATACTGTATATACTACAGATAGTAGGAGAAGAATTTTATACACACTGAGATTTGAGGTTTCCTAAATACTCATGAAATTGCCCTTATTTCAGTATAACAACCAAACCAAAGTTATAGCAGGGTGTTTATTTTTGGAACACTGATTTTTTAAAATTCTTTCAATAAAAATTTTTGTTGCAGAGCTGATAATTTCCAAGTATTTTAGGTGGCAATTATATTTCTACCTATTTATGGGACATTCCAAATGTTTTACTTACACACAGTTATATTTAGCTGAAATTCCAGACCATTGTAATACAATTTAATATAGAGAAAATAAGATGTTTTCTGTAAAGACTCAGTAATACTGTTTTTATTGCCATAAGTGTGATCTATTTTGAGTCAAAAAATATAATTCCCCCCCAAATGAGGTAAAATAAAACTTTTACATATTGATTTTATATCTATGTATAGGTAAATGCTGTTATTGCTTATCATTTATTAATTAACTTGGTTTAGTTTTTAAAATGCTATTACAAAAATAGATATTTTCATTTCTTAATATCTGCCATCTTTCTGAAATGCTATCCACTGGATAAAAAGCATCTCCCTCCCTCTCTACAAATCAAAACCCACACATAAATACACACAGTCACACACACACAATTCCCTTTCTCCTCCCTTAGTATCATTTGTACACACATAATTTTGTTTTCCTTGGAGCTTGATATTGGTCTTTATAGAGATGCTCTGGTTTGAAATACCTTATGATTTTAATTTACAAAGCATTATTTTCACCAGAAGAATAATAAAATCACTGACATTTGATTCATTTCTTGGAGTAGCTTTGGGAAATGAAGTAAGACTGACATTCTAGTAGTCATATTTGGGAGTGTACTCAGACATTGTTAGAGCAGCAGATAATTATTGAATTTTGACATTTAAATTGTTAACCATGTAAATTCTAATTCCAACTATCTTTTTTTGATTCTTCTTATTATGATCTTGGAAATGGTTTTTAACATACAATCAACACAATGTTCAGCATTACTTCAGTTATGCATATATCAGGAAAATTTCACATATTTTTTTATCAATCTAGACTAGGATTGTTTGCGTGGAAGTTTCAGAATATCATAGACCTTAGGTTTTAGTAGAGGGGACACAGAATCACATGAAACCTAGAACATAAAGTAGGCAGTCAAGGAAAGTCTTGATGGTGTTTGTTCACAAATACCTCCTTCATACTCCTGTATGGCTCTTATGGTTATTACTTCATATTTTAAACTGTCTTCATATTTGAAAGCAAAAATAAATGGCCTTTAATTTTATATATGTTAAAATATTTTGTTATAGGCATTTAAGATGTCAAAGTTAATAACATTACAGTGGAACACAAAGCTGGAGCAATCATCTTGCCCCTTGCTCTCTAACTGTTAGGGGAATTAGGTAATGTGTAATAGAATATTATTTAGTATAAGAGAGTAGACAAGTGACTAAAACACTGGTGGTAGTGGTTTTTTAATGGAGTTTAAACTTGAAATTAATTCCATTTGTAGCAAAATAGCATATAAAATTTAAAATATTTTACCAGAAATGCAGAATAAAACAGTTAATAACCACTAGAACTAACAAAATGTCATTAAATTAAAATACTAATGTAGCAGAAAATGTCCCTCCCAGCCAGTTGACTTCAGATTCTGTTAGCTGCCCGGGTAACCTCCAGTTGACTTCATTTCCTGTTACAGTTCCTGTCATGATGTCTCCTAGAAACAGCTGGTCACTCTGCTGCATATTGTAAGAACCAATCAAAGACAGTCAAGTACTTTGCTTCTGTACTTCCTGTGTACTGACGCTAGGAATGCTAGTCCAGCACTACTCAGGGCCTGACATTTTGAGAATGATCCCTCTCAGGCCATGTTGACAATAAGTAAATCTGCCTCCAAGTCCTGGCTGATATTTCCGTGTTTCTATTTGCTGCTACACTGAAACTGATTACTAAAGTAGATATAAGGAGGTTTAGAAGGGCTGTACACCTAAGTCTGGCTTCCAGACAAGAAATTGAGAACAAGATACTCTTTTGAGTGTTCAAGCATTTGCAAACTTTGTAACAAATCCAATGACAGAAAAAAAATGACATTTATATACTCTTCAGGTATAATGTTTGACATATAGAATGTATATTCAAAAATATTATTTAGCAATATTTTGTTAGGAATTTTAATGGAACTCTCTTCTGCTTTTTTTCTTCAGGAACAAGAAACCTTAGAATATAACCATTTTTGGAAAAAAGCTATTTGAAGAATTAATCAGTATGAGAGGAGATCTTGCTAGGTTAAATCCAATGACTAATTTCCAAGTGAGTTCACAGAAACTACCATGTGAAGCTGAATGCAGAGGCTGTAACAATATCTAAAAACCAGGAGACACCAAGAATTGCTGGAAACCCCCATGATGTGGAAGAAATACACTGAACAAATTCTCTCCCAAATTTCCAGAAGGCAGCAACTTTGCCAAAGTACTGATTTGGGTCTTCTGTACTGGAGAATGAAGGGAGAACAGACTTCCTTGGCTATGTTGCGGTTTGTGGCATCTGTTATAACGGTCCTGGGAAACTAGTACTGTACATGGTTCTAGCAGTGTGCTGTAGCATAAAAAAATCTCTGTGCTCCATTTATAAATGCTCAGGAGTGTTGAGGCAGAGCAAGGTTAGAGCAATAATTTTCCTAAATTCACAGAGAAGGAACTAGCTTACAGGACAATTATTGTGGCAGAAGGTAATCTGTTAAAATATAAAATTTTCAAATCCCTGCTGGTTGCATGACAGTTTTTAACATCGTTTTTCTGAATTTGCCTCTCCCAAATATATACCAAAAACTTCTATCTTTTGTCAGATAAAATTTCCATGGCATACTCTATCTTACCATATAGAATTTCCACTTCTAGTGGAAACTAAAAGAAATATATGTAATAATTTTACATGTATAATTATATATAACATTTTATATGTATATAATTATATATATATATATATATGCAGAAAGAGAGAGAATGTGTGAAAACCTAGAAATTATAAGAGTAGACTGGATATTTGAGCATTTTGTAGAATTAGAAATAAACACATCAGTACCTACACATTTCTTTGCCAGTATTCAGCATCTTCTGGCCTAAAATAAGTGTATGGGACACTCTACCAGCTCACTGCCCACCATGGACACATCTTCTGTGTATTTAGGGCCTCAATTGTGCCCTCAGGCCTGTCTCTTAAAAGCTTCTTAAGTCAACTACTCAAGCCAGACAGATAAATTCAGCAGCTTAGTTGCTGTCTTTCTGTACCTTTCAGAAAACAAGGAGCAATTCATTGTTTATTCTTCAGTTTTCACACAAAGTCCCAGTGACTCATATCTCAGAATATGAACCTATCTTTCAATGAGAAGAAAGGTCTACAATTTTTTCTAGTAATCATGCTCCCTATTCCAAATCAAATGTCTGTTCTTTTCTTTTGTCTTCTCCATAGCATATACAAGACACTCGGGTTGTTCTTCTTAGCTAGTATTAAAGTATCTGTGGTATGTTTCTGGAAAAAATCCATGTGTCAAAATCTTCACACGCGCTCCTGCGTGTGTGTGTGTGTAGGAATGTAGACCTGAATATATAACTATACTTAGATAATGTCTAAGTATATCTTAGATGTCTTCATAAATTCTAAATCTATATAAAATTTAAACAATTTAAAAAATTAAAAGAGACAAAAAAGAAAAAGGAATTAATGTGCCCAAAATCAGCTAGTTAGGATTTCTGTTATGTTCAAACAGGAACAACTCAAAAAAACCAAGTGGATTATAATTCAGAGCTAAAGCTGTATAATACACTAGGTTCCCTAATCAACAAAAATAAAGTTGACTTTCTTTTGGACATAGAGATCATGGTGACAGAATGATTCTGAAGAATATAAACCCAATACTTTTCAGTGTGTTCACAGCATCAGCATCACCAGCAAACCTGACGGAAATGCAAACTGTTGGATTCACAGGCAATCTACTGAGTTAGAATCTGTGTTTCCTCAGGTTCTGTAGCTGATTGTGATACACACTAAAGTTTAGGAAACTCTAATTTAAATTTAAAGGATAAATAATCTTGTTTTCCAAGTTTTAAAAGAAGCCATGGGCTACTTTGGACACATTGTTTCTGACACAACTATGGACTCCTAATAAAAGTCAGAAAAGGCTAAAGCTGGACAGGCCTTCTTCCCTCAGGCAATTCACCAGCCAGTTGACAAACACAGCCATTGATAAAAAAAAACAACTCTATAAACACGGAATTAAAAATAAAGTATAAAAACCTCAAGGATCACCACATTCTAATTATTTTGGTCCATTTTCTTATCTATAATCATATCCATATTTTGCCTCTGTGTTCAGTTATGTCATGTTATGGTTTTAAGTTGGCCACAAAGAATGTCCATGAATGAGACAAGCACAAGGTGAATGGTTACGTGTGTCACACACATGGCTAGATATGATTGAAGGTTTCTAGATGTTCTACTGAAATGTCAATTAAATAATTGAGGAAATTACACTAGAGAATAGACAGCAAACATATTGTGAAATTACTAGAAAGCAGACAAAAATGTCATGTAGTTCATAAAATCTGAAGTTATTAATTAATAAAAATTTTATTTAACTGACCATAAAATATAACAATATCAGCTTTTTTGTTTGAAGAAAAAATAAAATGTGCTGAGAAGAGTGGTTATCTAGAACAAAAATGTCTTGGAACTCTTTTTAAGATCTTTTGTGAAAGTGCTTGGTAAATCTCTAAATAGAGCCCCATTATACTCAGGCATTCAGGCCCTTGTTTTTCCCTTGCTATGATGACACATTCATTTCCTTTATATTTCCACTATCTCTTTTCAGAAAATATGAAATGTCCTTTTGAAAATCAATCCTTTCTAGGGACTACGAAGTAATTGGTTTCTTTTCATCAACCTTTTAAACAGTAAAAATAAAAGGAGATGACACTGTGAAATTATTGAGGCAACTGAACCTGGACATTTCATAGCTGGAATTAGTATTGTTAGGTGACTCCTGGAAGATAAAATCTCCAGCCTGGAGAATTTGTATTGTGAAATGGTTTCCTTATCAGTGAGGTTAATGAAGATGTCAGCAAATGGGATGAGGCTTTGTCAAGTGGAATTGTTTTCACCTCCCATCCAGCTTAGGAAGGTGTTAATCAGTGCATTAATCTTATCAGCAGCTGAGAAGGAGGATTTGGATGTGGCCATTTTCTGATCTTCATTAGAAAGCTCAGCAAAGATAATTATTCACAAAATCCATAATATCTCTTGTATGGAAAAAAGACTCCTTTACTAAAGAAGACTTTTGTAAAGCAACAGTGCATACATGGGCCAGACAGAAATTGGAAGCAAGAAGGTAGACATATTTAGGACAAGTTTCAAGTTTTCTAGAACACAGGAAGTAACAAGAAGTGTGTCCACTAAACAAAAGCATTGAAACAGAGCTATTACACCAAACAAAATTAATTATCTAATTTGATAAGGACAACAATGAAAGTGATATACATATTAGAAAAATCAAAATGTCAGGCCAGGGATTTAGCTCAGCGGCATAAGCATCTGCCTTGCAATCACAAGGTCGTGAGTTCGATCCCCAGTACCAAAAAAAAAAGAAAAGAAAAATCAAAATGTCAAGTAGAATCAGTGTATCAGTGTTACTACAATTTTACTAACCTGAATATAAAGTCTGGGCATAAAAGTAGATCTACCACCTCACATTAGGTTGCAAAATAAATTCCAAGAGAATCATATACCCAAACGTTAAAGTAATGAACATTCTAGAAAATAAAATAAAACAGTATCTTCTTGATATTTGACTGTCAAAAATCTTTAATAAGACAAAAATCACCTAACCAGAGTCAGTAATTTTTATTTTATCAAAATTAAGAACTTCTACTGAAAAATGAGCCCTATACATGAAAAGGCAAGAGAACAGGTTGGAGAGGAGCAGGGAAGGCACATCATGAATAATAAGAAAATATGGAAAGGCTTCTTGTAAATTAATAATAAAAACCAGATGACCTAAAGTTTAAAAACTGGCCAGTAGATCTGAGCAGGTATTTCACAAACAAAACCTCCTCATTTTTAATTAGTATCTGAAAAATTACTCAACTAGTTAGGAAAATGCAAGTTAAAAGTACAATGAGCCATAACCACATAAATATGTAAGTAAAGAATTGCTATATACTACTTTCAATTATAATTTATATACATTTATGATAAGTTTAAGATATTGCATTCATCTTGGAGAAATGTGAGTGTTTACTAAAGATGAACAAATGTCCTACAAGGAGAAGAAAGTTAATGTTCTGTTAGTTTACAGGTCCTATGAGAAAAACAGCTTCTCAAAAGGACAGGTTTATTTCGCAGAGTTTCTAGGTGTCAGCTTATGACCACTTGGCTCCATTTTTGGGGGTACCTTGATAGTGCAGCATAGTATAACAGGAAGCACTCTGGGAAGCAAAGCTGCACATCGTATGGTAACTGAGGCAGTAGGCGGAAGGGGAGGGGACTGGCATCCTAATATCTCAGGCAAGGGCACCCTCCAGTGAAGTAACTTCCTTCTACCAGCCCCACCTTTGAGCGGGTCTACCTCCTCTCAATACTGCTACAGGGTCATGACCATGCCTTCAGTTCATCAGGTTTCAGGTGACATTCATAATTCAAGCTATTATAGAAATAATGTGGCTTTAAAGTCACAATAGTACTTATTTCTAGCGTGAAACTTGGAAGCCCTTAAAGTAATGCTTTGGTTCCCTAATGCTTCTGCTCACAAACAATTCAGTTTGTAAACAGAAGCACTCAGCAAAATTTTGCTTTTCTTTGCAAACTCTACATCTAATGACAAACAGGACACTGGGCATCTTCCCCACTCTGACAAGTGGTTATGGCCTCCTCTAGTTGAGATTGCAGTTGCAGACACCTGTGTACACTTGCTGTGTCGTGTTTTTGTGTGCTTTGTAGCATATACATACTGCAGAGTATTATTCAATCCAACATGGCTCCAAAGAAAGTACAGAGCCAGCATGGTAGTAAAAAGAAAGTGCAGGGTGGTAGTGAAGGTAGCAAGACAATGCAGAACAGGAATGGTAAGCAGGTTTTGAAGAAAATAACCATAGAATTGAGGAAGGAGATTTTAGAAAATCATAAGCACGTACTTGTGTGACTGATCTGGCCTCAGAGTACAAAATGGTAAATTCAACCATCTTGAGTATTTTGAAGAATAAAGATCCCTTCAAAGGTGTTTATATGGCAAAAGGAGTGGCAATGTTAGCCAAGCAGAGGTCACAAGTGCTACAGGAGGTGGAAAAAAATTGGTTGGTTTGGTTGAATCAGAAACAGCTGGCAGTTGATAGTGTCCACAAAGCTATATAATCTGTAAAAGATCCAGGGAATTTCATAGTGGCTTACAGCAAGAAAACCTCTTACAAGTGCAACAAGTGATGACTTTAAAGCCAGCAGAAAGTGTTCGATAAATCCTACAAGAGAAGTGACATCCACAGGGTGACAAGACATGGTGAGATTTCCAGTTCTAACACGGCACTGCAAAAAGCCTACAAGAAAGAATTCACAGAACTCATGGCACCGGAAGGATACACCACTCAACAAGTTTTCAACTGCAATGAAAACTGGAAGATGCTAAACAGAACCTACATCATGAAGGAGAAAAGGCAATGTTGGGGGCACAAACCCAGGAAGGACAGACTGATTCTCTTGCTATGTGTGAATGTGAGTTTTAATGGGGAGATTAAGCCAGTGCTGGTGTATCAGTCCCAGATTCCTCATGCATTCAGCAATCAGAATGTGAACAAGGCCAGGTTGGCTGTCATGTAAAGAGCCAAGGTGAAAGCTTGTTTCACAAGGCAATTATTCATGCAAAAGCTACACAAGGTGGTTCAACATTAACCATTAAGAAATATGTTTGTGACAACCAGCTGGCTGAAAGATGCCTTCTTCTGACTGACAGTGCTGCAGACCACCCTCCAACCTCCGTGGATGATATGGACGCAGAATGGCTTTGTAACAGTCAAGTTCCTCCCCACCAGCACAAAACCTCTTCTGCAGTTCACAGACCAGCAACTGACCTGTAACTCCAAGAAGCTGCACACAAAGTTGTTTTTCACCTTGCATTTTCATGTCACTCAAGAGATATCCTTGGAGTTCTGGAAAAAACATTTCCATGTCTACACCTGCACCAAGCTCATCAAAAAGCCTGGGAAGTCATTATATACCAACCTTAAACTCATCCTGGAGAAAACTGTGGCCAGAAAGTGTCACTGAACTTGAGCTTGAAGGGTCTGATGAGCAGGCAGGGGAAGAGATTGTGTCCATGGGCAAGAGTATGGGTCTGGACATCCACAGCCGCAGTTGTAGAGAAGCTTGTTGACAGCCATAAGAAAGAGGGGACAATGGGAGAAGTTGCTGAACTTCAGAGTGGACAGCAGAGGCGCTTGTCGAAGAGCATTTCATTGGGGAAGAAGAAGGAAGGGAGGAGTTTAGCAATGATGAAATAAAACCCATTATGAAGAAAGGGCATGAGTGCCTGTGTTTCTGTAAGAAGCACCTAGCCAACATCACTGCAACAGAGAGCTGAATCTGATGAGTGGTAACATGGTCTCTCATTTCTGGAGGGTTATGCAGTGTAGGAAAAAACAAGTGACATTAGACGTTTTGTCAAAACTGACCCTGCAGCTAAGAGACAAAGAGTGGAACCCCTTGAAGGCAGTCATCCTTATGTTCTTACCGAGCGGGACTCTGCTTCCAAACAATAAATCCTTCCTAAGTCACCTTTCTACCTGCCATACAAGAAGTTACCTCAAGCAGATTTAGTGTTCGCTCTCTTCATACTGAGCTCTATTTTGTTGCATATTTTTGTGGTTAAAAATAGTTCAGGATAGATTAATGTTGTTTACATTGAATCTCATGAGAAAATTTGATTCCTTTCATGGTCACTTCAGTTTGTGAAAAGAATTAGGGTATGAATTAAGTTTCAGAACCAAGATACCACTGTACTCAGTAATTGGGAAGTACACTGGGAGATCACTGGTGATGTTCAATATTTTTATCTGGGAGCTGCTCACATAGCATCTTTAAAATAACCTTATATTGCCTTGCTGAGGTATACAGTTCAGATTGATGTACTGTTTGTATGTTATGCTTCAATATAAAATTTTCAATTAGAAAGAAAAAGTTAAAAATTCATAGATAGTTTATGGAATAGGTATATTGGAGAAATTGTAAAAAAATTAAGACAAAATATACGAACATTTATATTTTTGTCTATAAAAGTGTTAGATGCATGAAACGCAAAATGATCTTTTGTTATGTTAGAATGTTATTATTATTATTGCTATTATTATTTACTATGCCTTGAAATAAAATAGTTGAAAATCTCTTTTGTAACCTAGTCTAGAGGCAATGTAAGTAAGGGAAGCAACGTGGAAAAATTCTTATCACTTCAGGCAAAAAGATATCTTGAAAGAGAAAATTTTCAGAATGAGCTAATTTATTGAGTCAGTAGCATAATCAATAATTCATATTCACTTCATCTTTTTACACCTTCCTGTTGCTCAGTGGTTAGGAGAATAAACAGACCTTAATGAGCTTACATCAATCAAGATTCCCATGCTGCAGCCTGCAATACCTAGTCTTTTTGCAATTCATCACTTGTGTTAGAAAAAGTGAATAAAATTAATAGAAAGGAGAATCAGAGTAAAAAGATTGGAACATGCACCAAACCTACAGAGAGAATGAACCCTCACATAGCCTAAAATTCCCTCTGTTAAGTGGGAATGTTCTATCTATCTATCTATCTGGTTATCTATCTAATCTATCTATTTACTGTCTTTTTGAGACAAGGTTTTGCTACAGGGTTCAGGCTGAACTTGAGCTCACTTTGAGCTTCGTCTGGCTGCAAACTCTCCGTGATTCTCCTGCCCAGTGTCTGGAGTGCTGGATCACAGATACGTGTCACCATGCTCGGCCTGGGAATGTTTTATTCTGAATATCAGTTTATAGCTTGCATATGTTTATTTCTTTTTTGTTAAAATGTGTTTCTTCTTCTCTAGGAAATATGATTCTCTGCTAGGGATTACTTTTTGGTAACAGATTTAATTAGACTACTAAAATTAGTGGCTGTTAGATCTATTTTCCTATTTAACTTTCATTTACACACACAGAAACACATAAACATAGCCTCTGGTATGAAGCATATAAAAACTAAGGTAGTTTAGAGGGGTTAACCTGTGTAATGAAAAATTCCTAGTTCTACCCTATCAAAGAAGAAAATCCTTAAACCAGTTTTCAGCAATCTTGCCTGTGAGAAATAGTGAATATTTTAGAATCTGTAGGTCATCTTGTCTCTGTTGAAAAATTTCATCAATGTGACATGAAAAGTGCAACAAACAGAATAAAAATTAATGAAAGTAGCAGTGATTACTAAAACTTTATTTATAAAAAGAGGTGGCAATTGTTATCCAAATCTGTCAATGATGACACAATAATATCTCAGGTAAGTTATAAATATTCTATTAATAATCGGCAGGAGGCTTTCAAAAACTGTGTTGGGCAGAATGATTGTCCTTTAATTAAAGGAGACTGAAGATAAGATAACTAAATGCAATATGTGGTACTTGAAAGAATTCTTACTTTTTCCTTTTAAAAATTTTTTGAAGATGGGATATATGCACATGGCTAGAAATATTGATTAGCAAATGGCGTAGCATCAAAAATAAATTTCCCTCCATCACAGACCCAAGTCCCTCAGCTTCCATGCCTCAATTGTAGTCTTCATGAACTAGTTCCTGACATTTCCTGCATTTATTTACTTTTTATGTTCACTTTGTTAGTACGTGTTTGCAACTCCTGAAGTTTATCGTCGTCTTTGGAGTGGTGACTTGTGCACGTGACAGTTGTTTCTTTGTTTTAATCCCCTTCCCTTTCTCTAGGCCTCCCTCCTCCTGCATCTATCCCGTATCTCATACTGTTGACATTACTAACCTTAGCTTATGCCATTATATGGTACATAATATTTATATTAATTGACATTACTAAATTCCTATATTTGGTATATCTTTATTCTACTAATTTTCCCTTCCCCTCCTCCTCACCCCTCACCATTTTTCCCTTGACCCACTTCCTATGAGGAGTGATTCATCTTCTAGTCCCCTTACACTCATTTTTTATTATTCTCTTTATTTGTAGTTTGCCCTACTCAAATATCCATATGGAATTCAATTTTATGTGTCTGGTTTATTTCACTCAATATTATATTTCCAGGTGCATCTATTTTTCTAAAAATGTCTCAAATCTATCATTATTTATAACAGAGTAATATTTCAATATATATTGATATCACATTTTCTTTACCAAATCATCTATTGACAGATTACATGTTGTTATCTAAATTTAGCTAATATAAACTGTGCTGCTGTAAACACTGGTATCCATGTATCACTGTAGTGCAATGTCTTAAACTCTTTGGGAAAGACACCTGCAAGGGGGATCTCTCGATCGTACGGGATTTCCAATTTCGGTTCTTTGAGAAATCTCCACACTGAGTTCCAGAACGGTTGTATTATTTACATTCCCACCAGCAGTGAAGGAATGTTCCTTTTTTTTCACCACAGCCTTATTGGCATTTGTAATTGATTGATTTCTTTATGATTTGCATTCCTTCTGAGCTATGGTGGGTTCTTAGCATAGTTTTAATTTTAATTTCCCTAATGTTCATAATGTTGAACATTTCTTCACATATTGGTTGACCATTTATATTTTTCCCTCTGTGAAGAGTCAGTTCATTTCTTTTGCCCACTTGTTGATGAGACCTTCGATTTTAGGTGGACTATTTGGGGGGATATTCCATGTCCTCCTCAGTCTCTTTACTCAGAGAACTGTAGTTTTCATTGTAAGAGTCTTTCACTTACTTGGTTAGGTCAATTCCTAGGTACATAATTTTTCCCAATTCATCTGTGAATGGAGTTATTTTCGTAATTTTATTTTCATCTCACTCATTGTTGCTATAGACAAGCACTAATTATTTTTGTGTCTTGATCTTGTTTCCTGCTACATTGCTAAAGTTCGTTACAAATTCTAAGACATGTTTTGGTGAAGTTCTTTCGGTCTTTTGCTTACAGTACCATTTCATCTGAAAATTATGATTTAAGTTCATATATAAATATCCTTTTAAGGTTTTTCTCTTGCTCAATTGTTCTGGCTAATGTTTCAAGCAGTATATGAAATACAAGAGGTGATAGTATACATCTTTTTCTTGCTCCCAATTTTAGGGGAATGCTTTTAGTTTTTCCCTATTTAGTTTGATGATAGCTATTGGTTTTTCATATATATAGCTTTTATCATGCTCGGACATGGTCATTCTATACCTTTTTTTCTTCAGGGTTTTATTATGAAAGGATGCTGGATTTTTTTGAAAGTCCTTTCTCCATCTATTGATATGACTGTATGTTTGTTGACCTTGCTTCTATTTATGTGACAGATTATACTTATTCACTTATGTGTGTAGAACCATCCTTGTATCTCTGCGGTAAAACCTACTTGAGTGAATGTATGATCTTTTTGATAATGTACTGCATTCTGTTTGCTAATATCTTATAAAGGATTTTTGCATCTATGTTCATGAAGTACATTGCCAATAATACCCTTTTTTCAAAAAAAAAATTTGGATCTTTATCCAGTTTGGAGATCAGGAGTTACTGACCTTCATGAAAGAGTTTGGGAGCATTCCATTCCTTTCAATGTTTTTTGATGTACTCTAGAAATATTGGTGACATAACATCATTAAAGCTTTTCTAGAATTCAGCAGTGAACCCATCAGGTCCTGGTTTTTTTACTGGTAAATTCTTCATCACTGTGCCAATTTCATTGACTGCTGTTGAATAAGCGTATTTAGTCTTGTGTTACTTTGGTTATTGTGTATGTCTAGAAATCTTCCTGTTTCTTCAAAACTTGCCAATTTGTCAGAATATAATTTTTGAAGTAGTTGCTATCTTCTGTATTTCTATAGTGTCTGTTGTGACTTCAACTTTTTTATTTCTAATTGCATCAATGTGAGTCTTTTTTCACTTATTTTGATAAGTTTGGATAAGGGTTTATTCATTTTATTTATTCTTTCAAAGAAACAGCTCTTTAATTCATTGGATTATTCATTATATTTTTAATTTCAACTTAATTAGTTTCTACTCTCATCTGTATAACTCCTTCCTTAATTTCAGATTGAAACTCTCTTGTTTGAGTATCTCAAGTATCTTAACATTTTTCATCATGTTATCTATTTGAGTTTACTCAGTTTTCCTAATGTCACCATTGATTGAAATGACTTTTCGTCTTAGAACTGCTTTCATATTATCCCAGAGGTTATGATGAGCTCACCAACATTGTCATTAATTTCTTGATTTTTTAAAGTGATTTCTTCTTTCACATATTTTTTTTAAGAATATATTATTAATCTTCCAGGAGCTTTGTATTTTCTGAGATTTTCGCCATTGTAGGTTTATGTCCATCTTAAGCTTATATCAATCTTGGGGTTGTTTCTTTATTTGTTTGTCTTATTTTACCTTGTACTAATAAGAGAAATTTTCTTGTAAGGATAGAAAGAACAGAAATACACAAGGTCAGTTCCATCAGTTAAGTTTGTGTATTAAACGAAAGCTCAGTCAAGAAGTCAGCAATAGCTGAAAGTTACTCTCCAAGCACAGATTCCTGACTGAGTCTGCCTAGAAGAAACTACGACTACTTCTTCATGCAAAGACAGCCTTTTCCCTTCCTGAGCTTCACTGGTCAAGAAAAGAGACTTTCAAAATTCTTTTTTCCTCAATGAAATTTCTCTTATTCACTGGTGTTTAAATAACAAATGTTCTATATACCCATACTGTGATGGTAACACTACTATATTTAGACTCAACTACGATAGCCACAGAGTGATTACACATTGCGAATTTAAAAGAAAAAGTACTTAGTTGAGAAAAATGATCCTAATTCTTATTTTTCCAACAATTTCCCAAACAGCTTTAGCGTTGACTTTTAAAATCCTTTAACTGCAAAAGAGGCTGCCACTATTGCTACCAATGGCCCATAGGCATAAGATTAAATAACACAACAGGTCAAAAGTGCTTGCGAAGTGTTACCAATAAACCATGTATGCTATGCAAAGAGACTTTCTGTTTGGTTCACTTTTGTTCTTTGTGTTCTTTCTTGATTCTGTACTTTTTGTCTGCTCCACACCATCTCCTTCCTCCTCAGCAAACTCCAGAATTAAAGGCTTAGTAACTACTGTCACTTTTCCCATCAGCAGTCACAGTATGTTTAAGTTTGTTGTTGATTTTCTTTTTAATTTAATTAGATTTTAATGAAATAATTGCAACTTTACATACCTCGCATGATGATTTACAGGATTATGTTTACTTTAAGGATTTTTTTTTTAATTCTTTGGGGAGAACAGATAATAATCACAAATAAATAAAACCATTGCAGCAATTTATTGAGATTACTGAGAAACAAATGCTTGGGCAACTCCTTTTCAGCATGTAGTTTTTGATGTTCCTAAACATACTTAACAAAGCCATTCAAACATTTATTCTCATAATAGAAAAGAGGTCAAAAATCTCCTGAGTCTTAAGATTTTGCTTCTCTGGTCATCCATTCTCATATTCTGAAAACCACTGAAAAACCTAATAATAACCACTCAGGTACTGTGTTTCTTCATCTTACACTCCCTGAATCTCTTTTAGTTAAGGATTAATTAATTTCATGCTTGGTAACTTTATTTTGAATATTCTTTAGGGGCTTGCAAGCACGAGTTAATTTAACAAAAATAAAAACAAACACAGAAGTCTTTTTTTTTTTAATAATAGATCTCTAACATATGCCATGCACAGGCTGAGTGCTTTACCTGCATTGTATCATTTTGTTCTTATGAGAACCTCATGAAAAAGCACGAATTTTCTTAACTATTTTGTGCAGAAATGTGGAAAAGTGATTATAAGTAGCAGCTCTTTGGATGAAAAAATTCCAACTCCTAAGTGCCAGTCAGCAAGACAATCTGTACTGGCATTTATCCCAGGCAATCACATTGGACCGTACACATTAGTATATGAGAGCAATATACCTTAGCCTTGAGTTTTGTCCTAATCCCTCATTGCATCTGACTTCCTCAAACCTACATTATCATGCTAGGGCCCAAGTCAATCTATCCGGTAAAAGAATGGAGTTTTTTGATCGTTAATATTCCTTCCAACTACAACAATCTATGTGTTGATGAGGAATGCATCCATAGCTTTATGGAGATTTCACTTAGAATGTTTTATGTTCCCTTTATGAGTATTTTATGAACTACATATGGAAGTTTTATGAAACAAAAAGTCACACATACATTTTAAGAGAGCTCCACAAATTTTATCTTCACACATTGATTCTTAGTTTTCAAGGAAAATAAACAAAAAACAGCTCTTACTTTCAAGTTAGACTTCCAGTTACAGATTTTGTCATGCAAATTTAAAGTTCAATTATGGGAAAGAAAATGAAAAAACAAACATTTAAAAAAGAAAATTCCTTTATGTTTTCATCAATGAAAGTTATCTAGAAGCACAGTAAGTAACAGCACTCTGATTTATCTACACTTCTTTTTATTTGAACCCTATTCAATTTCCTTCTCTAGTATGTTGAAGCGGGATGTACAAAATTCACGCAGTAAGTTCTGACTTATAAACACTCTACTTGTGAACTTTCACAGGTAAGAATGGAACTTGTATTATGAACATTTGTATATGTTGAACAAATTGCAGAAGTAAAATAATTTATTTACAGAATTTTTGCTTATTGGTTTATGATTTACATTGCTTTACATTGTATTTGTGTCAAAGATGTGTCTCACTTTGCTTTACAACCTAATTTAACTTATTAAATTTCTCCCAGAATGGAAGTTGTTCCTAAGTTGGAGACTTAGTCTATTTTATATTTTCTTTTCTATTAAGATACCTGCAAAAAGAAGAAGAGAATTGTTATAAAAAGGAATAGATACATTTTTCTTACTTGCTTAATTTAAGAAGTTTATGTTATTTTATAGATGCAGCATCAAAACTGAGTAAAAAGTGATTTCTAAAAATGTATTATGCACTGAGTACTTAGATCCAAGCAAAGTACAACTTTATATTAGAATGAATATCTTAAGAGTCTCTCCTTTTGACATCAGAATCCAGCTTTGCCCTCTTCCCTCTCTGTGTTTATTATTCTTTCATGCAAGATTTAATACCTGAAAGCAGTCTAGCCAGGCACAAACACCTAACTCCTTCAACCCTATGCTTTACAACTCCAAGACTACTTTACAAAAGATAATTTGTTTGCAATTTTTGAGTTTAAGAAAACTAAGGTTCTCATCTGTGGTTTTCTTTTCATATCCTTCCTTCCTTCCTTCCTTCCTTCCTTCCTTCCTTCCTTCCTTCCTTTATTTTCTTCCCTTTCAGTGTCAAGAACTGTTGTAGTCAGGATTATAAGGGGAAGAAGTACATACAGGACACAGAATTTATCATATTATTTTATGATGGTCACCAAGAGTTAAATACAAGAAGCACAGAAAATATGTCCACAACACTAAAAGACCTAGAAAACCCATCCGAGGGCCTGGATCCCACAGTAATGTCTCATATGAGTCCAGTTGAAAACCTAGAGCCCATGATGGTGTCTCCCGCAACTCCAACCTGAGGTCTAGAGCCTACAACAATGACTCATGCAAGTCTATTTTTTGGATCTGTGCTGGGAAGGCCCAAAGGTCAGTAGTGGAAGCTAGGAAGGCTGTTCCAGCAAGATGAAGAATCTGTGCCAGTAAACTGAGGGTTCTGCACTAGAGCCAGGAAACAATGCTTAAAGTAAGAATGAGAGCTCCCCCGAGAAATACCACAGCCACCTCAACAACAATGAGGTCCCAAGCTCCTCTGACAATGAGAACAGTCAGAAACATATCAGGAAGCCAGCATGAGTTTCCAAACCTCCTGGAGATTAAACAGCACACATCATCCCTTCTGGAGCCAGGAAGCGATGCTCAACATAAGGACCAGAGCTCCTCCACAGTGAACCACAGCCACTCTCAGCGATGAGGTCAGCGTTCCTCCAGTGATGATGGCTGAATTCATATCGGGGAAGCTGGCCATGAGGAGCTCCTGGAAGGTAAACCAACAGCTCCAGACAGGAATGCTTAGGAGAACCCACAGTGCCATATTTTTCCTCTCTGTGCCTCTTTTTACACTGGCACCTTTCCTCAGGCGGGCCATCTACACTCAGTACCGCGCTGACTTAATTCAGCTGGGGTTAAGTTTGCCACTAGTTTTTAATCTATAACAAGAACTGTCTGCATTCCCTACTGTAAGGCAGAAACCTAACGACTTCATTTGGGTCACTCCTCTTAGGCAATTCTCAACTGTTACTCAAAAGCAGTTTATGAATCACCTCTTTTAGAAATAATTTTTTAAGTCACCAAGACACAATATTTTCTTTCCTCTATGACTCTTTTGTTCGCGTTTCTCTTACAGTAATCACTATGAATGTTGATAGAGCCCAATGACACTGCCAGTTCAAATGAGTTAACATACCACCTTAGAGAAGTGTAAGTGTCAATTTATTTAGGTCACAGAGGACACATCAACAAGCCACAAGCCCACCACTTCTCTGACCTGTCCCTTCAAAAGTCCACCAAAAGATGCTATAAAAAGTCTCTTAGCCTATAAGAGACACCTTCTCTTTTTTGTTCGCACAGAGAGGTTCCTCTCAGGTTCAGCAATAGACCTCCTTGAATTGTTGTTTGTGTCCCTCTTTCCCACTCATTTCCTGCTGAAAACCCAGAAGCAGGAGCCAAAGTCAGGGACTCTTGTATTTAGGAAGCAATGAACAGTGGCAGCTTATCCCAGGCTTATTCTTAGCTCCGGGGAATATTCCTAGCTCTTGTTTCTGACCCTGCTTCTTCTCAATCCCAAAGAATTGTTTGCATGGGTTTAACGGCTCTCTGAAGCAGCACAGCTAAGGACCTAGAAAAGGTTACATGTTGGTGAGCCCTCAGAATCTCTGCAGGTAACTTTGAAACCCCAACTGCCCAACTGAGTAACAACTCTCCCTTCCAATTCCCCCAACCCCTTCCTGTTTGTGAACTCTAGATCTGGTACCATCTTGCCAGACTTCAGACCAGACATTCACCACTGGCTGCTAGTCCATCTCCATTCCTTGAAGGGTAAGATTCTGGCCCAGTTAACTTTTTCCTGGTACCCAGAGAAAGCTGATATACCTTCCCCCTTTTTCGTTCCCAACCCTTTTTCCTTCTTCCCACTCTGTACTTGAGAACTCCACTAAAAGGGGACAGTCTCGCATTCTGACTAGAGCACATGTTCCTTTTCAGCATTCAGGTCAGTATCATCTATCTCCAGAAGCCTGAATTGAGGCCCAGTTATAGAGATACCTCCTGATGACCTGTTTCTTGACCTTGGCCGCATTACTTATCCCCCCACAATGAGCAACTGACCATCAAAAACTTTGAGAGACGCCATCCTTAGCTTTCTTATGCATGGTCTTTACAAATTGGGACCAAAGGAGACATTAAACCATCAGCAAATAAGTAAAAGCTGATCTTTCAACTTCCGTGTAGCCCCAGTACAGACTCAGAATGGATCATGCTGGAGAGTTGAGGATACTCCTGACACACAAATTCTCTAAGACCTTGATAATTTCCTACAGAGGAAATTATCCAAATGATCCAAAGTTTCCTACATCCAATCCTTTTTTACCCTTCAAGAACAACCTCCTATTCTACTCTCTCCTCTCTCTAAATTCTTCTCCTGAACAAAAACATGCTATCTCTACAAAACTCCTATCCCCAATCTGAACCCAACAACATTGCTCTTTTACTCTCATCTGTTGGAAAATTTAACCTCGTTTGTGATGTCCTGTTCTATTGCCACCTGTTTCCTCAACAAACTCAACAAGACTGGCAATCCTCCCCCTGGCAGCCCTCCCTCTTCCGAGGGCCCTTCACCTCCTCCAAGCTCTGGCAGCCTGTCTGCCTCCTCAATGCTGCCCCTTTCTTTCCCTCAGATAACTTTTTTCTCTCTTTCTTCACATCTGATACCTCCCCAAAGCACCTTGCATCCCATCCTATCCCTCCGTGAAGTAGCAGGCACAGAGGAACCTGTTCACCCTCACGTTTCTTTCTGAATTACTAATCTAAACCATCTCCAATAAAGAATGAGATCCTTCTCAATAAATCGCAACACATTCAGAAAAATAGTTCTCCTACTCTCTTAAATCTACAACCTCACTTGAGGCATATTTACCTTATCCTCTTAGCCACCATTGTTGATGACAAAAGGAAGCATATCTGGTGGGCAGCTGGAAATCTTGCTGATGAGTTCCATCAGAAATGCCCTGAGGGTACACTGAGGCAGCTGAAGCAGGTCTCAAAGCCAAACCCCAAGAACCTGAGTGGAAATATCAGATTTGCGATGCTGGGAGGACAGATTGTGATCATATAAACACTTGCCTCCTGGCAGGAATGGAAAAAATAAATAAATAAACAGATCAATTATGGGCACCTCAAAGAAATCACCCAGGGTCCAGTGCTCTATATGAACCACCTTTCAGAACTGGTGATTAAATATACAAAGACCAACCCTAACTCTCCTGAAGGTCTAATTCTTCTACACCTCTACTTCACCTCCCAATCTTATCCACATATCTACAAAACAAGAAAATGGACTTCAAACCCCACAGAAGGAACTTAGAGATACAGGTGTTAATGCTTTCAACAATTAAGATGAGGAGCAAGAACTCTAAACAAAAAACAGACTAAAGCCAAATATCAAATCCTTGTCTTCCTAGTTTAATCCTCAGGCAAAAAATCTGCCAAAGGCTTCACCTCACACCTATCTAGCACCTGTGTATGCTTCAGCAATCTGGGGCACTCGGCAAAGCTTGCCCAACCCCAAGTCTCCTACAAAGCCATGTCTGAATGGTGAAGAGTGGGGTCCCCAGAACATGGATTGGCCTCTGGGGCAATCATCCCCTCCCCTGAATTTTCTTTTCCTGCAGGAGACCAGACACATCTGGAGAAGACCTAGTGGTCACCATGGGCTTTGCTTCAGCTGCTGAATAATGTGATGCAGATCTGAAGGCCCCCCAAAAACATCATCAGTGGATCCACTGGTAGCAGTGGTGGTGGTTGGAAAACAAGTTGCCTTTTTGGCTGACTCAGGGGCTAGGCTTACTGTTCTTGTTGAATATTCAGGACATTTGCTCCACTACTGTCACTTGGTTGTTGGATAGAATGGCCTAATAGAAACACCGGCCAAGACCTCACCCACATACTGCTCTTCAGGTCATATAAATTTCACTTGTTTTTTCTTGTGAATTCTCTATTGGTCTACAGCCCTTTTGGAAAGAGATCCTCCACTGATTGGGGGCATCTATACACATTCCTTCAATTTCTGATGAGTCATTTGTTTTTTTACCAGCCTTACCCCTTGATGAGACCCTTATATCTCCAGCTATTCAAGTCAAAAGTTGATCTTATTGATTGGGAAGCAAAAATCCTTTCCATAGCCTTATATCACCAACCTGTTAATACAGCCCCAAGGGACCCTACTCACACTGTCAGAGTCAGCCAATTTCCCCTTGCTCCTGATGGCCATTTTGGCCTCTAGCCCCTTCCCAACCACCTTCTTAAAGCTGAAATTCTCATCCCTACCTACTCCCCCATAATACCCCCATCCTTTCTGTAAAAAAATTAAAAAATAAAAATGATGGCTCATTCCAATTGGTCCAAGATCTACAAAAGACTAAGCAAGCTGAAGTTGATCTTCCCACTCATCCCATGATCCCCAGTCTCTGTACCCTCAGGTCTCACATTCCCCATAATATGCAATAATTTACTGTTAATAGAGCTCAAAGACACCTTCTCTAATCTAGGTGCCCAACAATTTCCGTCTTCATCTGGACAGACACCATATCTATTTACCAACAATTCACATGCACAGTTCTTACTCCAGGATTTGGGGCTGGCTCCCACTTCTTGGGCCAAGCATTATAATAAGATCTCTAATCTCTTGATTTTACCCCAAATATTGATGCTCCAAATGTTGATGACCTTTTGCTTTTGAGCTCTTCAAAATATGACTCTATATCCCCATTCTTGGGGAGAAAGGGACACTGTGTCTCAGAACACAAAGCTCAGCTGGTTCAACAAAAGATCATGGATTTTAATATGGGTAACAATATAAACAATTTTTTTTATGGAAAATGAGATATTATAGTAGCTATTGTTCATTTTCTGTTATTTGGTTCAGAATGCCTTGTAATACTTTCATTCTCTTGAATGCTTTTATTCTATTTTGTTATGTTTGATATTATTGTTTGTGAAGCTATGCTCAACTATTTCAAAGAAAGAGATATTATGGTAGCTACTGTTAATATCCAGTTGTCTTGTTGAGAAGTGCTGTGTTGCTTGTATTGTTCTGTTCTGATCTGTGTTGTTCTGCCCTCTTTTGTTTTATTCTCTGTAAAACAAAATTTTTTAAAAATGCCAAAAAAAAAGATCATGCGCTTCAGCCTTCACCTCAGCCCTGCCACTCACTGCTCATCCCACTCCTGAAAACAGGCCATTAACAATCTTTATTTCCCACCCACAAAATGAGATCTCCTTTCCTTCCTAGGAATTCTTAGCTATGTTAGGATTTGGTTCTCAAATTTCTCACTCATTGCAAAACCCTGGTCTGAGGATTCCCATGGAGATTCCCAAGAAAGAGTACTGGAAATAAATTTAATGCATGTTTCCTTTTGGGCCCTCAGGCAGGCACTCCTTAAGGCTTCTGCTTTGGCCCTACCCAACCTTAATAAACCTGTTTCTATTTCTAGCCACCAAGAAGGGATAACCCTTAGGACTACCAGCACAACCAGCTGGAGACTTCTTCTAGCCTTTTGCCTATTTATCCACACAACTTAGTCTTGTAACAAAAGGCTGACCTCTTTGTTGACCCGTCTCAGCATCAGCTGCATTCCTTATCTCTGAAGCCCAAAAGACTTTTCCACCAAACCCTACACACACCTCCAGCCTTCTCAGCCATCATGCTTTAGCTCTTTTCTCTCTGTCCTCAGTTCAGCTTCTACACTGTCAGCTTTTACAACACATGGTTTCCCCCGTACTTGTCTGCCCTAAATCTACCAATCTTCTCCCAGGCCCCACCCCCAACATGAATGCACTAAGCTCCTTGATTTTACTCTCATCAGCTTCTATCACATAATCTCAGAATATACTCCAGGGTCCACTGACTGGTTTAATTAGGAGAAGCATTTCAAAGGCCACCCCTTCATAAGGAGGGTATAATAACTTTGAAGGCTATCATAATAGTGAATTCCCCTACCCTCCTCAAGAAGTATTTGAGGCAGCAGCCCCCTTCACAAGGACAATTTCACAGCAGGCAGCACTCACGACACTCACTAAAGTGCTCACTCTTACAAAAGACTCCCAGAGCAAACTCAGAACTTCTCCCTTCCCCATCCATCAGATTTGGATCCCTCCCCAACCCTGACTGTCAAATAGACTGATAAAAGCGCAATGATACCTCCTTGTCTTTGTTGATACCATCTCAGCATGAATAGAGGCCTTTGCTATGTCAAACAAAAGACCCTCATAGTAGTAACATACCCAACTCACCAAAACTACCTTCCACTTTGGACTCTCAACCTCCATCTAGTCAATAATGAATCTGGATTTACCTCACAAATTACCCAACAGGTAACCTCCTCAACAAATGTAACCTGGAAGTTCCACATCCCATATCAACTCCAATCTACAGGTGCAGTATCAAAGGCTAATTGCCTTCTTAAATAGAGCCTAACCAAGTTTTCCCTCTCAATCCACTCGGACTGGACAAAGCACCTAGTCTTAGTCCTTTTCAAACTCAGGTTTCTTCCCTGCAAACCTCTTGTGCTCAGCCCCTCTAAAATGTGGAAGGCCGCTATGTGGACTTCTTGTCTTCACACAACTTGCCTTCTATTTGCTACTCTACCTTCTTTCAAACTCCTTGCTTAACAAATTCTTTAGATAGCTCATATGGGACTACACTGATTCCACCCTCTCCAAACTCTCTACAGCCTAGACACCCTCACTTCTCCACCTCTATCACCTAGATCCTAGATACTGGGTATGCATAAAACCCCCACTTTCTTTTGGGGATTAAAATCAACATAAGCAGGGTCTGTTCAAGCTCTCCTGATGACCCCAATAGTGCTAAGATTAAAAGGTCATTCTTTCTGGGTCCATTTCTCCTTTCTAAAAAAAGACTCGACTTTGCCAGCACACAGCAACTGAATCTATATCCCTGAAGATTGGTAAACTATCTCCTGTGACTGAAGAGATCAAAGTCTCAACTAGACAGCCCCATGAGTCTCTCTCTCCATAACTGTGTCTGTTTCTTGACCATTGCAATAGAAGTATCTCCACATTACTTCCTCTCTTCAACTCTAGACACCATAATCCAAGACCTGTGGTTACAGGAACTCTTTCAGACTTCACACAACAGAACATATTTCCTGTATTTTCCAACCCTGATCTTTTCTTTCTCCATGTCAGTAATCCTGTTAATCCCTAACAAAACAACACAGACCATTCTTAGATACCTCAGTCAGACACTCTTTCACAAGAATAACATCCTCCAAACCTTTAATGGAACATCCACCTGCCCTCCTGGGACTACCTTCACCTTTTCCAGATAGCAGACTCAGTAATCTCTGTTCCCCTGGCACATGGATAAACAGTTCTGCAGGGATACACTTCATCAAGATTGCCAGTCCAAGGGACACTGCTGTCACTAAAGGATTTGACATCAGATTCCTGGGGAAACTAAAAGGTATCAGACAGGGCTTAAACGCTCACCAGCTGCTGCAAGAGACCGTAACCAGTCCCTCTAAAGTGAACTCCATCTAACCTACTCTCTACACATTTCTCCAGCCAAGGAAGATCACTTTACCGTCTGCAAAGCTCCTGTCCAGTTCCTCTCACCTCTGATCACTATAGCTGTATCTTGGAGCTCTTTTGTAAGTGTTTGGATACGCTTCCTTCCAGGGAAGTCTAACTGCTACTTCGTATAAATATTCGCAAGACAAGGGAAAGTGCTCCCAGAAAGATGACTCATGGAAGTGATCAAAGCTACAAACGCCTCAACATACCTCACATCGGGGTCTTCTTAAGCTAAAAGTGTGCCGTGTTAGCCAAGAAGGTTCTGCAGTATGACAACCAGCCTTGACAGCTGCAACTTTTAGCTCCTCCTTCCACATATGGTACAAATTAGAGGAAATCTGACCTCTAATTTCTGCAACTACCCCCAGACTTCCTCCTCCTCATATCCCAATTTGATCTCATGGGATGCCTTTCTTTAGAGACAGGTATCTTCTGGGTGTGTGGAGACAAAGAATATGTTGTCTTATCTCCTAATTGGTTGAGAACCTGCATGTTAGACCTCCCCACTCCCATCCTTTCCTTAATTATATCTAGTCTTCCATCTCTATCTCCCCCATAACCCATGTCAGGGCACAACATGCCATATAGCTGGTCCCCTTAACTGTCACCCTGGGAGTAACCATGCAGACTGGAATGGGGATTGGAGCCTTATGAGCCTCTTTTTTAAAATATTAAGCTGTCAAAAGAACTCACTGAGGGACTCAAAGAAGTCACCAACCAACTGGGACACTTGCAAGATGAAGTAGACTCTCTGGCTACAGGTGTCTCCCAAACCACAGGGGCCTTGGTATTCCTGACAGCTTCACAGGATGGTATGTGTGCTCTACTCCAAGAATGGTGCTGCTTTACACCAACAAATCTGGTCTCTTTAGAGATGAGGTAAAATGCTTCTGTGAATGGACCTCAAAGCTCCTTAAAGCCTTTTCCAGTGATCAGTTTTACCTTCCTTTTCACTTACTCCTACCCCTGCTGGCCCCCTTAATGCTTATTTTTCTTTTCCTTCATTTTAGTCCGTGTATAGTTGATCTATTCCAAAGATTTTTTTCAGGATTGAATAGCCATTGTCTTTAGGGAGCTATTTAATGTGTCTAAATGTTTTTCCTTCTCCAAAGCATGAAACAACAACAACACCAGAAATCTCCTTTCATTATCCCCAAAGAAAGCGGCAGTCAAGAATAGCATGATAACCTGTTTTCCTAACCCTTTTAAAGACAGGATAGAGCTCAGACAGGGATACCAGGATTCCCAGCAGTTTGAATGACCCACCCACTATCTTAAAGAAAGAAAAACAAAAAATGTAGGTCACATTTGACTTAAGTCCCAGGGGACATGTCAGTAGTCAGAGAAGATTTGTCAACAGGTTATAAACAATATCCCAAGGATATATCAGCAGGTTACAGGAGACACATACAGCATGTTTTAGCAAACCACGAGCTCTCTGTATATCTGATCTACCCCTCAAAGGCCAAAAATAAATAAATAAATAAATAAAAATAAAAAGTCTCTTAACCTGTAAGAGACACTTTCTCTGTTCTGCTAATACACAGAGGTTCCACTTATTGCTGATTTTATTTTGACTTTCAGACCCTGAGGACAGAATCACAGCTAGTGATCCTGAGAGGAAAGAACACTTAAAAATAAAAGGGTCTATGAAATAACAATTCAGCAGCTCTAAGGCAATAAGAAGAAAGGCAATATAAGACTGATAAGTGTCAATGAAAACACAAGAATCAATGCCAATGATATAAAAAAAAGTATTTGCAGAAGTAAAAGCAGATAATTTCCCAAGCATGAGAAAATAGTCTGATACACAGATAGATGAGGTATATAGAACTGCAAACAGCCATAACCAAAATAAATCTATACCTAGACATATAATAATCAAGGTCCCAGAAATTCAGCATATTAAAAACTATTAGAGAAAACAAAGAGATCACCTATCAAGGAAAGCCCATCAGAATCACCACTGACTTCTCAACACAAACCTACAAGTCCAGAAGAGCTTGGCAAGAAGTATTTCAAGTCCTGAAAGAAAACTTTCAATGCAAATTGATGTAAACTGTAAAACTATCTCTCAAAATTAATGGAGAAATAAGATACTTCCATGACAAAGAACTACTAAAGAAATTCATATCCACCCATCTAACCCTAGAAAGACTAATGAAAGATATTCTAGATAGAGATAAACATGACCACAATTTCAAGAACAACAATAGACAGAAACCACCAAGCAGGGAAAGCAATTAAAGGAGAAGCAGAGACAAAGATAACCCAATACATATCAGTAATAACCATCAATGTAAATGGCCTCAATTCAACAATTTAAAGAAATAGATTTGCAGAATGGATCAAGAAACAAACTCTACATTATGCTGTATACAAGAAACATATCTAAATCAAAAAGAAACTCATAGACTTGAAAGTCAAGGGATGGAAA
Organism: Hydrochoerus hydrochaeris; assembly: GCA_004027455.1. Classification (NCBI taxonomy): domain Eukaryota; kingdom Metazoa; phylum Chordata; class Mammalia; order Rodentia; family Hydrochaeridae; genus Hydrochoerus; species Hydrochoerus hydrochaeris. The sequence goes on along the minus strand of PVLA01001556.1, from coordinate 111,786 downwards.
ATTACACTTCACTTGACAAGAACACAAAAAAAAGTGTGGGTAGCTATTCTGTTTGCAGACAATGCGAACTTCAAACCAAAACTGATGAAAAGGATAAAAAAATCACTACGTATGTGTTAGAGGAAAAAAATTCATAAGGAAGAGATAATCATAAATGTACATGCACCAACTATATAACACAAATACTGATAGACATAAAAAACCAAATTTGCAACAACACAATTGTAACAGGGAAGCCTTAATACCCTACTGTCACAAAGAGATAGGTCAACTAGACAAAAAATTGGCAAAGAAATAATAGAACTAAATAAAAACTGAACAAATACACTTACTGGATGTTTACAGAGTGTTCCACCCAAGAACATCAGAATACAAATTATTCTCAGCAGCACATGGGATGGTCTCTAAAATATACCATAAATTAGCCCATAAAACATGTTTAAGTAAATGCAAAGGAACTGAAATCATCCCATGCATATTATCCAAGCATAGTGGGCTGAAATTGAAAATTAATGTTTAAAGAAATTTCATAACCTACATAAACACATGAAAATTAAATAACAACCTCCTGAACAACCCATTGAATTACAGAGGAAATTAAAGAAATTAAAGAAAATACCTATGATCCTATGAAAATGCAGATACTACATACTAGGACCTGTGAGAAGCAATGAAAGCAGTCCTAAGAGGGACATATATTGCAATGAATTCTCACATCAAGAAAACAGAATGAAAAAAATTAACAATCTAATGCCACACCTCAAACTTCTAGAAAAAGAAAAGCAAATCGAGGCAAAAGCTCACAGAAGGAAGGAAATTATAAAGATTAGAGCAGAATTTAATATAATCAAGCCTAAGAAAATAATACAAAAAATCAATGAATTGAAAAGGTTGATTCTTTGAAAAAATAAATAAAATTGATACACCCACTAGCCAATCTTATCAAGGAAAGGAAAGAAAAACTCAAATTAATGCAATGAGGAAAGAAAGAGTGAAATTACTCAGATCCTGTGGAAATTTGGAAGATCATCAATGTCTACTTTGAAACTCTTTACTCACATAGGCTGGAAAACAGAAGAAATGGACAGATTCTTAGAGATGTCTGAATTACCAAAGCTCACTCAAGAAGACATAAAAATTTTGACTAACACAATATCAGTTACTAAAATTGAAAATGTAATTAAAAACTTACCATCAAGGAAAATCCCAGGCTCTCAAGGATTTACAACTGAATTTTACAAGGAATTTAAAGACCAGGGATTTAGCTCAGCAGCATAAGCACCTGCCTGGCAAGTGCAAGGTCATGAGTTTGATCCCCGGTACAAAAAAAAAAAAAAAAAAAAAAAAAAAAAAAAAAAAAAAAAAAAAAAAAAAAAGAAAGAAAGAAAGAAAGAAAGAAACTTAGAGAAGACTTAATGCCAATACTCCTCAAACTCATTAATGAAATTGCAAAGGAAGCAATCCTCCCTAATTCATTCTTGGAGACAAGTATTACTCCAATACCTAAACCAGAGAAATACACAACCAAAAAATCAAACAACAGGCCAATCTCCCTAATGAACATTGACACAAAATTCTCCATAAAATACTGGCAAACAGAATGCAGCAAATCATCAAGATTATAAAACATGACCAAGTGGAATTCATTCCAGGAATGCAGTGATGGTTTAACATACACAAACCAGAACATGTAATACACCACATCAACAGAGCCAAAACCCCAAATCACAGATCATCTAAATAGATGTAGAACAAACTTTTGATAAAGTCCAATACTCATTCATGATTTTTCAAAAAGCCTACAGAAAATCAGAACAGATTGTCTTCACCTCAAGCTGATAAAAGCCATCTATGACAAACCGACAGCCAACACTAAATGACCAATAGCTGAAAATTTGCACTCTAAAATCAGAAACAAGGCAAAGATGTCTACTATCACTGCTTCTATTCCATATAATGATGGAAATGTTACCCAAAACAATTAGACAAGAGAAAGAAATAAAAGGACTAAAGATATGAATGGAAGAATTAAGTTATTATTGCAGATGACATGATGTGCTACTTAGAAGACTCCAAAAACTCCACCAAAAGACTACTGGCATTAATAAGTTAATTCAGTAGTGTAGCTAGATACAAAATCAACACTTAAAAATCAATAGCATTCTTGTACGCAAACAGTAAACTCACTTGAGAGAGAAATTATACCAATAATATCTTTCACTGTAACATCCAAAAAATGAAATACTTAAGATTCAATCTAACAAAGGATGTAAAAGATCTGTGTATAGAAAACTATACTACTCTGAAAAAGGATTGACTGAAGAGGATATCAGAAAATGGAAATAGTGTCTTGCTCTTAGATAGAAAGAACCAACATTGTGAAGATGGCTGTATTCCCAAAACTATTATAGAGATTTACTGTAATCCTGATCAAAATATTATTACCATACCTCAAAGATCTACAGAAAATATTCCTGAAATTCATTTGAAAATAGAAGAGACCTAGAATCACAAAGCCAGCTCAGGATAACAAAGATAAAGCAGAAGGCATCAGGATCTGTGACTTCAAATTATACTACAAAGCTACAGTGATAAAATCAGCATGGTACTAACAAAAACACAAACAAAAAACAGAGGATCAATGGAACAGATTAAAAGATGTAGACATAACTACAAAAAACTCAACCACTTTATCTTTGACAAAGTAGTCAGACATGTTCACTGAAAGAAAGATAGCCTCTTTAATAAATGGTGTTGAAAAAATTAGCTTCCCACATGTTAAGGAGTACAGCTAGACCCTTGTCTATATCATTCACTAAAGTGAAAATGGATCAAAGATCTAAATATTAAAACAGAAACACTAAATCTACTGGAAGACAAGTTAGGTAGAAATCTTGGAGACATAGGGATAGGCAGAGAGTAAATGAACAAAATGCAAACTGCATGGGAAACACTTCAAAGAATCAACAACTGGGAAATTATCTAATTCAATTTTTTTGCAAATCAAAATAAATCAAGAGAGTAAACAGAAAATTCATAGAATGGAAATAAAATTTACCCAACTGACTCTCAGACAAAGGACTTATATCCAGAACATAAAAAAATGGGAAAAAAATCAGACCCCTCAAATTTAAAGGTCCAATCCAAAAATGGGCATCTGAGATGAATATGCACTTCTGAGATGAAGAAATACAAATGGCAAAGAAATATATGCAAACATGTTCAACATCTGTCATAATTTTAGAAATGAAAATTAAAACAACAGTGATGTATCATCTTACTCCAGAAAGAATGACTAACATCAAGAAATTAACCAATAACAAATGCTGGCAGAGCTGTGGGGAAAAAGGAACATTTCTCTGTTGTTGGTGAAAGTGTAGATTGGTACAAGCACTGTGGAGATCAGTGTGGAGAGTCCTCAAAAAACCAGGATTACAGGTTCCATTCAACCTAGCTATTCTCTTTTTAGGTATCTTCCCAGAAAAACTGAAAACATCATACCACAGTGATATATGTGCACCCATGTTTATAGCTTCAAAATTAAACAACCAAAATGTCCATCAAACATGGCATTGATAAAAAAAGATGTATTTTTATACAATGGAGTATTACTCAGCTATAAAAGATAAACTTGAGGCTCTTATAGGTAAATGGATGCAACTAGAAACCACACTCATAAGTGAAATAAATCAGACTCGCAAGTGTAATTATCATATTGTCTCCCTAGTTAAAAAAAAACAGTAAATAAGATTCAAAATGTGACTGGGGATTTAGCTCAGTGGTATAAGCCTGGCAGGTGTGAGGCTGTGAGTTCAATCCCCAGTATAAAAAAAAAAAAGATTCAAAATGTACAATAGATATTGTGAAAATGAAAGGGATCGTGCTCAAAAGGAAAGAACTGGTATGGGAGAACAGAAAAAAAAGGAAAAGATTATGTATAAACATATGTATACATGTATATGTGTGTATATAAATATGTATAGGATAGATAACTATACTATTAATCTTCTCATCAGAAAGAACAGTTGTGTTTTCATTGTCTGATTGATCATTTTTTCATGCTTAAATGTAATCTGAACTACTTTCAAGATAACAATATGGAACATATTGTCTAATGTTAATTTTCTCAGCTTTGAAATTTTGCATTGTTTTTATCTTTTTTGTTTGTTTTTCAAATTAAGAAAGGAAAAAAATCTGATTATGAAAGTGTTCTTCTATGTTGGATATGGGTTCAATCAAGTATTTGTGTGGGTCTATTTGAAATTGTAAGGTCCTAAAGGAAGGCCTCACAGGAGTCTGGGGAGATAATCTTCTGTTTCAGAAATGTTAGGTTTTTGGCCCAATAAGAGAGAAAATGTAAGTAAAAAGTAGCCTTTATTCCAAGGATGTGGAGAGAATTCCATAATTATAGGCAACCTGGCTTTCTCTAACCAGAATGTGGGGCATGGGATATAAATATAACCTCTGACCAGGGGTGGTGCTTGGGGCGGGCATTGGTGACATTCAAGGAGCTGATTGGAGTTTTCCCTGCATGCGCACAGGAAGGGGAGTTGCAGTTAGGGCTGAGGAAGAAGCAGGAAGTGGTAGGTGTTCCCGCTTTGGCCTTCTGCCACGTTAGACCACTGCCATGACCATACAGTAATTTATTCTAGGGCAAAACTCTTTCAAGAAAGATCCATATAAAAGTCTGTGTCAGGCTAAAAATAAATGAATAAATAAAAGAAAAAATTCTGCAGCTCTGTAGAGTACATGAATTGTTCTTGTCATTGTTCGTTAGCTGTTAAAGACCAGATTTTTGTGAATCTGGAAATTTTGTCTTAAATTTCCTGAACTCAACAAAACTATGTGAAGACAGACAAATACACTGGGTACTTGCCAATAGATAAAAGCCTTCCTTTCCATTGTAGTTGCCTGTGTAGCCCTTTCCATTACAATAAAATAAATCAACAAGTGAGTGAAAGAAGTCTTACCCCAAACAGCACAGCCCTCCTCCTCAAAGAAGCCTGTTTCTCTGTTTTGTATCTTGGAGTTCCAATAGAGACAGTGGCAACAGGATGAATTTGCTGACCTCATAGAAAATGAAATAACAAAAGGAAAATAAACAGACTTCTTGTGCAAGATGCCAAGAGATGCTGTGAATAAAGGCAAGATAGCAGCAGTTAGCCATGTTGTGCTACTGGCAAAGTCTTGCTAATCAATATGGGATTTGTGTCTGGGAGTTCCTGAGCCTAAGCCTAAATTATACAAGCCACATCAGGAAATATTTGCTTTCATTATGCTTTTCCTAATGCTAGAGAAAGAAACAAAATATGGAATGGATCTAAGACATTCTAAATGATCTAAAACATTTTCAAAATCATTGTACCCTCATATAAAGACAGCAATAACAGATTTTCTCTAGTTTTTTATTACAAAATGAAGAGTAGAATTTTATATTTAACATTTCATTATGAAATACCTAAAGAATTTAAGTGGATACATTTTACCCAGCTAGGTAAATGGAATTCTTCTTGATTTTTACCAAATGTATATGTTGAATGCTTCTTAAATTACTTCAAAAAAATGGAACAAGTAAAGTTTCAAACTCTATATATAATTTTTCCCCATTGGCAGGAAGAAGTAACCATGAAATTTAATACTAAGACATGTTAGAATGTGTGTGTGTGTATGTGTGTGTGTGTGTGTAGGCTTACAACTAGTACATGTTCAAAGTTTTAAAATTATTTATATTTCCCATTTGATGGGGATTCCAGTTAAATGGGTCCAGTTCCTCTCAATCAGGTTCCCCAACCTCTCAATCAGGTTCCCCAACCTCTCGATCAGGTTCCCCAACAATATTTTTGCAGGCAGCTAAGTTATTTAGAAATATTATAGGCAGTGAGACAGGGCTAGGTCCTCGAAGGAGCCAGTGCAGAAGCCCAGATATCTTTTACTTGTTGGGGAGACAGACACCTCCTGCTGCAGACCAGGCCTAAGACAAAAGATCAAACAAATGCACCCATATCCTAAGGGCTGATATTCTAAATAGCTCTCTATCATCCTGAGGAAGTCAGGAGTTACATCCCAGTCCCCTACAGGATGAGTCACTGTTCCCTAAGAATGCCTGCTTACTACTTGACTCACTTCCCCATTTGTCCCCATTTAATCAGTTTTACCTGAGCAATTACTCTTATTGGTTAACCATAGTTCTGTCCCACCTCATGCCTACCTCTCAAGTCCCCTTTTCCCATACTTTTAACCCACCTCACCCCATTATTTTACTCTATTAAGTCCCTAGAAAAGACTGAGTCTTTGGCAACCCGCTTGGGACCCTTTCTGTCCCTGAGACAGAGGCTTTCTTTCTCTCAACGAATATATTCTGCTCTTACCCTCGGTTGTTCCTAAAATGCATTCTTCTATTTTAGAGAACATGAACTCATACCAGACATAGTAGGTCAGGGGTTTCATTCCCTATATCGGTGTCAGTAGATATACAAAGCAATAACATTTTACATACATTCCTGGAATGTAAATTGATAACCCACTTTAGAAAACAATTTGGGATCTGGGAGGAATGTAGCCTGGCAAGTGTGAGGTTGCAAGTTGTATTCCAGGTACAAAACAAAAAAATGAAAACAAAAACAGAAAACCAGTTTGCTATTATTTAGTAAATTTGAAGATACCCATATTTTATATCTCAGCAATTCAACTCTGTTCATAAGAACAGAAGAGCAAAAGAGAGCAGTTTTCGTAACTGCTCCAACCTGAAAAGTTCTCATATGCTTAACACTAAAATGAAAAACTAAACTGTGATATGCTCCAGTAACGCAATCTGCACAGCAATGGAAACACAGCTGACACACAATCAATGAAACTGTGACAGAACATTAAGCAAAAGAAAATGGTTCAAAACTCAATATATATGCATTACATATATGTAGCATTCGTATGTGGTCAACCTCAAATAAAACTGATCATATATTTATATTTATGGATTAAAATATGCACCATATATCCACAATTAAATTATTACTACAGAGGATATTATAAAATCAAAGGAAGCCTGTCCATTGTTCACTTTCTAACCTACTTTTATTTTAAGAGCTTTTTTCTTTCTTTTTAACTTCTTAGAGCCTCCTCTTTGGCTTCTACTTCTCACTAAGAACCATGCTTGTCTGGTAAAAAATATCTTGTGGGGCTTATATTCTGCTCAATACTAATGTATTTTTTCCTCCATATTATTACCCACAGTTCATTGCTTATTCACTTGTCAGGAAAAGAAAAGTAATGTTGGATCCCACTATGTGAAATCACACCAAATAGCGCTCACAGCTCAAATAAACAAAACCACCATCACTTCAACTGGGATTTGTGCAGGCACCATTAGTCTCTCCAAATTTAGGTATCTTCTCTTTGTCTGAGAAATGTTAAATCAATATAAAGATATCATGTGTTCTATTCTCACTCCTGTCTTGGAGATAGCTGCAAAGGTAGTAGGAAGAATCTGTGGTAGTTTCCTTTTTAAAGAGAGCAGCCATGGGGTATGTGATGCTGTCTTCTTGCTGTGGCTGATTAACACACTAGGGAAGAAATGGGCAAAACGGGCAGTCCGAACTGTTTCCATGGTTGCCAAGCTCTTTGCATAGAACAAAGCTAAAGAGGCCTCAGAAAGTCCCTTCGTCCTGGAGTTCAGCATGATTGAGTGCTGGTAATGTAGGGGTGGGTATTCTCTGCAAAACGCAGTCTACATACACCCCTGTAACTTCATTAAAGCAAACAAGTTACACATACATTTTTAGTGAAATACGACAATGCTAATGTAATGTTTTTGTATAGTAGAGTTTTATAGTGAACTTCTTAGGGGAAGGAAACTAACCTTTTTCTAGGTTCATTCTGCATGGTTGGAACTAGGTAAACCAACCATATACCAGCAGACATAATTATTCTATTTTTTATTGTAACAGATGTGAAACTGAGACTCAAAAAAAATCAAAGCACATTCCCAAGACAAACACCTGAGACTTTCTCTCCCCCAAACCAAAGACAGTGCTGCATCAGTCATATTACAGAATGGCATCATGCAGTTGACCTTGGTGAGGCATTTTATGGAATATTCTGATAAAATGTTGTGATACAGCATTTACAATAAAGATGCTAGTCATACCATGACAAAAATCTTTCAATGTAGATGTAAATTTGAAACTTTATGTTTGAGACACAATGCCTGCACTGATTTTGAATTATTAGTTTTTCTTTATGCTATGAATTTTATTGATTTTTATAAACGATCTCTCACTTTTACGTTGAAAATGCTGAGCATGAATCTGAGTGTCTGACTGAAGCCCTAAACTCTATGCACTCTAACAACTTCCCCACCCTCACTTTCTTTTTGTCTAGTTTTTTCATTCATGTGTTTTTAATTATATTTATTTCTGTCGAATTTTATGCAAGTATGTATGTCAGTAAATTCAAGACCATATGGGCGATATTTTCATTAAAACAGGCTTCACATTTCCTCTCTATAAATTTCACACAAGGTTGGTTATGTTCTGAGAATGACTTTTCTTCCCACATCCCTGATTTCTACTTCCACACTTCTTTTAAAAGTGTCTAATATGTTGCACTATGGAGAAATCTGCTAGGGACAACTAAAAATCCATTCTGTCTTGTTATATCTTTGTCAGAAAAATGAATTCTGTCTCAATCTGACCTCTCAAATATTATGCTTTGACAGACCCTCTCTCTCTCTCCTTCACCTGTCACACGATTCTGGAAATAAGAGGAGAAAAACACCTAGCAAATCACTCAGGATGCATCTGTATTACAGAAGAAGCATCAAATGCAGGATTGAAATATAGTGATTCTGCCTTTTTTTCTTTGAGAAATCTAGGGAGGAGAGATCTATAAAAGCTTTTTACTTACACTTTATGGGACACATGAACATATACTGGTGGTGTTTAGATGCTAATTCTCAGCTAAAGCTTGTCTTCTCATGTATTTTTGCCACATCTCTCATCACTCACAGTGGGTCATACAGAAAGAGGTTATCATTATTGCAACACTATGGTGTTCTTTGCAAGTAATTTTATTCCTGTAAATACATAGATGGTATCAGTTGCATTGCAGAATGATGTGGTTTTAAAACTCTTTCATATCCTAAACCAGGAATCAAACTCAGGGGCTCACTCTTGCCAGGGAGGCACTGTGTTTCACATCAGTTTGACTGAACTGTCATAGGTGTTAGACAATAAACATCTTTGTGGGCAGCCGTAGAAGACGTTGCCCATACACTTATGTAACACCAAAACCTCCTCCTCATTTTTAAGTTTGATTATTCCATAGTTCTCTTCCAGTTCATCATTTGCACTCACTCGTTTGTGTTAACATGCAACCAATAGCAAAGGCAAAGTGTGGTACAGAGAAATAGGAGTCATCTCTGGGTTCTGCTTTGGTAACTGAGATATCATCTAATTCTCCATTTGCAAGTTTTCAGCACCTACTGAGAACATTAAAATTTCTTTCTACCCAGAACTGAGTTTCACACAATACCTTAAAGCCAGTGATTAAACTTTGAATGATCCCTGTTTTAAGCTTAATAAACTAGATAAATTTCAAACTTAAATGACCTGTTCCAAGAGGTCAGAGTAAAGCATTTAAAGTCAAAGTCAGAATGCAGGAAATTGGTGGCCTGTAAGTGGCCTCAATCCTGAAGACTAGAAACAAGCAGGACTGCAGTAGTGACTTCCACATTCCATGGGAATTCTATTGGGAATGAAAATCTCCTCAGGTCTCATTTTTGTAATTTCCTCTATTATCTTTCTATACTTTTCTGAACATCATTTCCCTATTTTCATCTCGAGAAACTGTTCTTCCTTGTACTCCTCCAGCATCATTTTCCTGTCTTCTAGGTTGTTTTTCTTTTAAGCCACCTGACATTTCATGCATGTACTCTTACCCACAATGTCACCATTCCGCCTAACCCTCCTGCAAAGTCTAGACTCATCCTCCTCTCTGCATGTTCCCCTGGAGATCTCAGGGGCAGCTCAGGATGATTATTAGAGTGAAATGTGAGTCCTGCATGTTGCAGTATTTATCTTTCCCAATGGCTAGTTAATTTCTGAATGAAAATTTAAACTTTTGAATCCAGTGCCTGTACATAATTGGTGACCAGCATATGTTTGTTGCACATGTTAAGTAGGTAATGCACTAGTAAACATCCTAACTCTGACCATGAAATGTATGTCCTCCTTTTTCTTCAAAATTGATCATAAAATCCTGCTATCTGCTCCATAGAGGTAATAAAGTGTTTAATATTTATTTTATTACTATATTAACCATACTACAAATGGTAACGACACATAAAAATGTAAGTATACATGCCATGCTATATTTATATATTGTACTCCAGGTTGGTTATAAGGCAAGTATAGTCTATGTACAAGTTAAAACTCTTATGTTTAAAATAAAATATAGTATATAATTTATACTTAGTCTTTTAAATACAAAATGTGAGTAAAATATAAGATAAATATTTACATAATGCCAGGGTTAACCGTGCACACCTGTAGTTTCAACACTTGGGAGGCTGCGGCAGTAGGATCACCATGAATTCGAGGATAGGCTGGGATAATATGTGAATTCAAGGCTAGGCTACAATACATAGTGAGACCCCACTTCAAAAAGATGAAAAGATGGAAAACATATTTACATCAAATATTACACTAAAAGACATATTCCATTAATTGCCCTCAAACTGCATGACACGTTTTTAAATAGAAAATTATTGTGAAAAACAGGTTGCAAATAATCTCCCCCCCAAAATACTTTCTCTTGATCTGAACACAGTTATTCGGCCATTCTTGCCATTTTCCAAAGCAGTTCTGGAAGTCTTCTGAGTCTATAGGAGACACCTTGGTTACTTTCTCATTGCTGACACATAATACTCATTACCCACAACTGTACCAAGTAAAGGTTTATTTAGTTCAGTTGGTAACTGTTTCAGGCCACAGTTGGCTGGCTCCATGGCAGGAGGCATAGCAGAGGATTGCTTATGGTATGACAGTCAGAAAGCAGTGAGCAATCAAGGAAGGAGGAAAGAAGACAGATCCTTCGAGGCTGTGCCTCCAGTGACCCATCTCTCAAACTAGGGCTTCACCTCTCCCTACTGTAGTACATTTAGTTATTGACTCATCAGTGGTCTAGTTCACTAATGAACATCAAATGCCATGATCTGATCACCTCCCCAGAGCCCCACACATCAGCATCGCGGCTCTGGGGAATGTGTAGATATAAGCCATGTTGGGGAAGGAATTAAAACGTGCTGAACCCTGCTGCCAACTGTCATTTGCTGGAAAGGTTGTCTCACCAGGGCAATGAGTCCTCATCGACCTTATTTGTATGATCCTGCACCATGTAACTTGTGGCTCTACCCAAAGTTAAAGTAATTGTAAAAGTTAAATATTTTGAATCAATTCAAGAAATGGAAGAAGCCATATGAGTGCAACTAGAGACATAAAAGAAGATTCCCAGAACTGCTTCAGAAAATGGCCAGAATCATAGGATAAGTGTATTCAAAGTGAGGGGGAGTATTTCCAGAAGGACTAATTGAATTATGTATCTTCCTGTAATATAGTTTTAAAATTTAAGCAATCATATTTTCAAATATAGCTCATGCACATTCAAATATAGCTCATGCACATATTTGAATGCAGCCATTGTCATAATGTAATAAAGCTATCATAAATATCAGATTAAATAGTAAAGATTAAACATTATTTAAATATCAAATATTGAATAATATGTATTAAAATGATACATAAAGCTTAGCAAAGTTACAATATATTTACAGTTACTTATGCACAAAGTTAGGTATAAATGTACAGATATGTTCTCTTATCAATTGTAATATACTGATTGCTTCTTTGAGTGGGATACATGCTTTGAATGCCACTTGTTATTTATTTTAACAATTACTAGAATGACAAGTGTAGAGTAAGTGAGCAATAAATATGTAATGGAAGAATTATAAAACATACATTCATCCTAATATGTGACTAGATGGGATGTTTTATACTTGGAAAATTTCTAATCAAATGACAACTTAGGTCAACGGAGACACTAGAATTATGAATATCAGAAAATATTTCCTAAAATAGGAAATGCTAAATTTCCAATGAAGTCAGTAAACCATCTTTGAATGTCACTAATTTCATGTGTGACATCTATTTGTTTTGAGTTTCCATTTAGTTTCTACATAACAGATGCATAATAGAGTTATTTGAGAGTTAAATGGGAATGTACATATACTATGTTGACTATCAAGGTTTCTGGAATTTTAAAATCACTGTATAAATGATTACACATGACTTGAAAAATGATGTATTCATGTAAATACTGTTTTGAAAATTTATATAATTTTATAATAGTGTATTTAGGATACTCTGTAAAACATCTTACCAAATATTAAAATCTTAATAAATGCTAGAAAAATTCATATGCTCTATCCCTGGATTCTAAATTATTTAGGCCATTACTATATATATATTTTTCTGTGAATACAAAATATTCTTATTCCTGATGACCTTCATCCTATTACACTATATACATATGTAATCAGATTTGTTAATAATCAATTTAAAAATATTAGATAAATCAATATTTTTCCTTGTTTTAGTTTTGCTTCGCTAATGTTAACACTTTTAAGCTAGATCAAATTTCTAAATATGTTGCATTACAAATATTGGTTTGTAAATTCACTGTACTTCAGAAGTTCCTTTTTCCTTAAGTACCATGGCCTAGGAATCACTGTGCTTATATTTTAAACTTAGCTTTGTTCTCACCCAGCTTCATGGCAGGTGATAACTTCTTTGCATTTCTAGTTATTTGTCTATTAAAGTTAATGCAGTAGTGCTATATAATTATTTTTATAATTAAAAAAATATAAGGCACAGGACAATTTTAAGGAAAATCATCACTTGGAATGAAAAGTTCTGCATTAAGAAATAACGTTTTTAGTCAAAATTCAGTGTGGCTAGTTGTCAGTGGCAATTCACCTTCACACACTGTGAACATGAATCTAAACTGTCACAATTTTCCCAGAATGTGATTTGTAAATATAATTTGGCACAGCACAGCAATGCTTTGCTCAACAATAGTCTCCACAGAGTATCTGAGAGTGGTCTGTTAAAATGATAATCCTTCATGACATCCCAGCTATCTCAGTCTCTAGAACTTATCTTTGTTCAAAGACAAATGTCTATATATTAACCAAGAGCCTTAAAGACATTCATAGCCTTAATACACTGATTATTAATTTTATGAAATATTTTAAATGCTGATTTGTGAAATGGATAGTTACACATAATATATTCCTGATGAGAATATAGTAACAGAGCAAAAAGTTTTAGTTACAGAGTGAAAAAGTATAGTAACAGAAAAGTGATGGAGTGAGCCCTTTCCTACAGGTGACCAGCATGGGCAAGAGAGAGACAGGAGATCTGCCGCTACCTGCTGGGTGCCGTCACTGGGAGGCCTTTTCCTATGGGCACCCAGCACAGGCAGAAAGAGCCAGACAGATCCGCCTCTGCCTGCCAGGCACTGCCACCAGAAGGCCCCTTCCTACAGGTGGCTGGCGCCTGCAGAGAGAACCAGCAGACCTGCCTTCACCTGCAGGGAGCTGCTACCAGAAGTTCCTTCCTGCAGGCAGCCAGCAGGAGCAGGGACACACAGCCAGGTAAGCCGTCTGAGGCCCTTGGTTCTTTCTCTCAGACAGCCATCACCCACTGGCAGAATCAGACAAACACGCCCCTGTGTGCCTGCCGTCATCGTGGGAGTCCCAGTGTAGACACGCAGGCTGAGAGAAGCAGCTCCACCTCCACACACCCCTGGCCACTGGAGAAGCCCCAGTGTAGCTGCACAGGTCTAGAGAAGCCACTCCACATTCTGCTACCTCCCTGTAATGGGATTCGAGGAACCCAGGTGCCTGTCCCATCCCCCTACACTGCCTAGGGGCAGCCAATGGGGGAAGTGCCTGGGACCCCACAACCAGCTTGTTGGGAGGAACCCAGGAGAATGTCAAGAAGAAGTAGCAAAAGGCAATCTCAGACCTCTAGCCAACACGCAGTAAGTCTAGGAGATACAATCATGGAAGAAAACAGAAGACACACACCTGAAATCTCTGAGAGGACAGCAACTGAAGTAAGGAAACAACTTTATGAGATGTAAAAGCAGTCAGATATGAAATAAAGTCTCAGGTAAAAGAAGAAATCACAAACATACTGAAAGAATTGTTCAGCAGGTCTAAGAAGACAGAAATAATAGAAGAAAACTTCCCCAACATGGGAAATGGATCTGGCAGGCAGATAAGTGAGGCATATAGAACTTCAGTTAGCTATAACCAAAGTAAATCTACACCCAGACATGTAATAATCAAGATCCCAGAAATTCAGCACAAGAAAAGAATATTGAAAGCTCTTACAAAAAAGAGATAAATCACCTGTAAAGGAAAACCAATCAGAATCACAGCAGACTTATCAACACAAATCTATCGAGTCAAAAAATTTGGAGTGAAGTATTTCAAACCCTGAAAAAAACCCAACTTCCAGCCCAGATTGATCTATCCAGAAAAACTATTTTTCAAAATTGATGGAAAAATAAGATTTTTCCATGATAAAGAACAACTGAAGGAATTCCTGACTACAAAACCAACCCTACAGAGAGTGTTAAAGGATATTCTAGAGAGAGATAAAGATGACCATGGAGCAGTAGCAGAGGAGGATCACCAAACAAGACAGGCAATGGAATGAAGGGGAGAAGTGGGGGGTCAACAACAGGAGGACAGCAGGGCAGAGACAAACCAATGTATGCTGGTTGTAACCATTAATGCAGACGGCCTCAGGTCAGCAATAAAAAGAAACACAGGGAGAGTGGATCAAGAAACAAGATCCATCAATATACAGTATACAAGAAACATTTAACTGGAAAGGAAATTCTTAGACTGAAAATCAAAGGAGAGAAAACAATTGTTCCATGTGACAAGAGACCAGAAAAAATAATAGGCAAAAGTAACTTTCCATCAACTGCAGAATGGATAGGAAGGATATGGTGTTTACATGCAATGGAAAGCTACCCAGATATGGAGTAGCATAATCTCAAGGCTTCTGTAAGTAAATGGACGCAACTGGAGATCACGTTCTTGGCCAAAGCAGTTCGAACCCATATGTGTGAGCACTAGCATAAGAAACAGAAGGAGTTGATGGGATCCAAAAGCAAAATACTTAATGTAAAAGCAAAGGGGAGGAAACATCGAGGAGGGAAAGGTGGAAACTAATGTCCATTTCTTATTATCTTGTCTTGAACTCTTATATTGTCTTCACAATTTTGTTAGGTTTGGCTTTGTTCTGTCTTGTTTTGTTATATTTTATACTGTCAGATGTTAAGGGCAGCTATTTTGAATATAATGGGATATATTCACGGAGTCATGGTTTCCTATTATATTGCCTTGAAGTTTTATAATGCTTTCATTCATTTGATTAGTTTTATTCCGTTTTATGTTTGATTTTATTATGTGTCATGATGTGAGCAGCTATTGGAGAAAATGAAACATTAATGTAGCCGTTGCTGATTACTATCATCTTGTTTTGAAGTCCCTATCATGCTTTTGTTCTTCTGTTTTGATTGGTTCTATCCTGTTGTATTTTATTTGATTTTATTATGTGTGATCGTATGGACAACTTTTTTTAGGAAAATGAGATATTATAGCAACCATTTTTCATTTCCTGTTATCTGGTTTGGAAGTCCTGTAATGCTTTCATTCTTTTGAATGGTTTTGTACTCTTTTGTTATGTTTGGTATTATTGTGTGTGAAGGTGTGCTCAACTATGTCAGAGAAAACAAGAGACATTATAGTAGCCACTGTTGATGTCCTCTTGTCCTGTTGTGAAGTGCTGTGTTGCTTGCATTGTTTTGTTCTGATTTGATGTCTTCTGTTATGCTTTGTTTCATTCCCTTTATAATAAGAAAAAGGAAAAAAATGTTCAAATGAAATATGACAATATAAGTTTCAGGAAATGAGATAATAAACAGTCACACAGTAGTCTTGATTTTTCTTCAACACTCAGAAAATGGATTATCATTCCTAATGGTTGAGAGCGGAGGTAGGAGGATTTCAATTTTGTGGCTATTCTAGATGACTTAGTAAGATTTTGCCCTAAGATGAAAAATTAAATGGCTAGGGATCTAGCTCAGTGATAGAGCACTCCAAATTTTGAATCTCAGTTCTAGAAAGAAGGAAAGAAAAAGAAAGAAAGAAAGAAAGGAAGAAAGAAAGAAAGAAAGAAGAAAGAAAGAAAGAAAGAAAGAAAGAAAGAAAGAAAGAAAGAAAGGCAAGCACTGAATGCCACCAGCTAATGATTAGAATTAATGTATTTCAATTTCAATATGAAGAATTATATTTTATTAATATTAAAATCTGTCTAGAATTTCAGGTGTGAAGATAGTGTAGGTAACATTTTCTCACTTTTGAAATTCTTCATATATAGGATTATTTAAGCACTTTGGTATGATATTCTGGAAGAGTGTCTTGATTGTTACTGATAGTTGAGATATAAAAATTTTATAATTGATGTTGGAACTTAGGGCACTGGGCAACAAAGGAACCCGCTAGCCTCCATGGTAAGCAGCCGTGGCTCTAGTGAGCGGCGGGCAACCGAAGGAGAGAACCAGGCAGTGTCTCCTGAGATCTGCACCATGTTGGAAATAAGGGCAACAAAGGAACCTGCTTGCCTCCCTGGTAGGCAGCTGTGAGCCTACCGGCACACGGGCTGAGAATCAAACATCTTTCCCCCGACCCTTAGCAAGTGGGAGCCAGGGCTCTGAGCATCTCTTGGGAGGATGACCATATGCAATATAGGAAATATGAGGGATTTCCTTCTACCATCTCTTTGCAGGCAAATATTGTTATCATTGTTTTTCTTTGTTTTGATTAATTGTATTGCTCTATTCAATACTCTGTTTTGATAGGTTTTATGATGTGCTGTATTTGGTTTGATTTTGCTATACCTGATTGAAAGGACAGCTATTGTGAAGATAATGAGATATACTGTGGTATCTATACTGTTATCCTGATAACCTGCTGTGAAGTTCTGTACCAATTTCATTGCATTGTCTCGATTGGCTTTATTCTATCTTGTTCTGTTGTATTTTACTACCTTCCAAATAAAAAAAATTATAATCCTAAATAATTCCAAGTGCTGTTTCTTCTAAAATTCTTTAATTCTTCTTGAAGTTAGTTTATCTAGCTATTACACTGAAGTATATAAACAAAACTCATACATCTTCTCTACAATCCTGACATAGAGAACTATAATATTTATACATTTTCTATTATAATAATGATTCATATTTATTAACTTCTGTGTGATATTAACTCCTCGTGCCAAGACTTTACCTACATTATCCTGGCCATTGTCAGGTAGGTTCCATATAGAAATCTAGAATTCAAGAGAAAGGCAAAGGTAGTGCAGAAAGCTCACCTAGCTCCTGGGCCAGAGTTCTTCTGCCACTTCAAGGTAAGCCCGGAGCACTGGACTCGCAAACTGTGCTGGCAGAGACAGCAACCTGGACTACACTAGAAGTCTATGTCTATGATAAACTGCAAAAACACCATGATGTTTTACTCTGCAAGTGATTCCTTCCCCAAAGTAAGCTGTCACTGGGATCAAATCCAGTGCAGCCCTGACCATACAGGTATGAGTGAGGGTTTACTCAGGAGCCAGGGGATGTTTGGGACAGAGCTGCAGAGAAACTACACTGTACTATACTCCCAGATGACTGTTGTCTTGCCACACGCAGTTTGGAGATGGCCACAGGAGTCAGATCCCTTGAGATGTTTAAATTTAGGCAGAAAGGCATGCAGAGGCCTTTGAGAAGCTAGACAGGGGATGTGTAGTTTCAAGAAAGGGCTGGGTCTCAAAATGTTGGCATTAAGTCCAGCAGTCTGCAGGACCCCCCCTCTTCCCTTCCTCTGCCATATTGTACCAGCACAAAGCTCTGTGGGCTGATTATTTACCCCATTTACCACCATAAGCAAGAATGTGGGTCAGCATGGATGGCTGCCACAGGCTGAGGTGTGCAGATAGACAGGACTCTGGAACAGGAGGACGACTCATAAACCCACAAATTGTAAAGCAGGACAGAGATAACCATGTCTTGGAGCACAGAGAAGGACACAGAAAGTGGGAGTTGCTGGACTGACAGTATTAGAGTGAATAGATTGTTCAAAACACACTCGGTGTGAAAGGTGTAGTAAGATCTAACATTCAAAAACAAAAAGATGAGTGTGGAAGCAAAGTACATTTTAGTGCAGTGATCACTTATTATCTATTCCCCATATCTGCTGGATTCCAAGACTGCAGATTCTGGAAATTTTAATATTAAAATCACAGAGGAAATCTTTGGGGAGTATATTTCACATCTTTTTTCTTTTCTTTGCTTTCTTTTCATAGATTCATTGGGGTTTGGAGATTTGTTCCATTTTTTAATTTTTTCTTTCAATATTTTTCTTTTTTTCTCCTTTGTTTTCTGGTTTTATTCCCTTCTTTTTGCTTACATTTATCTTGTTCTATTAATTTCCTTTTACTTCTTAATAGAATATTTCAATTTTCTCTCCTCTTCCTCATCATTCTTTTCTTTATTTTTCAAATTCTGCTTCTTTTATCCTTCTATTTCATTAGTATAACCATTTAGCTTTATTAATCTTTAGTTATTTAAATAACTCTATGTGAATACTGCCAAATTCTTTTCAACTAGTAGTGGAGGTATAGTTGTTGCATTAGTAGATATTTACTGTATGTTAATATTTAGTTTAATTTTGTGCTTATACTATAATTACAGATCTCTTTTACATGGTCAAGAGAGGTAAATTGGTTTTTACAGCATGTCAATATATAGTTTGTCTTTGACTCTACTTTTGTTGTTGATTTTGTGCTACTGCCAGCATGGCGTAATTGTGGCTATTAATTGGTTTTCTCAGCATGCCAATACTGGATTGTCTTTCTGTCATTAACAATATTGTGGTCCATCCCCAAAGAACTGGCTGCTGGGCCAATTACAATGTACCCTTGTCTCTTAATTGGAGGAAGGGGTTGGATCTTGAGCCAGAGGAAAAAGCCTAAATGTAGCCATGCCTGGATTGCGTCACTACAAAGCAGACACTAACTGAAAAAATCTTTATACTAGAAACAAAAAAATTTTGATATAATGGACCCTGTAATGGCTGATATATTGTGTCAATTTTAGAAGCCTAGCAGCTTCACTAAGTAACTCAGTACTTCTACATCCTAGGTGTGGAGAACACACCCTTACCTCTCAAGGATGTTATTCATTATGTCATTTTGGGAAGTTTAGAAGTTTAAGTGACTCAGCAGAGGCCAGAGTCCTCACTTTGTAAGCATCCTCAGCTTGTGCAAGAGTAGGGCACTGAGATAGTGTGAGAGTTACACCCACCTGAAGACAGGTGGCTTATATACAATATAAGGGAAGAAAAATGATTTGCCTCCCCCTGTTTAATCTTATTGCTTTGCTGTCTTCTACCACCTTGAACTGTTGCCCCAGAGCCATGCCATCCTGCCTTGGAGCCAACTGATTATGGACTGAAACCTCCACAAATATTGAGCTAAATAAATCTTTTCTCCTTTAACTTTGAGTATCAGGTATTTCATTCCAACAATGGAAAAAAGTAACCAAAACAATCCCCAAACCCCAACACACACACACACACACACACACACACACCAATGAAAGCAAGAAAATGCATCTCAAAATTTCCAAAGCTGATCCATGGGGCATCTATGGGAAAGAAGCCAAAAGCTACTGTTACGGTTTCTGTCTAGCGGTCCCCTCAAAACCTCATGCAGTTTATGCCTTTTTTGGAGGTGGCTAAACCTAGAGTGTGTGATTGATTGGTGGTACAATGATGGAATTAAAGGTGCTGGGATTAAGGGTGGGTGATTGCTGGATCAGTCCACTGCTTGGTTTGGCACTGCCCTAATCCTGATTGCCTGGATAGAGTGTAGAAGGGATAGAAAGGTTCAGCTGTTAAGGATCAACTGAAGCTTTTGTTGTCTTTCGCCACTGTGGAATTGTTTCCTCTGCAATGTCACTGTGCCTTAGAGCTAGCTGATTAAAGACTGAAACCTTTACACATTCTGAGCTAAGGAAACCTTGCTTCCTTTAACCTTGGGTGTCAAGTATTTTGTCTTATCAATGAGAGGAACGTAACTAAGATGACACAGCTGAATTACTCAAAATGATAAAAGAAAGATCAAATAACACATTAGTAAAGTTCTTGGGAGGTCAAGTAAGATGTAACTAAACAGGTAATAGACATAAGAAAAACCATGATTTTTACAGATGATATTAATAAAAAATTAACTGAGCTAAATAAAATGATAGAAAACAGGAATGACAAATTTAGCAAAAATAATTGGGTCCCTAAAAAGGGTTAAGTAGAACTACAAGAGAAAAAAATTATATTGAAATTATGGGCAACAGAAGTGATTGATGTGAAAATAGTATCAAAAGTAGAAGATCAGGTTGAGGCCAGTGACCATAAACAGAGATATATTCAAAATAGCAAGAAAATATGAAAAATGAATCCTACCTCTACTGCTGCAAAAAACACTAATCAGATTAATTGGAATTGATGAAAAATCAGAAATAGCATGAATGGCATAAAACCTGTTTAAAGATATACTAGTAGTTAAATAATCCATCAAAATTCCAGAAGTCCAACATAAGGACATAATCTTAAGAGCTGTTGGAGAAAAGTAAAAAATCAATTACAATATGCAGACCCATTAGAATTACAGATTTCTCAACACAAACCTTAAAATTCAGCAGAGCTCAGAGTGAAGTGTTTCAAGTCCTAAAACAAAACAGTTTCACAATCAGACTGATATATTATACAAAACTCTTTCAAAATCAGGTGTGGTGGCACACACCTTTTATCCCAGCACTGGGGAGGCCGAGGCAAGAAAATTGTCATGAATTTTTAATCCAGCCAGGCACATAGTGAGTCCAGGTCAGCCTGAATTGCATAGTGACATCCTGTCTCAAAACAAAACAAACAAATAAAACAAACAAACAAAAGACAGTATCAATGGAGAGATAAGGTCTTTCCATGAAAAGAAAATCTTAAAAATTCATGATCACCAACAAATTCTTGACACAGGTATGCAATACATTTCAATTCTTTTTTTCATAGCTTTTCCCTCTCATTCGCACTGCTTTCCTTTTTCCTGTTTTATTTTAACTTTTTTTTATATTGCTCCTTATTTAATTTGCCTTTTGTGTTTCATCATAAAAGAGAAACTGCAATATTTAAGCTTCATGTCTGATTTATTTCACCTAAAGATCTATCTATTTTTTTACAAATTACTCGTTTATCATTATTAATGGCAGAGTAGTACTGTATCATGTATATATAAATAATATTTTCTTTATACATTTATCTGTTGATAGACATATAGACTATTTTCAAGATTTAGTTATTATAAGTTGTGCTGCTATAAAAATGGATGCTCATGCTCCATTTTAACCATGACTTTAACTGGGAAGATATCTAAAAAGAGAATATGTAGGTTGAATGGAATTTCTGGTTTTAGTTTTTGAAGAACGTCTGCTGGTTGTACTAATTTATATTCCTACCAACAGTGTGGAAGGGTGCCTGTCTTTCCCCAAGCCACACCAGCATTTTTTATTAGATTTCTAGATAGCCACTCTTTCTGAACTAAAATGGAATCTTAATATTGTTTTAGTTTGCATTTCTCTAGTGGCCAGAAATGCTGAATATTTTTTAATGTGTTTACTAGCTGGCTGTATTTCTTTTTTCTGGAAGTGTCTATGTTCTTTATTGGGCCTTTTATTTTGGGGTTCTAATTTGAGTACTTCACATCTTTTCCTAAGACATTATCTCTTTAATATTTGACATTCTTGTGAAATTATTTAGAGTAATATCCTTTAGAACATCATGTAAAGATAACTTTTTTGTAGAACTCTCTTTTATTCTCTTACAGCTAATAAAACTAAAATTTGTTTTCTAATTTTTCCCTGGGTGCTAGGGGGCTCAGAACTGGGTGAAATGAGTCATGTATCTTTGTAAATTCAGGTGGGTGACATACTTGCCTCATAAATTTCATTTGAATTTATATTTATCTGCTTTATAATAGGTGAATTTCCATCATATATTTTCTTAAAATATTTTTGGATATGGAAAGAATATGGTAGAGGATTAAGCACTGCATGTTTTAATCAACTACTCGGTGAGGCATTGTGTCATACAGTACCTAAGTGAATCAGAATAATTGTATTAAGGGCTTTATAACCTTTATTTTATGGAATAAAAAGTTCATGGGTATACATATTAAGCTGATTATTCATTTCCATGTAAACTTAGAGAGTAGGTATGTCTCTAGCCTTAACAATATTTTACAAAGTATTTTGCTTTTTCCTCTAAAGCTAAATAACAGTAATTTTAAAGATGAAGAAAGCTTGTGACAGATCTTACTGACAAACTGTTGATATGTCTTATATATTCATGCAATCATTTTGGTTTGGGATTGCTATAGTTTTTTTCAGGTCAGTTAAATGTACATAAAAACAATGTTCTGATTACTTAAAACTTGTTTTCTTGAGTGATTTACATAGTCTACCACTTCATCCACCAACTACTGAGAAAAGACATGAGGTAAATCAAGTAAAAAAGATCCAATTCTAAGAATCCTAGGAGCTTTTATCTACATAGCAATATTTTTCTTTATGCTCAAATTATCTGTATACTATTTGCTACTCATCATTCTTTTGAACCATGTCTAGATAAATTATGAGTACAGATAATAAAGAGCCAGGATTTTCATTGCTTATGTGTTTTTCAGTTAAGAATCTACCCAGTACCATTTCTTATCCAAATTCTCTAATTGCATATCAACATCACCCATTAAAAATTAAATTAAATTAAAAATACCAGGATTTAAAAATTACTCATATCTGTGCTCATGCCAGATACTGGTGAAACTGGTCTTACCTGTGACACCAAAATTAATAATATTTGTAAGCACTCCAAGTAATTCTAAAACAGGCATAATTTGAGAAACCACCTGTAAAACTGATTTAAAGATGATTAATAAGTAACCCCTCACAACCTCTCAACATTCAACTACAACACATTCACACAAACTGACACACATGTAACTTTCCTTACTATTACTTTGTAGCATCTGGCAAGATCTTAAACCTTGTCTCCGTGACCACTCTGATTCACTTTGATCCCTTTGATTTCAGTAATCATTATAAATCTCTACCCAGATAGGATGCAAAGTCCTCTACTCCGTTCAGCATAGGATCAGGATTCACATTATTGGACTCTACCATAGCTAACTTAATTAGTACTTAGTTTTCCTCTGTTGTTTCAGATAAGAATTCTTTATATCCCAGTGACATTTAATCTTGTCTATTAAACATATAGCCAAATTGAGGAAAAATTTTAACAAGGTTGTGTAAGAAATTTGGTATACCATGAATTATCTTTAAAATTATATCTACCATATGAGAATAACAAAAAAGACAGTTAACTCCCTAGAAATTATTTTGTTATTATATCATGCAAATTTTGTCATAAAAATGGCCTGAGTTATCAACTCAGCTGTGTACTAAAGATTTCTACAAAGAAATTCTGAGAATTTTGCCTCACATACTTTTGCCACTATCATATTATTAAAATTCAGTGCTTAAAATAATTCTAGGTACTTTATTACAAACAGTACTGCATGCATAAAAGATTTTCTTAAAATTCTACTTTGATGTCCTTGACAAATTCTGGTACAACAAATAATTCCAAAAGTACAATATTATATTTTCAAACTGTTCCCTGATCAAACATTACACCATGATACCACGTTACATTTTCTATTGAATGTTTAAAACAATCTCATTCAAAATAAATAGCTTCATATCAAAACTTAAACTATAGCTAGGGGCCAAATTAGACTGGAGGACAGCTGGAAAGAATTTTTTAAGTTAGATATTCTTCCCAATTTCTTATAAAACTGCCTTTATCACTTACTCCAAATAATGGTTTCTACCATTATAAATTTATCAACAAGATTATTATTCATATGCATGGAATACAAAATTATAATTAATTTACTGAAGACTCATTTTACTGCTTCTATTAATTATGATCCTATGGCTTTAAATAAATCAGCAAGAAGAGAGGAAAAGTCTAAACTTGGGGAATACAGGTAATCACGCCAATAAAATATGTCACTCGGCTGATACTGCTTGAGAGCATCGGGAAGATACTCTACTGACGATACCGTCTGAACCTCAGCACTGCATTGAAAAATGTTACCAGGGAATCTATTACTGCATGATTTTGTCTTCTCTTTCTTTGGGGGTCTATTTCTAGAAATAAATTGACAGATCACAGAAAAGGAATACAAGGGCTAAGATATAGCAGTAAAAGCCACAATAATCAGTGTAAATTATGACTCTCAAGGTATTTAATTAGGATTTTCAATTAAAACAAAATGAATATTCCATTCCAATTAAAAAACCCTCACCCACCATGTGAATACAGCAAAGCATATCCCACCTTATTAAAACTTCATTCTGCCCATATAATATAAAAAACACAATTAAAACACTAAAACCCCACATACCTTCAGCATCTCTTTTCTGCTTGCTCTCTTTAAAAGATAAAGTCCTCAACTCTAGTAATTGTGGTAGGGTAAACACAATATATCCTAAAGAAACTGCTGGGAAGGTCTTTGATAATTTATTAAAGACACTTTGGAGAATGGGTAGTCTTTCATCACAAAAAAAATTCTCAAAAATTTCCTAATTCTTTTCAGGGAGAAAGAAAGTGAGGGCTGTTTGGGGATATTAAACAGAACAGTATTTTTGAACAATAGTCTTTTTCTTAATAGGAACTTAGGGAGAGAACGTTTCATTATAGCCCTAAGCCATGCCTAAGCTATATTTTTAGTATTTTTTTAAAGTGAAGCAGCTCCTAAAAAAGAAAACAAATTCCCTTTATTGAAAAACAGACATAAGTTGTATATGCTTCATGTTCCTCCAGAAACTAAGCTTCCCTGACTCTAGTATATAGATTCCCAATGTTGCTAACCTCAATCCATTCTTAACAAAACAGCACCAAAGTAAATTTCAGAGAAAAATTTCTTATATAATTCCTTAATTTAAACCTCTAAAGCAGTTTGCCTCCCATCTCAGTCTGGATAAGATCCAAATATGTAACAAGATCTGGAAGTTTCCTTGACCTGGTCTCTGCCCACCACTCTATGCCGCTCTCTCTCATTCCCGTGTCCTTCTTTCAATCAAGCTCTCCTCTTTTTTGTTTGTCATTTTATGGGACCACACACCCTCAACTTTTGTGACTACATCTTTTCCTTCATGTCTCAGCAACACTGCAACAAAGACTATCCTGATCTGAATCTAAAACAGGTACCCCAGGTGCACTCTCTTAAGATTGCCTTTATTTTCCTTCTTTGAAATTACCTGAATTACTCTTTTCTGTTAGTTCCATTGATTAAGTAGTCTGATTTACTGGTCTGTAAACTCTGCAAATGAAGAGACTAAAACTGTTTGTTTTATGACCCTTGTGCCTTGAAAATAAATGATCAATACATATGTGCCGAATAAATGAATAAATTAATGAATGAATTAACAAAACCCCATGATACCATTATAGAACATAAAACACTTCCATATTTCATTGTTAAGAAGATTGGGTTTTCCACTGAAGCCAGAATAATTTGTGAGGAATCTTCAAATAATTATAAACACAATACTGATATCCTCTAGATAGTAGGAAAATTGTCATCTAAAGCACAGATAAAATCAAAAGCAAAAATCTGACCAGAATTTTGGTAAAGCATAAATTTGCATGTATCTTAAATTACATAAAATATTTTCTATAATTTAATGTTTAAAAATTTGATAGATTATATTTTAGATGCATCAAAATAAAAGCTGAACTGAGAGATCCAAAAATAATTTAAGAAAGCCATTATTACTGTTTAATATGAAAAACTATGCTCGGGTACATTCGTCAGTAAGACGCACTAAGTAGTCAACTGATGCTTCTAGTGAGTGATACACACACAGACACACACACACACACACACAAAGACACACAGATTTTCTTAAATGAATTCCTTAACTGTCTAGATCAGAAAGATTATATACATACATGCAGAAGACACACACACACACACACACACACACACCTAAAAGGAAACACATAAGCAAAAATTGTTTTGAAGTTAGCTCTTGCCCTGAGATAATCATGAATTTGATATTAAGTTTTCAGGTTCCTTTAGGACTTGAGAGATAAAACAAGGGTCAAATTCATTTAGTTTGAACAGTTTAGTTAAAGAAATTTCTGTTAAATCAAAGATTTCTACAGTTACATCCTTATTGTAAAGATACAGTAAAGTCACAGAATATTTTCTCTGAAGTTTAATTTTATCTATGAATTTGACTGTGCCATAAAATACTCAGATATTTTGTTAAACAGTATTCATGTTATGTCTATGAAAGAACTTCTGGATGAGATCCCAGTTGTTGATTCTTTGAAGTGTTTCTCGTGCAGTTTCATTTTTACTCATGAACTCCTCAGCCTATCCATATCTTCCAGATTTCTACCTCCTTAGTCGTCCAGTAGGATTGTGTTTCTGTCTTAAGATTTAAATCTTTGACCCATTTTGACTTTAGTTTAGTGCATAGTGATAGGTATAGGCCTAAACTGAGATCTCCTCTTATTAAAAAGTTTTGCATATCAGAAGAGATCACCAACAGAGTGAAAAGAAAACACAGATTGGGAAAATATTCTTACCAACTGTTAATCAGACAAAGGGTTTTTATTTAGACCATATAAAGAACTGAAAAAAACCAGGCATTCCAAACTTAAAAATCCAATCTAAACATGGGCATCTGAGATGAATACACAATTCTCAGAAGAAGAAACATAAATGGCAAATAAATGTGTGAAAAAATGTTCAACAGCATTGATCATTTGAGAAACACAAATTAAAACAATATTGAGATATTGTCTTACTCCAGAAAGAATTGCTAACATCAAGAAATTAACCAATAACAAATTCTGGCCAGACTGTGGGGAAAAAGGAACCCTTCTCCATTGTTGGTATAAGTGCAGACTGGTACAACCACTGTGGAAATCAGTATGGAGATTTCTCAAAAGAGTAGGATTATAGTTTCTATTCAACCCAGCTATTCCTCTACTGGATTTTTCCCCCAGAAAATTGAAAACGTCATACCACAGGGATATATGAGCACTCATGTTTATAGCTGCTCAATTTATAATAGATAAATCTTGGAAACAACCCAAATGCCTATCAACTGAGAAACAGATAAAAAAGATATGGTATTTTTATATAATGCGATACTACTTAGCCATAAAGAATAATAAACTCAAGGCTTTTATTGATATATAGATGCAACTAGGAACCATACTCATAAGTGAAATAAATCAGACTTGCATGAGTAAACACTACATTGTCATGCAAGTAGTAAAAGAGAAAGAAACATCTCAAAATGAAATTACATTGTTTAATTAATACTACATGCCTATATCTGGTAGCCTGAGCAATTACTTTGAGGATAACAATGTACAATACAACAACCATTGTTAAATTCTTATCATCTTGTTTTGAAAACCTATATCACCATTGTTGTTTGTTGTTGTTATTGACATTTTGCTTTGTGTCATATTTAATTGTTTGTCTGCTTCTTGAGTTTTCTGTTTTTTTTCTCTTTAAAAAAAAGAAAGTATTTCTGGATGAGACAAGCATTTTAATTCACATTTACTGAGTAAAGTAGTGAATGGGATAAGGTTCATCCATTCTGGTGAAGCCTAAATAATATGGATGAGCAAAGAAGAATCTCTCTCTTTTTCTGTCTCCCTCTCTCTGCAAAGAAGAATCTCTCTCTTTCTCTGTCTCCCTCTCTCTCTCTCTCTCTCTCTGTCTCCCTCTCTGTCTCTCTCTGTCTCCCTCTCTCTCTGTGTGTGTGTTTTTTGTAAATTTTTTTATTAAGAGAAAAAATGAAATAGAAAGAGGATAGAAATACAAAGTTTCAAAAAATATAAAAAACCAGTAAGAAATCACTAGTTGACAATTAAATATTTTCCTCCTAGAAGTAGTTGTTCAAGTTACAAAAGTAAAGCATACAAAGTAGACATTTAAACAGTGAGATTGCAATCAGCTCTGTTCATCCATCCAGCAAAAAACTTAGTATTATTGTCATCAATCATACACACTCAAGCAGTTATATCCTTTAGAATACTTTCCTTTCCTCTCTTTTTTTTACAATAACTATAATCAATTCTCATAAACTGTTTAGAGTTCTACACATGTATAAGTCTCTACATGCATACCTACCCTTTCTGTATTAGAGGCAAAAACTAACCAAAACAAGTCAACAATACAAATTCCTAGAGAAACACAAAATGAGCACATATAAAACCACAATACTAGGTAATCTATGGTTGCCACCATGATGTTTCCTGTTATTTTCAATAAAATTGTTTATATCATCAGGCATAGTATAATTAAACTTAGTGATGCATAGAACTATTAATAAAAACTGAACATTGGAAACATTATAGGACTTCAAAGGCAGTTAATAATCAAACCAGAATGGGTATGCTATTGAATCCTGCCATCCCCAGAGTAGTTGCCCCTACTCCCAGACTTGACACCCTCAGACATACCAGGTTAGAATAAAATCAGTCAAGAAAAAACAGCAGTATAGCCAATCTTCTCTGCCTCATCTCTGCTATGCTATTGTTCTGTCATTTTTGTTTACTTTTTTCCTTCATTCCACTGTCTGCCCCTTTTATTGAGGCCTTCCTGCCATAGTTCCTAGAATCCTGGTGATTTTTTTTTCTCTCTCTCTAGAATGTCCTTCAGTATTCTTTGCAGGGTTGGATTGGTGGTCACGAACTCCCCCAGTTCCTCTTTGTCATGGAAATATCTTATCTCTCCATTAATTTTGAGACAGTTTTGCGGGGTAGATCAATCTGGGTTGGAGGTTATTTTGTTTCAGGGCTTGGAATATTTTGCTCCAAGCTCTTCTTGATTTGACAGTTTGCATTGAGAAGTCCACTGTGATTTTGATGAGTTTTCCTTTATAGGTAATCTGTTTCTTTTCTCTGACCTCTTTTAATATTCTGTTCTTGTGATGGATTTCTGGGATCCTGACTATTATATGTCTGGGTGTAGATCTGTTTTGGTTGTAGCTGGCTGGAGTTCTGTATGCCTCATATATCTGAACATCACTTCTGTTTCCTATGCTTGGGAAGCTTTCCTTAATTATTTCTGTGAATAGTCTTTTTATTTCATTTGTATTTGTCCCTGATTTTTCATTCACATTTTTTATTCTTAAGTTATAAATCCTCTTGTCGTCATCTAGCCTTTGTATCATTACTTCCTGGTTCCTTGTTAATTTTGAGAGATCTTTGCTTTAGTGATCATACTTTGCAAATCTATCTTCAAGTTTTGAAAGTCTGTCTTTAGTTTCTTTTAAGAAGTTTTGCCAGTTTTCCATGGAGTTTTTAATTTCCTGATATTCTCTTTGGATCTGTTTCATGTATTCTAGAGTTTGTTTATATTCTTCATCAAAGGCTTCTCTCCTTTCTCTGGGTTCCTCCATTCTCCCATTTGTGTCTTGAGGAGTACCCAGTGTTTCTTTTATTAATCTTCTTACATCTTGCTTCACCTGAGTAAGAATTTCAGATTTAAATTCATCGATGAGATCACAGAAGTATTTTTTTATATCTGATGAGGCAGTGTCTGATACTGCATGTCCACTGACCTCAATTTCCTCTGTACTCACTCCTCCTGGGCTTATTTTCCCTGGGTGGGAGGTTGAAAGCCTTTTGCTGTTTCTGTCTTGTCATGCTTCTGGTTTCCCTCAGACAGGTGAATGGTGGAGGTGTCCAGACCTTTACATACTGCCTTAAGTTCCTCTGCAGCTTACTGGGTAGGGCAGTGCTGCTTTCCCCTGTCTGCTGTTGATCTGTGAGGTGCACGCAGGGGCGGTGGTGTGGGCTGGCCCCTCCCCTCTCAACCAGTGAGTGACTTCAGCACATTAGAGTGTGCCCTGTTGATGTCATAGGTTTGGGACAGCCTCGTCCCTGGCTATTGGATCCCAATCAAGGGCATGGCTCAACCCAAGCAGATTCCACCAATCCACTTTGGGCCAGGAGCTGCCTACTGAAACCGCCTCAGCCATTGATTTAAGCCTGACTTGCCCAAATCCAATATGTCATCCTGCCAGTGATCTCACTCTGGGGAATCCAACTCCCAGGACTCACCAAAGTCCATGCAGCTCCCCTCGCGGTCTCCACTCCCCATTTCAGCACCTCCTTCTGCCAAGGATCTCGAGCTCAGCAACCCCCTGCTCTTGTCAGGGCCATGACACCACCTCGATCATGAGTTGCTGGACTCAAAGACATGCCCAGCACACTTACCGGAGCATGCCCAGCTCCAGCCCTCCATCCACACTTCTTCTTTTTAATTTTTTTTTCTTTTTCCTCAGTTTCTTCCTGGGTTGCAAGAATTCCTCTTCTTTTATCTGGTCCTCTCCATGGTGTCAGATTCTAGCATTTGAGTTGTTTTTCTCAGAGAGGATCTCTATCGTGCTACATCTCAATTGGCCGTCTTGGATCTCTCTGTGTATCTGTTTTTTTGACCAGAATCAGCCATCACTGCAGTCAGACTACCACTTATTTTATTAGCTCTCCTGGATCCTAGGCCTCTAGACTGAGAGTGGAACTACTCTTTTATCCATTGTGGAAAATTTCTCTGGCATATCAACTTTATCAAATTACTGGATTTGCCTTTTGGAATCCAAACCACCAGTAAAGTGGTGGAGAAAGCTTCATCCAGAGAAATAATTTAGTTGAAAAACATTTAGCTATTGGAACCTGTATTTACAGGTTGCAGGTGAACTTGGTTGGATCAGGAGTATAGGTGCTAGGTAAGGAAAAAAAAAACCTGGTAAAATAGTATATAATTTTCTATAAAAGTTTTTCCTGCAGAAACTAAAACTCTTCCCAAATATAAAATATTCAACCATGAAGATTAAGTTAAAAAGTGGTTTTCATTAAAACTCTCAAAACAAAACAAAGAAACAAAAACACAGTAAACAGGTACTAGGAAGATAGGAAATGGACTTTACATAATAAGAATATAAAGTATGTTAATACATTATAAAAAATAAGGGAGGATGTCAAACAGTAAGAAATGAGAAAAGTATATTACAGGGAAATTTGAAAAAAGACAAAATATTTCCCAGTATGAAAATATTAAAAATATTAAAAGTTCAGGGATTCAGCTTTAAACTAGTATTCAGTAACTATTTGAATCAACCAAAAATAATAATAAACCCCAACAAATACATATTAGACAACTATTAGCAGAGTATCAAGTAATAAGTGACACTGACTTTTTGAGATCTGAACAAAAAATCAGGTGAATTTTATCACCCAAGCTTGTTCTCTTGAAAGTTTTCATCCATAGAACAAAGAGAGTGCATAGAGAAGCCAAAAAGTCTTAACGACTCACTGAATTAAAAATATTTTGAGTTCACAGAGATAACAGAGGAGAGAGTTCTCAAGATAGAGCACCAGAGAAAAGAGAGTTATGCAGAGAAACATATCTGAAAATAAGAGATCTATTAAAAAGATGGAAAAATATATTAAACAAGTACCAAACAACAACTAACATATAACTTTATTAATATCTGAGAAACTAATCTATAAGGTGAAAAACACTACTAAAGTTAATATTGAATGTTGAAAGATACATTTTCCCCACAGGAATGTTCTATAACATTAAGTTTTCTTTAACCCAATAGCAAATATTCTAATATATAAAGCCAAATTTACAAAACTAAGAAAATAGAAAAAAATATACTAGTAGAAAAGGACATTGTAACTGATAATTGAGGATGAAAAGTTTTCCTTAATAATGTTAAAATTTTTCTAATAATGATCTTAATCTAATGAGCATATGAAACTAGACCTAACAAAAAATAATATATGTAACTGTATGTACAAATGAAGCAATCATGAAAAGTGAACATTCATATTTTATATTAAAGAAAAATTAAAGTGTCCAATATTTTAAATCAATAAGGAAATATTATTTTATAACACAAGTAATTTAAAATGTAATAACAAAACTAAATAGAGAGACTATTCATATAACTAATAATTTACATACATTCTCTTACATATTGATAAGTTGAGGAAAATAGATTGAAAATAGAATTAGATGCAACAAGATAAAATGATAAAAAGTAGAATGCTGTCACAAAACACAAACATCTAAATTTAGGAAAGACTGCTACCAAGGAAAAAAGATTAGTATGAGTGCTGGATAGAAATAGAAACTGTGGTTGACAAATTGCTAAGGCTCAGGATAGCAAATTTGAAATACATAAACTCCAGGGGGACCAGTCCTCAGGGCCCCTGGCCTTTTGTGAGTGCTACTTTCTGGAGATCTATCAAGTTTTCAAAGTGAAGGTCAGGAAAGAATCTCTTCATTTTTCCACTCCAAGGGGACAAAATGAGGAGCCATTTTTAAGTACTCCTGAGTATTCACTTATTAACAAGATCTGTCTGAGGAGAATGATTTAATCATACCCTGATGTGCTATGATTTTTCACAGCCTAACTGAGCTAGGAAAGGAAGATAATCAACTCCAGCCCCCCAGTAACTGTGCTGTCCCATCATAAGGTTGAGGTTACTGAGGAACATTTGTAGATGTCATGGTACAGAAGTAGAGACTCACTGGAAGATTAAGACCTAATCACAGGACTACAGAATGTTAATTCTCTCACCATGCTTTACAGCCATATTACTACAGACCTATTTGCCACAGTTTCTTTTATCCTATACAGAAATACCTTCTTTAACTTCTAAGGATATGTTTGAAGTCTTCTAATAGAATGCTGAAATCATAGACTCTACAAAACCCTACATAAAATCACAATAATGCCAAGCAATTGTTGCATTTGAAAAAAAAGTGTAGTTTTTGAGACAGTTTTCCTATGTAGTCTAGGTTAGACTTGAACTCATTATAAAATCCAAGTTGATCTCAAATTTGTGATCCTTTTGTCTTCTCAGTGCAAGAATTAGAGACATGTACCCACAAATAACTCCATAGTCATCATTCTGATAACTGGAAAAATAGAAAATACAGCATGAATATTCTGGGTGGGACAGAGTGGATAACACAAGATTTCACAGGCTAGTTAGAGTAACAGTCAATTTAAAACTTACATGGATTGCTTATTTTAAAAAGATTGCCACTTAATACATTCAGACCCATTAGTAACTAAACCATTAACCACTCACATCTAAAATTCAGAAAGTGAAACAGAAAAAATGTAGAAAAAATTACAAGGATCACACCAGTTAAAAAATGAAATTTGAAGAAACAAGTAAGCATCAAAATCAGATACAGAAATGATATAACTGTAATTTAATATCAGACATAGAATTTAAAATAACTGTGAAAAATATTCAAAGGATTCTAGTAGATAAGTTGAAAGTATGGAATACAAGCTTAATATGAGAAAGGGAAAGGAATTTTAAGAATAAAAAATGCTAACATTTAAAATACCACAAAAAATGAAAAATGTATGATAGACCTATTTTCAGATTAGACTTCACTGAAAAATAATCTTTGAGACTGAGAATATTACAATACAATTTTCAAAAGTCCAAAGCAAACAGAAAAATTTCTCCATTGTCAATTGGATTGGAGTTCATGTATTTTACACTTTAACAGAAATTTTATCTATATTTTTTTCCATGTCTTGAGACTTAGAAAGAGACTAAGGGTAGTGAGTAATTAATCTGATATAGGAAAATATCAAAGCAGCCCAATGTTCAGGCTGTGTTGTGAGTACTACTGGCTGATTTTATTCAGATTTTAGTAACAGGGTCCAAAGGCAAAGCAGAAACATTTGAAAACTTTATATTCTACCTCAGATGGAACCATGTGTAAATTTGGAAACAAAGCTTTGCTCAAAAGCTAAGAACATTGAAAATAAAACCAAGTACTCTCTCCAGGGGTAGAAGAAAGATGCCTTTAGGGCACTTCAGGAATCAAAAAGATACCAGTCTTCCTAGGCTAAAGAGTGCAAAAATTTCAGTCTCTATTTTGAGAAGAAAGGACTTTATTGGGGACTGGTTACCAGGTTTTATTTCACCATGATCAGCCATCCATCTACTCAGAGGTCACTGCCTTCATGGTCCAAGGAAGCCTAGCTATGACTTCTGATGATAGCAGGTGTTGGCATCATCCATACGATGATGATGTTCTATTGGAATGCAGAATGTAAGAATTGTGGGGTCAAGGAGATTTCCAGCCAGATTTTGGAGGAAAGCCTGGGAGACCAAGGAAAAAATTCCTGAGTGTGCCATGGATGAACCTTGTAATTAAACTGAAGATACAGCAAAAACCAGAGGA
The DNA here is from genome assembly GCA_004027455.1 of Hydrochoerus hydrochaeris. Classification (NCBI taxonomy): domain Eukaryota; kingdom Metazoa; phylum Chordata; class Mammalia; order Rodentia; family Hydrochaeridae; genus Hydrochoerus; species Hydrochoerus hydrochaeris. Next base: position 77,227 of record PVLA01001556.1, on the reverse strand, counting down.
AGTCAAGGATGCTAGGAATGTGGAACATCAGTTGAGGAAAACTTCAGACTATGAAAGAATCCAGGTGAAGACAGAGTCAATGTGTGCTGCAACTGGTGAGGCTGTGGAGGTGGGGCTACCCAGTCTTTTGAACACACATTTTACCTCCATATTTTCTAGATTCCAGATACATAGCTATAGGAAATACTTGTGCCACGCTGGCTTCCAATCTTTGGTTTGAGATTTATTTCATTTCTCTCTTCTACCCTTTAGAATTGGAATGTTTACCATATATACTTTTCCTTGGAATTATGAAAATTATTATTCTTGTTGAGTTTTTTCCTTTGCTTTTTGTTTTTCAGAGGTTCACAGCTAAGAGTCCACCTTCACCTTCATTCTTGGAAAAGACATAGACTTGAACTTTTGAAAAATACTAGAAAATGTTGATATTTGAGGAAGGAACTAATGCACTTACTGGTGTATGTGGGATAGCTGTATTATGTTAGACAGAATTATGAACTTGTTATTGACCTTATTTAGAGATTAAGTATGATTTAAGGAGATATGTTTGAGTAGCAAGTTGAGAAGTGGTAGTTAGTGTGGAATTTCAACTTGATTGTGGAGTTTTTCTGAGGGTTGGTGGGGCACACATCCAGGTATGTCAGGGTGGGTAGTGAAGGTGTGACTTGGGCTCTCCACATGCTTCTTCACACCTGCTGCCCTGGCACTGTTCTTATGTTCTGTTTCTCAGGTATCATGAACTAAGCACTTTGTTTTACCACCCTCTTCCATCATAATATTTCTGACTTGCAGGTGTAGAACAAAACCATGAAACAAATGCACCATTACACTGTGAACTTTGAGAATTGGGTACAACTGGAAAAGCTGATTAATACTTGAAGTTTCAAAATTTTTATAAAATCACAATAGTTAGGATAGTATGTTACTGGCCTAAAGATTAATATATTGCCCCAAAGAAAAGAATAATACAAATTTCAAATAATAAATCCACACATACATCACTTAATTTTTAACAGAGGTTCCAGGGATACACAATGGGGTAAAAAAATAATCTCTTTAACAAGTGGTGTGTGTGTATGAGGTGGGGAGGAAGTAGATGTTTACATGAAAAAGAACTGGAAAAGTTATCTTACAGTTTACATAAACATCAATTCAAAAAAGAATACAAGATTTAAATGTAAGCTCCCAAACATAAAAACTTTTAGAAAAAACAATAAAATTGTCATTACACAGGTCTTGAAATTATTTCATCAATATGATGCCAAAAAAAGGTAAGAATACATTTTCAAAAGTAGAATTGCATTAAATTAAAACATCTATGCAACTAAGGAAGCAAAAAACAGAACACGTAGGCAGTTTACACAACTAGAGAAAATATTTTCAAACTATACATCTGAGCAGGGCATAATATGCAGAATATATATAAATAATTTCTGTAATCTGATAACAAAGCAAACAAACTGCTTTGAAAATAGGCTCAGGAGTTTAATAGATATTTCTTTAAAAGCAACATAAGAAAGGCGAAGAGGTATATGAAAAGATCTTCACAGTCACCAGTTCTTGGGGAAACACAAATGATAAACATAATGATATTATCTCACACAGTTGTATCATATTAAAAATAAGTAAATAGGTGTTGGTGAGGATACAAAGAATTTAGAACCGTACTATGCCGTAACCTAAAATGCAAAATGACAGCTTTCATGGAAAACAACAGGGAGTCCTTTAAAACTTAAAAATAGAACTGCTACATTATTTAGAAATCTTATTTATAAATACTTGTTCTAAAGAACTGAAATCAGGATTTTAAAGAATTATCACTTTTATTGTAGCACTATTTAGAATAACTGAGACATAGAAACAAGCTAAATACTTATCAATGAATAAATGGATAAAGCATATGTGCTACATACATATAATTAAATAATATTCAGGCTTAAAACAATATATAACAGCATGGATGGACATTGAGAGAACTATTATAAGTAAAATAAGCCAGACACAGAAAGACAAAACTGTATAATTCCTCTTGTATGAAGTATCTAAAACAATCAATTGCATAGAATCAAACAGAAGATGATGTTTTTCAAGAGTTTGGAGAAGTGGAAAACCAGAGTTTAGAAATTAATAAGTATTAATTGTCAGTTAGGCAAGATGAATAAGCTCTCTCTGGATCATTAAGTGTATTTAACAGTAATATGCTATAGAAGCCAGGTGTGGTGGCTCACTTCTGTAATTCCAGCACTCAGGAGGCTGAGGTAGGAGAATCACCACTACTCTGAGACCAGCCTGGCTAAATAGTGAGTTCAAGAACATCTTAAACTACACAGTGAGGCCCTGTCTCGAAAAAAAGTCATATGTTATAAACACAAAACTTGAAACATTTGTTAATAGAGTAGAACTTAAACTATTAAAATAATAAAATAAAATTTTTGAAAGAAAAATTCACATTTTTAGAATGTCAAAGAAAAATAAATTACCTATGCAGAATACTCAGCTTCCACTTGCTGAGATAATACAGCAAGAATCCAGGTAGATATTTCAATTTTGAAAGCTATGTAAATTATAGAAAATGTTATCGGTACCAGGGAGGCAGTAGATAAAGACTAAATAGAATAAGCAAAAATTTGTCCCAGAATTTATAGTCTCAGGGTATGGCACAAATTCTTGCCATCATCTGTCTTTGTTTACTCATTAAATCTCATGAGAATAAAGAGACCAATCTGTATTATGAAAACTTGGTTGGTGTCTGTGTGTGTGGTATATTTCAGGCTCCTTTAGAGAAAAGAATCAGGGGATTTTACCCATGTGCTCTCATTTGTTTGTCTTTGAAATGACTCATCAGAAAACACATCACAATTTTCTGACTGGGCATGGGCTTCCTTTGAGATCATTATTATCATAGTTGAACTATGTGTCCCAAATGTCTCATCTGTGCCAGGTGATTGGATCACGGGTTGGTCTACTCATCAGTGGATTAATCTGCTGATGAATCCATAGCTGAAGGTGATGTGTTAGGAGGTGAACCGGATAGAAAGAAGTGGTTAACTGGGGGTACGACCTGGAAGGGTGTATCTTTCTCTCCAGCCCCACATTTTGCATTCTACTTCTGCCCACCACCATCTGAGTAGCTTTCTTCTGCACAGGCCCATCTACCATACCATTTCTTCTCAGGAGTTAGCCAACTAGGAACTAAAACAATAATTCTAAATAAACTTCTACTCTTAATCTGTAGTATGAGGTACTGTATCTCAGCATGTGGAAAGTGACTAAGATAATTACGCTATCAGTACTTGTGTTTATCATTAATTCTTGTCTCTTTTTCTTCTTTTGAGTAAAACTTTGTGTGATTATGGGGAAGTTCCATCCTTACATTGATTTTTTAATTAGAAGAAGAAAAGCCACACTGTTAGTATCAGTGTTTACCTTAACAATCTTATAATTCACCACATTTCACACAGCATACATGCTTTTAGATAAACTGAGACGATATGTCTGCTCCAACTTTAGGACATATCATTATTGACTGAATACCAGATTTGTGTTTTGGTGCAAATTCATATAAAAAAAAGACTTCCAGCCAATAAGATATTTTTTTTTTTGGAAAGTTTCATAGGGAAAAAACACTGATCCTGAAAATAAAAGATTCAAGTTTCTTCTCTCACATAGTCTAAAACTTCTGTTTTTAGGGTATGAAAATACATACTTTTCAGAACTGTTATCTTTCCTTGACCTGCTTGAACTTGTCACATATCTTCCCACAACCAACTCAAAACTCACAATTCTAGTTCTCTTTGCCTAACTGTACTACTAATAGTTCATCATCATGCTTTGGAATACTGTGTCTATTAAATTTTGACTCATTAGTAGCTAGTCTTTATGTCCGAACCTCTGTTTTACCCTGTTTTGCCCTTTGAAAACTATAGTAGATTTCAAATTGCCAGTTTGAATACCAAATACAGAAATGACCCAAGTCATTAATTCTTGAGCAAGTTAATATTGCTGGACATCTAATATTTCAAACTTTATTTTCCTTACTCTAGTTGTGTCCTGTCTCATGATTGACCACCATAGTGTAGATAAACTGGTGCCCTTTATTAACATTATATTTGTATATTAGGGTTGAGTCAGCAGAAGACAGTATGGTTGAACTAAATATACCAGTGAATTACCAGTGGTTGTGGAAAAGCAGTGATAGTCAAGAAGATACAGATGGCCGGGAAAATGTCATAGTCCAAGATAGTTTCATGACTATGGCTCCGGAATATAAGTCTGTTTAAATGAAAGCAGTAAGGATGGAAAAGAAAAATGAAATTCACAATTCTGGTTTCTCTATGTCAGAGTCTTTCTGTCTTCTTTTTTCCTGATGGATTTAACCCAGTCTTTTGAAAATTCCCTTGGATAGTCCCAGAGTTGGCTGTATTTTCTCTTTTCTGTCTTATCATAGAATTCACTTCACTGCTTCATTGTATCACAAGTCACAAATACACTTCTCTGTCTTTATACAGGGAAAATTATTTACTTAGAGAAATATTATTAACTGATGAAATTTCTTTTTTGTATGTGTTAAAAATCAGTATTTATTCTTTTTCCCCCCATGAAGATTTTCACAGACATACAAATCTCTAACTTATAAATATAATCTTAAAAATCTGAACTAAACTCTACCATATTAGCTTTGCAATTATAAAAAATACATCATGACAGATTCAATTTATTCCAAAAGACAAGTTCACTTTACCTTGAAAATAAACTGTTATATTATCTGTTAATAAATTTAAAAAGAAAAATTATAGAATATTTTAAACTCTACATAAAAATTTTTAAAAAATAACTTCCATTTAAAAGACCCTTAGCAAACATTGCTTTTATTTTAGAGTTCAACAAGAGAAAAGTGCAAAATATTCCAAGATACTTTGAAGATTATCAAGTTGGATGGATTTGCCCTAAAAGTTTTTGAAATAATATTGTGAAATATTGGCTAACAAAAGGAAAAAGATATTAAAGGAAAGGAATAAAAAACACAGAAATACATTTATGAACATGATTTATGATATAGTCTGTATTGTCTAAAAGTGGTAAATAAATAGATGGCCACTTCAGCATGTGGTTATAAGGAGCACTTCTTACCCCTATGGTAATGAGAAAAAAATTTATTTTTACCTTATATTAAGAATGAAATGTCATTCCATAGGGATTAAAGACTTAAAAAGGAAGAATCAAAATTAAAGATGAAGTTCAATCTTCTTTTCTGGGTTCTACGCTCTGGATACAAATATATTAACACAAAAGAAACTTTTTTCTTAATGGTTTGATGAGCCTATCAATTTCATTATGCATTCTGGAATGTTTCCTGTAATACTTGTTTCTTTTACTCCTGTTCTTAAATTCATTATCTAAGAATTTATTGAAAAGCATTCCTACTTTCTTACCGAGTCTCCTCTCCTTACTCTAAATTTAAATTGCATTTGATTCCTAAATCAACATTTGTCAATCTCTGGCCCATAAACATCTCTGTAGGGCTCAGTAGGCAGACAAGTTTGGGAACTGGCATTGGTTTGTGCTCATACTTAAGACTATATAAATAAAGAGCTCTGAGAATCTTTGTAATATTACTTTTTAAAAAGATCAACATTACCAAAGCAAACACTTGCCTAACTTATTGAATCATAGAACTTTGTATATAAAGAGCAGTTGGCAATCCTTCCTAAAATAAACCTAGCCTATTTGTGTGTCCAGGGGACACGCACAAGACATTGCACAACATATTCAATTTTTATTAGTGAGCTGCTATATAGTGTTTTGTGTATATCTTAAAATTATATTTAATTGATTTATGATTTACTTATCTTCCTTACCAATTTCCTTTTCAGAATAAATATCACATACAAAATTAAAATTTGAAGCAGTTAAATAACATGTTCTAATAGTATCTTCTTACCATAATGTATTTTATATTAAAAATTAATTTTACTAAAGACAAAATAAGGCTTACACCATTTTACTCTGGAAAAACTGGGTTCTAACAATAATTGCAAAATCAAATGATTTTCTTTTTCTCTATTCATCAGTTCTAAATGCATGCACATATATAGTTAAATGACAATCAAAGACACATAAATGAATACATGTACATATATAAATTTGCCCAATTCCATCATACTAATCATGGAACTTAATAATTTGTCTATAGTGTGATATTATGCTAAATATTTCTCAAAATCATCAATTTTTGCCCTGAATATAGTAACCAAAAAGTGAAAATTTTTATTTTATTTTATTTTATTTTATTTTATTTTGTATTTACATGAAGAACATTTCAGAAAGAAATATTTGTAAAAATGGAATTCAATATAGAAAGATACATATAAAATCAAAGATAAATGTGATGACACTAAATGTAATGGAGGAGATAAAATTAAATGATAAATAAGTTTTTAGTTACATCTCTGAAAGTTGAAACAATGCCTGCCAACTGTCAGAAAACAAAGTTCTCTTCCATATTTTCATTTCTAGTCCAAGTAATACCTAAATATTAGAAATGCTGTTTGATTCAGTGTGAACGCTTGCTATAATTTTGTGAAGTTTGCAACGCTCAGTTACTATACAGCATACTTTCAAAACAGAGACTATCTAAACCAAAATAAATGAAGATTAAAGCAATATTGTGTATATGTTTTCATCTGATCATTATATAATCCATGAATACATAAGACTGTAGCTAACAAAGCTTCCACTGTGAGGTTAAGAGATATTTATTATAATTATCTAGATATCTATCCATTTGTCCAACTACTAGGACTCATAGAGAAACATTTGTTTGCATAGAATTTAAACTTGGCATGATGGATCCATAGAATGGCTGACAGATTGTAAGCAAATACACAGTGACATTATATGTAGTGCTGGCCTGTAATTATTAGAGCTTCAAATTACTAATATCTGATTGACCCTTATTGTTGTAATTCTTCAAAGTCTTTAAATATGGTTTTGCACTTTAACAACTGTGTTAGTTTCTATTTCTAAAAAGTCAACTATAGTAACTAATTATCTAAAACTAATGGATTAACTAAATAGAGGATTATTGCCTTTTAATTTTACAAATCATGAAAGAGAAAAAAGAAAAAAAATGAAGCAGATTGCATGGATTCAGAGATATCTCACATGAGATTAGACTCAGTTCCTAACAATCAAATTATAATTCCTCTATATTGTGAAAGGAATGTCTTGAGGAGTGGAAATAAATTAATACTAGATAACAATTTTTAAGTATTGCAAGAAATACTTTAGCTGTTTAATCCAAGAGCAAGCATTGGGTAGGTATGTCAAGTTTATTTATGGAAAATGAAAACAGGCTCTTAATGTAGGAATACAGTTATAGTATTTATAGGAAAAACTGGATCATAAATAATAATAAATGTGTGTCATTCAGGAGATTTGTTGATAGAAATACCTGGGAGTGAAAAGGGGTATGAGACAGGAAATGACATCAGACTGTGAGGCAAATGTGACCCCAGGAAGGATGTGGCAGGAAATCAGAGCTGGTAGGTGAAGCCTTAGACTTCAGTTCAGTTTTTAAAAGTTTTACTAAGTCAACATACTACCCTGAGCTATCGCCTCAAATAATTATACTTCTCACACCAAGAGATTTGAGTAGAACATATTACTAATCACCATTATTCTAATTTCACACTGTGCATAGAAACTTTCATGGTGGTTTGAAAACGTAGGATAAACTACCAAAATTCTAGAATATAGAAAAAAAGTCTAGCTGTGGAATAGATAAGATTATCTTGACTACATTCAGACTGAATTCCCTCTTTCAATAGGTACTATAAATGAGGAAAAGAACACACCACATACTGAGAAAACATATTTCCAACACACAAAACCAATAAAGATCTAATACCCAGAGCCAATTAAAGGAACTTCAATAAGAATTTCATAAAGAAGAGGCTCATATGGCTAATAAGCATAACAGATTATCAACTACTTTAATAATCAGGAATATATAACTCAGTGCCATGAACTGATATTGTTACTAACTCTATGTGATTGGCAAAAAAAAAAATGACCAAAATTAAAAACTGAAACTGAATAAGTAGTAAGTCCCACTACTAATTGGTATAACTACTTTGGAAAGAGTCAACCATTAACTGATGAACACATACATTATCTACCAAACCATTTAACTATAATAGTATATCTACCTACCAAATAACATGGAGGAATCTTCAGAGGATTTTTTTTTCCTAAGAGGCTCACATTGAGGCATAAGGACGAGAAGAACTCTCTCTGGGAAACTGATTAAACAAATAATACATTTTGATGTTTTACCCCACTGAATGCTGTTAACATTTAAAATGAATGAGCTAACGCTATACTTCAGCACAGATCCCTACTACAAACAATACTGAGCAAAAGAAATCACTCATAGAATATGAAGTCAATGAAACTGTTATTAAAGCAAAGCAAAACTATGCTGTACCATTAAGGAATCTATACCTCTGTGCCAGAATTATAAGCAAAGCAGAAGCTCAGCCTGGTGGCACATACCTATAATCCTAGTACTCAGAAGCTGATCCAAGAGACTCAAAAGCAAAAACTTTGCAGAGACTCTGTCTGAAAAATAAGCAAAAAAAGCTGGGAATGTAGCACAGGAAGTGAGACTCATGTTCAGTAACACACACAGACACGCATACACACACGTACACACAAAGTATGAAAATCATAGAATTATCACAAAAAGAAGTATTACTTCTGGGAAAAAGGAAAAAATATGAGACAAGAAAGCTGCAGTGTGGAGGGAGAAACAAATCTTTTTTTACTAAAGGTTAATGAATATATTTGAATCTTGAATCTTTATTTAATTTTTCTTAAGATGTAAGTATAAGTTTTATGTTCCTATTTATATGTATAGTTTGCCTAAATAATGACCAAAAAGAGAAAGTAAAACTCAGTGAAGACAGATGAATTTTTCAAGGTCATAGCTGATAAAAAGTAACAAAATTAAGATGTTACACAACCTAATTTTAAAACCTACACTCTTTCTTCATAAACTATCAACGTCAAATGTGATCCAAAACTACAGTGCTTGTTTAGAAATTTCTTACAGTAAAAGATATATTTCCATTATATTAATCTGCCTCAAATATTCTTCTCCCTTTGGACACACTCATTCTATTGCTCCATCACTTTTCGAAGCATTTCTGAAAGCCCTATTTGATGAAGCGCCTCACTGCGGCACCTGTGGTCGCCTCCATGATCTGAATCATTTCAAACTATCATTTGTGTTCAGTTTGGTTTTAGGGAAGAGCCAGAAGTAGGTTGCCAGGGGCCAGGTCTGGTGAATAAGGGGGACGAGGTCACACCGAGATGCTTTCCAGGTCCGCCTTTGGTTGGGCAGCATTTGGTAGCAGTGCTCACTCTACTTTGGCTCCTTTCCTGTTCCTGGAGGTGACAGACACTTGCAGCTCTACAGGAGACTAAACTTCCTGAAGGATTAAGGCATTCAAGTGAATGTAAAGCAAGAAAATCAAAACTTCTGATCTCCCAGAGAATGTCCATTTCTGAATGTCTCTTTATCTCTTTCGATTCCACTGCTACAGCAGGAGAGAAAACCAAGTCATTTCCTTGAGGTTTCTGAATAACCACCACTCTTTCATCCTAAGCAGTCTAGTTAAATTCTCATGAGAATGAACTGAAAACAAAGAGACTGACTTATAGAAGGTAGATTAATAGCAAAGAGAAACAGGGATTATAAAAGGCACAAGGCCTTTATTGTCAGAATTACAAATGGTGTTTCATAGAAGTGACTAGTTAACACGAATTTAAGATTGTGAGGAGCAGTAAGTTATTTTTAATAATATTTATACAAGTATTGAATTAGAATAAAGTATCTATCATTAGAAAGTTCCTTTAGTGGGTCATTTATATAACATTTGATGAACTTTCCACTCTTGTATTTATTTAGTGGTCCTTTAAATTTGAGCTTTTTTTTCTTTTCATAATAGCCAAACCTGAATACTTAGAATAATTTGTTCCTAACACATTGTATTTCCTCTGTTTTATATACTTCTCCAATGCTTTCTTTTTGATATTTTATTTATGCACATGTGTAGTACATCATGTTTGCATTCCTTATATGAAGATGGTACATCCGTGTAACTCACCTCAGTTCCCTTTTCCTTTCCTTTTCCCTTCCCTAACTCTCCCTTCTGTCTGGCTACCTTCCCATTTGAGAAATACCACCCTACATCTTATTATCTTTCTATTATTTTGCTACTTATTTATGCAGTGAATTTCTCATATGAGAGCAACAAAGTGATATTTAATATTGTGTGTCTGATTCATTTCATATAACATTATGGTTTTAAATATATCCATTTCCCTATGAATGATTTAGGCTTATTATTATAGCAGAGTAGTATTTCATGGTGTATAAATACCACATTTTCTTATCCACTCATTTGCTTATGGACATATCGATCATTTGCAAAACTTAGTTATGATGAATTGCAGTGTTGTAAATTGTATGGTTGTACCACTATACTATAATTTATTTCACTTTCTTGGGAAGATATCTAAAAAAGGTTTTACTTTTAAAATTGATGTACAAATTTAATGCAATCCCAACTGAAATACAAACAGTATGACTTGCAGAAGTGGAAAAAAAATTCTAAAGTTCATATTAAATCAGAGGAATCCCAGAATAACAAGCACAAACTTGGGTAATGAACAAAGCAAGACACAATCCAGACTTGACATAATGTTAAAAAGCTACTGTGCTAAAACCAACATAATAGTGGCACAAAAGTGTACATGTGGATCAAAGGGACAGAATATAGAATGTAAGAATAACTGTATGTGCATTTTTTGACAAAGGACCAAAAAACATGCAATGGAAAAAAGCATTTTTAATAATTCATGTTGGGCATATTGCTTGACTACATGTAGAAAACTGACTCTGGACACATATACTAAACTACAGTCAAAATGGATCGAGAACTAAATGATAAAATAGAAATACAACCTACCTGGAAGACAAAATGGGTAGTACTCTTGAAGTCATATGCGTAGGTAATGACTTTCTGAGACGAACCCTGGTTCCACATGAAATATTACTGAGAGTCAAAAACTTGAAACATGTATGAAAACACTTCTGGACAACAAAGGGAACAGCCAACAGAATAAAAGAAAACATACAGACAGGGAAAAATTCCAGATATTCCTCAGATAAAGCACTCATATCCATAATATATAAAGCACTCAAAAAATGAATCCCCCCAAATAAAAGACCCAGTAAAAGTGGGCAAGTGAAATGAACAGACACTTTACAGAAGTACAAGTGGCCAACAAATACATGAAGCAATGTTCAGCATGACTGACCATTAGAGAAACGCAAATTACAGTCACACTGAGATTTCCTCTTATTCTAGAAGGAATGGCAGTTATTAAGACATCAAATAATAAATGCTGATCAGCCTCCAAAGGGAAAAAGGTACTCTTCTACATTGTTAGTGAGAATATAAACTAATATAACCATTATGGAAATCAGTATGAAGATTTCCTAAAAGTCTAAAATTAGGAATTTCATTAAACAATAATGTTACATTAATTTTTAACTATCAGTTCTGTTTTTCTAGGGATTCCTAATATAAGAGCACACAGAGAAATCATATTTAGGGCAAATATTTAATGGACTCAGCAGCAAATAGAAATGAATCTCAAACTTAGCGTTTTATCTGCATTCATTAATTTGCTAATCAAGTAAGCGTAAGTGATGGTTACCATATTATTCACTTTAGATTAATGAGTTGTACATAGCTTCACCTTCCAAAACTATAAATTGGTATCACCCATAGGGAAGAATTCATGACAGGAGTCATTGTAGCATGGCGAACCTAGGATCTAGGGCTAGATAAATGTATTTCACGGGAGTCACATTTGAAATATAACAAAAGTAAGATTATTAAACAAAGGAATAGAAATAGGGTTATTGGCTGAGAAAAATCTAGTACAATCAAAGTTGAAGATGAGAAACTGCATGTTTTAATCTAAAACGCTAGGTACTGTGGGTCTGCCACTGTAACTAAAGCTATAGAAAAAAAGGCAAATAAATTCTGTTAAGGAGAACAATGTATACTGGTTATGCGTTTCTCAGGAGTAGAGCAGAGGGCACTGATCACCCTCAGGGAAGAGAACTCAGTCTACTTCTGCCGCTTGCATCTTGGTATCAGAAATTCCTAGTGAGGAAATGAGGCTGAGAACACTGGACATATATTTTAAGAAAATACTATTGTATATTTTAAATTGGGTAACAGGGGAAACAAAGATGACATTTGTGACTTTGAAGATACCAAAGATTTTATGTAGGACCAGAGAAAAGACAATCACAACTTGCAGAGAAACTGGGCTCATCATATAATGAAGACATCTTTTCAAAATGCTTTCTGAGAAAGTGAATGTCAACATTTCCTTGCAAGAAAATTACTAATATTATAAAATTATATTTTATGCAACACATAAAATATAAGGTGATATATAAAATAAATAAACACTCAAAAATTAAGATATGGGAATTTAAAAATAAGTAATGTCAACACTTTTTTTAGAAATCAAATATACAAATAACTGAAAAATACATGAAAACTACTCACCATCATGAGTTACTATGAAAATATACATTGAAACCAAAATAACATGCCATTGAATATCTATCAGAATTGGTAAAATTAAAAATAATGCCAATACCAATTGAGTGAAAAGTTACTATACACCAGTGATGAGAATAACAGATATGATAACAACTTTGAAAAATATATTAGAGATTGTCACAGCACTCCACATGTACTTATCACAACACAAATCCATTTTACTCTTTCATTTTTACTGCATAGAAATTAAAATAAGTGTTGATAAAACATTTGCATGTGAGTATTCATAATAGCTTTATTAGTAATAGCTCTAATCTGGAAATAATTTAAAACTCTCTAATAGGTGAAACAAAAAATAGTGGGGAGTTATATAGATGTACAGATGAAGATAGAGATAGAGATGATAGAGCTAGAGACAGAACTAGAGCTAGAACTAGAGCTTGGGATAGATATAGGTATAGATAGCTACATGTAGATACATTAGAATACATGCAACAGAGTAATAAGCCAGCTGTGGTGGTGCACACCTATAATCCCAGCACCCAGGAGGCTGAGGCAGGAGGACTGCTAGCCTAGGCTACCTAGTGAGTTCAGGGATAGCCTGAGTTATACAGTGAGACCTTGTCTCAAAAAAATCAAACAAATAAATAATTTTTAAAAAGCAACAGAATACTATGTAGGAATAAAAAACAATATGCTCAAAATTCTTTTGTTTTAATTTTAAAGAGAATAAAACCAAGCAAAATAAAACAGAATAAAGCCAGTCAAAACAAACCAGTGTAAGTGACACAGGATTTCAAAACAAAATAATAGGAAATCAACAATAGTTACCATAATGACTCTTGTTGTCTTCAAAATAGCTGCCCATACCTTCAGACATAGTAAAATTAAACAAAATATAAGCCAATATGGCTACCATAATAGATCTCGAAATAGCTGCCCATGCCATCAGATATAATAAAATCAAACAAGATAAAGCAGAATCAAACCCAGCCAAACAAAACAATGAGGATGATACAGGATTTTCAAACAGGACAATAGGAAATTAACAGTGGCTGCCACCTTCAGAAGATCCCCCATACATGCTACACTGAATATTATTATTGTCTTAATAGACAATTAGACTACCAGCTTCAGGCTTGCAAAGTCAGTGAAACACTAAATACTACCAGCATTAAGTTGTATTTTAACCTCATTAGCTATCATCACAGCTTGTTTCTCCTGATCAGTCGGTCACTTAATATGGAAGAATATCAAAGTGATTACAAATAGTGTAGGATGCCAACACCAAAAATGTATCCTGCAGTGTTTATGGTACTTAGGAATGGGCAACATTAATCTAAACTGACCTAAGGAGAACAATTATCTAGGGACCTGATCAGGTTAACAGGATTCATTAGGGAAAGTTTTAGAGTGATTATATTAAAGTACCCTGTGCATTTTGCAATACATGAATTATATACAGTAACAAACATTATTTGTAATATCACAGCATTTTGCTAATTTGTACTTTCTTTGCTTTGAGAGAAAGTTTCCCTTATACAGGAATACAAGCAGACAGACAAAATAAAGTAATAGAATATACTTATGTAATTTCTTAAGAGACAGTACTTAGCTTTTTCACAAGTGACCACAAAGACTATATGGCAATACTCAACAATACTTTGAAAAAGAAGTAGATCTTTGGTCAGTTATTAATCATAGTAGAATGTTAACCAAATTCAAATCTCTGATCTCAGTTGTATTCTCTGCACAAGAAGGAAAACTATTCCTGCAGTTGGACTATCACAGAGTAATAATTTTTCATAAATCTGGAAAATGTTTATAATGTCTCTATGTTATAACATAGGACTATGGAATAATAATTCATGTGTTTTCACATGAATTACTATGTTACTATGTTATAAATCATCAATAATCTGCTATTTTCACAATGAAAATTTTTATTAAGCAGTTTTAAAGATGCTTGATACAAAAAATTGTGGATGCTTTGAAAAAAAGCTCTGAATTGTGATATTTTGGTATTTCTAGATTTAAAAAACACTGTTGCTAGCTATACAAAGGATTATCACAAAGAATAGTGAACATTCTAGATATTTTGAACAATGATTCAAGAGAAATCATTTATAATTCAACAAAAGAATCATTCAAATGTTTTAAAAACTCATAGGAAATTTGTAAAAAAAAAGTTTCAGTTTGAATAAATGCCATTCTTACAACTTCAGTAAGCAAACTCTCAAAGTCAAAATACTGTAAATCGTAAGCTTCAGCAAATTAATTCACCAACAGAAGTTTTTTTGAAAACTTGAAACACATTTTAGAGTTTGAGCTAATTACTTTTGCTACTTGCAGAGGGAAATAGATCTTTAAGGAATTAAAATATTTTGTGCCTTTTGTTCAGGTTAAGGGTAGGATTTGACTAAAATCTTTCAGTATGTGTTAAAAAAATTTCAAGGACCCAGGCTGCTTTAATTAGACCCTTGATAAAAAATATGATCACCAGAGTTGTTAAATTGCACTTCACCATGGAAATAGCCTTCTGCAATTCCCCAAAAGAAGATGGGTTTCTATAGTATAGAGCCAGGAAGGACTGTAATCCATGGAATTTGATAAATTACTAGACCACATCGTCACCTGAAATTGCAATCACCCCAGTCTGTATACAATCTGTAGGCACAGAGAATTTTTTAAGTTTAAGTTTTCAGTAGGAAAGGGACAGTCATTGACATTTTTATAAAAGGACCAGGCACCAGAGTTCTCCCTTCCTTTCAGGTAAAATGACACATGCAATTGCTAATTATTCTGTCACTGTGTGTAACTAATGTTCATGATGGCTGTTAGGTGCTGATTGCCTTCCCGATCCCTCAATGTCGTGTCAGGCCAAATTACAGTGGCAATGTAGCAAAACTAATTAGGCCACACTGACCTTAGCAGTGGGTAGTTCTCATTGATCTTAGCCCAAGCTTGTTGAGAATTTTGAAAAATGAAAACAAAGTATGAAAGTATTTTTATTTATTACTAGTCATTTTAATCCCTTATTTACTCCAACTGACAAAAAAATAAATGAATCCTCTATCAAAGGGTAAGATTCAGAAAAGAACCAGGGGAAATAGAGTGAGATACACTTTTAATTACACCTCCATGCCCCATTTGTATGTGTTTTACACTTTTTAAAAAAATTCTACAGATGTAAGTGAAAGATTTTATTATACATATTCTTTTTAAGGGAGAACAGAAAGCATGTCAAAATAAAATGACATAGAATCTCAATTTAAAACACCGTAAAATTTTAGGTTATTTTTAAGAGTCAGTGTTTCCTATGAAGTTTGAGATTGTGCTTCCAAATAAGTATTGCTCTATTCACACATCAATGACAAGGACATTATATTTCATGAAAGGCATTGGATAACAGTTTCACAGCTACATTTGAGCAAGGTTAACACTGGTGTTTCTTTGTTTTTTAAAATGTGCACTTTTATTGTTATATTTTTACTAAAGATTCTGTAGCTCCTGTGTTATTTGAAGTTTATGGCCAAACTTCCAGTTTAGGTTGCATCCAACGAAGACTGCAAATACACAGAAATTCTGACAGAAATATTGGAAACAAAAATACTAAAAAAACCTTCTATCACATATAACATTTATTTCTGTACTTTGAAAGAGAGAGAAATGATTGTTTCAAGTGTAATCAAATAAATTTCCACAGTAGTAGAAATTTTCAGAGCACATATTCTTAATTTTTAAGCTATATAATATTAAAATAAAACCAGTGCACCGTAGATGATACCATAACAAACATCGGTTAACTTCTATCACATCACTAAGGGCAAGACTTTGTTTTTGGTTACTTAGGAGAAGCATTAGTTTCTGAGGAAAAGGTTACCTGCTATTGAAAACTTACTACATATACTCAAAATACAAATTCCTCCTATAGAATGACTTGTGGTGCCCAGCCAGAAAACACGCTTTATACATAATTAATTGAGAGCAGGCATATAATGTATTATAACTTTAAAAACCAATCAATGTGGAAGAAATTAAAGAAAAATCATTTCATGAATGTATGATCTATAGATATTCCATATATAAAAGGTAATAACTTTTGCCACATACACATATAATAATAGATTAAGATTCAAAATCTTGGTGTGAAATATTTTAAACTGCTTGAAGACCTTAAGAGAGATAATTATATAGACCATGTAGAAACATGAAAAAAGTTATGCCAAGTGAAATGTAGAATTCAAAATTATAGCTTCAACTACTACAAATACATAATATTTATGATTTTCGTGTGCTTCCCACCACTGTAACAGTCCTCTTGGTTAAGTTTTTCAGGAATCTTTCCCATAGGATTCGTGTTCTCCTTTTCATTAGGAATGTCATTTCCAGTTCAGGACCAGATTCTTTTTCCTTGGTTAGCAAAAGATGCTGCCCTTCTGCCTCCAGACCAGTTTGCACACCTAGTCGAGCTGCCATGTTCCAGCAGCTCTCCTCGAGGGTCATTTCACCTGGTCATGCCTGGTAATTTATCACATCCAAGAGGGAAAAGTACAGCTGTCATTTTCCAGCAATTTCTAGCATTAGCTTCAAGAAGCTTGTAGTTTCCTGCTGCTCCCAGAGCACTGTGCAGCCACTATAGGAACAAATGTGTGCGAACCTGAGGAGCACAACCAAGCAGACAAACAGTTACCCTTCCCTGCACTCCCAAGCAAAATTCAACCAACTCCTAACAATAGCGAACTTCTTATTCATCATCAAACAGTGTCCGAGGAGGTTTCTTGAGTTGAAATAAGGAACCTAACATGCCCTATCAGTAGAATAGGTTGCAAGTTCACTGACTCCTCCAGGAGGTTTTCATAACTGTCATTAAGAGGCACAAAGAGATTTATTAGTAAGAAATTTAAAGTACTGTCAAATATATAGAGTACGGTCCCTTAAAAGAGAGAGGTTCACTAGAGTTTGACTTTGGAAATATTCATATATTTTGGGAGCTACCAATCCTTGGAGTGTTTTTAATCTACAGGAAATTCATTCTTGAATGTTGGGGAGAGGTTGGTCCATGCACAGAAAGATGACAGAGGACTGGCCCACCCACCGGAAGACAACGGCCCTCTCACAGGGGGAGGAAGTTGTACAGATGAAAAAGTGCACTGTTCACAGAGGAAAGGACTGCATTTGCAAGCAAAAATGGAACAGATGAAGCCATGTACAAGTGAAAGCAAATTGCCCAGGCTTATTGTGCTCTGAAAGATAAGAAAGAAAACAAATAAATGAAACTAGGCTTGTGTCCTGAAGGTGAAGTTTTCATTGTTAGGATTATGATTTTCCTTGCCTCCTTTTTACCTGTATTTATCGCTTCTATCCTACTTCATTACTGAGCCTACAACTAAGGAGAGATAGATATGAAGTCCAGTGAGGAATGGACTTGGAATGAACTTGAGGACAAACAGGGTGAAGACAAGAAAAGTTCTATAAAATTTTTTTAAAAAAATACAAAAAAGCCCCTAATATATATATATATATATACACACACACATATATGCACACTAATATATATATACATTTATACACACAAATATATAGCTTTGTGTATATATATATATATATATATATATATATATATATATAGCTATGTTTGTACAAGATTAAAGAAAATAAGATGACAGGGAAAAAAAGAGAAAGCTCCGGAGAGGCAGCAGGACCCTGAAAGTGGGTTCCCACTGAGGCTCTTGTCTAGGAGTTTTTGTACAGTAAAATCACATCACAGATTACCTTGGGTCAAACCATAATCAGTCTAGAGATTACAAGTGCACTCACTTGTCTGATATACATCTAATAGAAAAAGTACGCACCAAGGGTGCATGGCTTGGAGCAGAACAGAGGTGCTTCTGAAAGGGGTAGGAGCAAGGGTCAGGGCCGTGGAAATCGCTCCAAATGTTTGTTTTGTGGTTTCTCTGTGGCTGCCATATTTTTCAAGTTTACTGAAGCAGACGGAGCTTGTTGCGGCGCAGCTCTGAGCTGGTCTTTCTGTCTGGGGAGGCTTGCAGGCCAAGTCACGGAGCATCGATCGTTGGGCTCAGTTCCTATCAGCTCAGGTCTTGACCACAAGACTGGTTTATTTCATGTCTATTCTGACTCTATCTTGAGCTAGTTGTTTTCTAACTGCCTATTAATTTCTACCCAATTTAACTATCTACAGTACTGCCACAGGGCTCGGAGCCTTGGGCGACACTGTCTAAAGCGCCTGCAATGCTTCAGTAGATTTCAGCCCACTCTCCTGCCCTGCTGGGCATTTGCAGGGGCTCGCTGCGCTGCGGCAGGAGGACCTGCGTGTGCCGCAGGAGCATCCCTCACATTTCCTTCCTCCTGCAGCTCTACGCAATAAATATCACTTTACCCTACATGGCAGTTCTTAGGAAAGAAGGACCAGGGCGACAGACTCTTACTGTGACTGGAATTTTCAGTTAAAAGCTTCTTAGAGGTTCAGCAGTTTCTCATTATCCCAGGATCTTAATATATTTGTTCTCTTCCTACCACTTAGAAAGACACTGTAAGTGTCTGTAAGTCTCTGTAAGTCTCTGGACTCCAGTAAAGATGTCATGACTTTCCAGAATTTGGTTCATCATTCTTTTTAATCCTCCTTTCTTACCTGGAAAATACCAAAATAACAACGCTTACAATGTCAGTACTTATCCAGATTGTTTCGTTAAGGTAAGGGTGGTAACTCTGTGAAATTTCTGCCTTGTGTGGAAACAGAGATCATCTTTCACAGATTTTTGTATCACCACTGATGCTCTACCTGTGGCTGCCTACTCGGGAATATACAGATACACCGCATCCTCTCAGAATTTTGACTCTAGTCTGCCTTCCAGACTTAATGTTTCATGTGAGTAACACAAGACAGTATGTTTGGTCATATTGGAACTAGAGGTGCTAGGCTCATATGTCAGCATTTAAGTTTGTTCAATAGTTTTTATCCCCCTGGTCAAACTCATGTCAATATGATAATATATTCCTAGTTAGACTGCATAAGCACAAGTTAAAGTAAAACCAGGCAAAGTCCAACTAAGCCTGGAAATGTGCTATTTTAGTTATATCGAGAAAATGTGTGATTTTAGGGAACTGGAAGATTGAGGTTCAACAGAACCTTAACCGAAACCTATTGAAACTGGGATTAAATCTCAGAAACCTTACAGTTCGTAGTAGATGAAGATGATTTTATTAAAAATCACCTCATAGATACAGGCTTGAAAACTATTATACAGCATCTACGTCCTTACTAACTTTTTTTTCCCATTTTTGCTATTTTCATTTCCACTTACTGCGTTCGAGGTATACTAATATGATCCCCTATTTCTCATGCATTCAAACAGTGCTATGACAGTGGGATATTATTTTCCTTGAATCTTTGTTTTGTCTGAAACACTGGTCCTTACATAGCACTCAGCCTCCTACATCATTAGATATCAAATTGCATGTTACTAGAGGTGTTCTGTGACCAACACATTTAAAATTTCGATTGCAATCCCAGCATCTCTTATCCTTTTCTTATCTGCATTGTTTCTCTCCAGAAGCTTCCTGCTGACACAATCTTAATCTTCATATTGTCTGTCCTCCTGCTCACTTCTACCTCCACCTCTGCTACCCTCCCGTTCTGGACCATAAAGTTCATGCATTTTTCCTTGTGCTTTTTCTTTTTTTTTCACTGCTGCCCTCTAGTGCTAAAACAACGTCTGGCAAATAGGTAATAGTCTAGGGAAGGAAGGGGAGAAAAGAGGAAAGACAGAAGGAAAAAGTAAAAGATAAAAGGGAGAAAGGGGAAGAAGAAGAAGAAGAAGAAAGAGTGGAGCCTAAGAGTATGGGCTCTAGGAGGAGATCAGCTATGTTGGTAATGTGAGCTCTCTACCTACCAAATGTTCCCTTAACTCTTACCAATTCAGTATAATAGTTTTAGAGTCTTTAACTTGATAGTTTTTCTCTTCATGAAATTAAATGAGAAGAATAATCTATTAGAATTACTGAAAGCAGAAAGGTTCAGGCCTTGGTAAACATTTTAGAAAATGCGCAATATTGAAGGATAATAAGAGCTACGACCTTGCACAAGCAGACTTCACGGCTCACTTTACAGCTACAGTGCAGCATCGGTGAAGAATGGACAAATGGATTAGCGGCACATAAGGGGGGTCCAGAAGTCCTCCAACAAAAATATACCTAACGAATCGTTAAGTGCAAAGACAGTATAGTAAGGAAAAGACAGATTTTTAAAGATATTATCCTGATACAGATCAACATACAAATGCCAAAAAAAATCTCTAGACACTGAAGCTACTTTCGTGATAATTGCTTTAAAATGGATCTTATTCCTAAATATAAGTTGTCCAACTCTTAAATTCCTAGAAGATAATATAGTAGAAAATATAGTTGACATTGATATGATGATTTTTAGATACAACACCAATACCATAATCTGTGAAAGAGTTTATAAGCTGCACTTCACTAAATTAAAAAACTACTCTGTAAAACATACAATAAATCCAAAAAGAAGAAATCATAGATTAGGAGAAAAGATTTACAAAAGATACATCTGAGAAGGGCGGTTATCTACAATATACAAATAATTCTTAAACTTTAAAACAATAAATAAACAACGTTAATAAAACAACCTACAAAAACCTTGAAAAATACCTGAATAAAGAAGACATGCAAACTGTAAGTAAACCCATAAAAAAGATGATTAATCCCTACACAGCTAGTGGACCACACACCCACTGGGATGAGCAGATTCTAACACTGGATGCTGACCAGGATATGGAGCCTCTAGGATTCTCAGTTGTTGCCAATGGAAATGAAAAAGAGTAAAGTTGCTTGGAAGATATTGTAGCAGTCTTTTTGCAAAATGAAGCTTATTCTTACTATTCAATATAGCAATCACTCCTTGGAAAGTGTTCAAGTGAATGAAAATTATATCCACACAAAACCTATGTAAAAAATTTATAGCAGGTTTATTCATAATCGTTGAAATTTAGAAGCAACCAAAATGCGCTTCAGTAAGCGAATTGAAGCCCTACTGTATATTCAAACAATGGAGTATTATTCAGTGCCAAACAATAATGAGCTACCAAGCATAAAGAGGCATGGAAGATACACAAGTACATAACACTAAATGGAAGCTAACATAAAACCATTACTTGATGCATCCATAAGACAACCTGCTATAGCCAGCTGTGTCACATTCTAGAAAAGGCAAACTAGAGACAGAAAAAAAAGAGGAAAAAAAATAGGTTGAGAACAAATAATTTTTAGGACAGGAATGAAAATAGTTTGTATAATATCACAGTGAGAGATACATTTCATTCTACTGTGTCTCAACCCATAAAATGTATGCCCTCATGAGGGAACTCTGTCTCTAACTAAACCACTGCATGCAAATGATGTTTATGTGGCTCGTGAATTACGTGCAGGAAATGTGTTATTCTGGCCAGGAGGTTGATGATCAGAGGGTGTGCTCGTAGGGAGAATTATATGGCAACTCTAGATATTCTGTTTTATTTTGCTATAGACTTGAAAAATTGGTACAAAAAATAAAATCTGTTAAAGACAAGCAATTCTTTTTAAACCTGACACTTCTGCTACTGATAATGACCAACAAGTTAACTTGAGTTAGAGGTCAACTCAAAAGTTAAAAGAATTAAAAATCTATTTTTGTGGGTGAGGAAATTGTAGATTGATAGTTTTGGAGTCAAGAGTTGTGTAATTAAGTTTCAAAAATAAAAGAAAGTCCAGTATGAGGAGCAGTACTTTTAGGCCATTTGTGTCTCATGGCCATTTCATATTTTTAAATGAAATTAAAATAGAAAAATAAACATATAATTAGGGTAATAATCCCACTGTTTGTCAGAAAAAAAATGAAAGCTCTACTAAAAGCATAAAAGATTATGGGAAATTTATATGGAAAAAAACAGTAAAGAAAACATGACAGTATCCATTCTTGGATATTATTAAAGAAATGTCAATAACAACATCCTAGAATAAACAGAAAAAATTTTATGACAAAAAACAAATGATCCTATTCAATGTAAATAATTCTCATGAAATTGAATATTTTTCAGTTATTAATATTATAGTGTGAAGATCTTTTGAAAATTATTATATCTGATATTTACTATTCAATATAGCAATCACTGCCTGGCAAGTGTTCAAGTGAATTAAAATTATATCCACACAAAACTTATGTAAAAAATTTATAGCAGGTTTATTCATAATTGTCTAAATTTAGAAGCAACCAAAATGACTTTGGATTTTACCTTTAAAATGATGCAGTTGAATTTCAAATCTATGCATGAAAATGTTTGTTGTATCATTATCAGTAATGGTAAAAATATTGTCCCTCCTCTTAGAACACGAAAGAATGGTAAAATTATCTGTAGCCATTGAAAGACTGGCTATGACCACTCTTTATAATTACTAAGAACAAATTTAAATTCAACAAACAAATATCACCATCTATACAGTGATGCTGGTTATTAGACTATATGCAATATAAAAGTGTATTATGCATGTGGAAAAAATATTCAAGAGTAAAAATTGTGACAGAAGTTAAGGCTGATATTTTAAAGTTTCTGTTCTTTGAGAATTTGTCTGTAATATAATATCTTTTTATAAGAGGAAAACTAATGAGCCAATTTTTATTATTCTATATTGCTACAAACTTACAAAGGTGTATAATAATGAAAGGCATGGAACCATTAGAGAACATCATTGACCTCCTGAGCATGGCAGAAGACACTGACCTTCAAGATAAAGGGAGGAAAAAAAGAAAAAAAAAACTATTATGTGTTAACGAAGTAACTTTGCTAATACCTGCCAGGGAAGTGAGAGGGGAAACACAGTGCTCACTGACCTTCCAAGTACTACTGACATAGTATAACTTTGAGGCCTCAAATAAAAAATGCAGTCTATTGTACCTGACAGAAAGCTTTGCACTTTCATTATGCATATAATATCTAATAGATCTTTTGAAATCATTACCTGTCAAGAGGAAAAAAAGAAAGGCAGAGAGAAAACCTTGAAGAATAGAGTTTGTCAAGGGTCAAAGTAAATGGCAATATACTTTAATAAGCAATAAGCTCCACATTATGTCTGGGTGGCCTATACACTCAGTGGACTGTGGTAGCATGTATCGAATTGCAGAATACCTTCTGAGCAGCTCAAAATAGCCTTCCAGAATGTCTCTCTATTCATCGGTTTATATGTAGCTTTAAAAATGTTAATGCCATTGTTGCCTAAGTACTATGCGCTTGGGAAGATACATTTTTTGAACTACCAAAACCTTGAGATGCATTATGTATTTGAGATTTTCATTATTTTTATGTTATCCACCTCATTATTGCTCCATATTAGTAGTCACATTGAAGGGAACTTTGCATTTTCACATTTTCAGAACTCAATAGCTAAATAATGCATGCAAACCCATAACAGAGCCACTATAGACATCATAAAGTGAAAATTTTATTTGGCAACATGGAAGAGGAAAAAAATCCCATGTTTTTCAAGGAAGAGAGTCTTACCATTGCATTAGAGCAACAGAATTACTTTTTCAAAAATGGTCTTGGATCGAAGAATATGCTTCCTCAAATAGCCTACATATTACAACTTGGTGACAGAGTGATTGACACAGAAACAGACATGCACAGGGTCAATTTCATGCATACTCCAGTTCGCGCTATGAGGTAAACTCACTTACCACCTCCTCTGCGCCTTCAGCTCATGATATTCTCACTACACAGTGAGAAGTTAATCTCAGCATGGAAGACGGTCCCCATGGTTCCTACTGCTATTTCTGTTTGGAATTTGGGGTTAGTTTTTCAAGCAGGCATGTAAGATAAAAGCAATATCACTGCCTTGGTAACTACTGTAATATGCTTAAACAGTTGGCAGGTTGTTAGGCTATAGTAATAAAAAGTCTCATTCCCCACGCTTTACCTTTGACTCTAATGTAAAAAGTGCCCTTGCTGCTAGCTTTCAACAGACCTGTGAAAAAAGCATAGAATTCACTACTGCACATTTTCTTTAATCATAAAGGAGAACACAGTGACTTTCAGGATTGTCAGGTCAGGCAGGTCAGCAGAACACTTTAAATTTCAGAACAGTGTGTAGTAGATTAGTTATCCCCCTTTTGCCAAAATTTTGATGGCTAAAGATTGCAGTTTTGGGGTTCATTCTATAGTATTTCTCAAGATTCTGAACATTTTATACTGGTATGGAGCAAAAGGAATCCTAATATTAGCCAGTGTTTCAGTGAATTTTACTGGAAGTAGAAAGATTTTCTGAGATAACTGAAAGACCTAAATTCCACATACAATATTTTTATTTTTAGATTTCAGAGTTGAACCTTAGGAGCACAGGCTTTGCTTTAGAAGAGAAGACAGTTTATTGGATTCAGGTGACAATTTTAGGAATTAGAAATATTTAGTCATTTGTCATGTTAGTGATTTTCAACTCTAATGTACACCAGCACTATAATAACTCTTACAATTGTGTATATAAATTTTTACCTGTATTCTAAAAGTTAGGAAGTGTCCAATTACCACTTCTGATTTTAAATACCTTAGTCATACTTTTTATATATGAGTACTTGCTAAATGTACTTACAAGTCAATAGTTGACTTTTAGTTAAAAAAGATACTTGACTGAATGTAGTGAAATATTTCCCTATCTTCTGTTTCTTTTTGTCTTTGCCAGAAATTGTCCAAAATATTAATTTACTTTTTAATTCATTTGTCAACCCAATTTTAATTCAACTCATTTTGCTTCATTTAATAATAAATAATAATTACTATTCAAAAGTACTTAACAAGGACATAACAGTTGAAGACATTAGGACTTCTATCCATTAGGATCATGCAGGTGGGCGGTTCCCTTTGCAAACTTTCAGTAAGTGGAATGGTAAAGTAAATGACTGATAATACATTTTCATCATTCTGCATTATTTATTTGTGAAAAAACTACAGCAATTGCCTTTCAGGCCAGGTAGGTATGATTACTGCACATGCTTGTAATCCCAGAAATGGGGAGGCTGAGATAGGAGGATTGCTGAAAGTTTGAGTTCAAGGCCAGCCTGAACTACATAGTGAGACCTATGTTTTGGGTTTGTTTGTTTGGGTTTCTTTGTTTGTTTGTTTGTTTTTAAAGTGCAGGGCTGGGGATTTTTTTTTTTTTTTTTTTTTTTTTGTGCTGGGGATCAAATGCATGACTTCTTACTTGCCAGACAGGCACTTATGCTATTGAGCTAAATCCCTGGCCCAGAGATCTATGTTTAAAAAAACAATGAAAGAAAGAAAGATGTTAGTATTTTGAGCTATCATCTTACAAAGATCACTTACTTTTAAATTGTCTCCTCTTATTTTCCAGAAAAGTTATACTTTATCTGTATGCTGGATTACTCACTGTATGTACCGTTAGGCAGGGACTCATGTAAAATTATGTTCTGAACTGACTCTCCGTCTATTCACCTCAGCAAATGCTAAATAACAGCAAACAATTCAATCAGGAAAATCAGTAGGAGCTGTGAACTCAATAGACCAAAAACTCAAAATTCTATAGTTCCTTGGGAAATGGACTTAACTTGATGGCAGTCTTAATAAGAAAAAGAATTTTACCTGTGTGTTACACAGAAATGTAAACAGAATGATAAATGAACGTTTGTGTGCATAGTTATGTACATAAATGTGGGTGTGACTGTGAGGTTTTTCAACATAAACATTTTAGAAATATTTACACTTGGAAAAGTTAACTACTGATGACACTTAAAGACTACCTTCTTTAAAGGATACTTTTATATCTTACAAAATGATAATCTGTATTTGGACACTTTTTCATTCACTCTTCCTTCAGCTGTGTTTTAAATGCACCCGAGCACTCGCCATGTGTTTCAGATTTTACAAAGTTCAAAGCAAAAAAAAAAAAAAATGTATGTACATATTTTCCCATGAAAACCCCCAAGGTTAATTTGCTTACCTGAAAACTGCTTGCTACTTGTTTTTATTCATAAAAGAAAGAAGCAGACAATCTATTCTTTCGAGGCAATCATATATTAAAGTTTTAGTACGAACATCATGAAATGATATTGAGATGGTCGTTGCCAAATATGCATGTTGTTGTAGCCTTACGGACATTTCATTATGCTTTAGTAAACACAGCCTCTGATTGTGGCCGGCACCATAGAGATCAGGGTTCATCTAGGTTGCAGTAACTTTGGGAAGCAGAAATTAGTGACCAGATAGGATTTGGGGTATTGGCACATCTCTATTTTCCTGGTCACTAGGTTACAAACACTATCTTACTTCATATATTATTGAAACAGAACAGAAATTATAAGAGACTTTTGATAACAAAGGAGATAGACTACCCACCAGGATATTCCGGCTTCCAAGTAGATTACGGTTTATTCAGTAATTTTATTAATTTTCTTCTCCCCACAGTTAGCTGTATCTTCTAGTTGCTGCTGATGCTGCTTTTGTACTTATTATTTGGCACAAAGTTGAGGAGCAATAAGCTTTAGAATTTGATAGACTAGAGTTTTCCCTCTCAATAGAGTAGATTACCAGTTGGCTAGGGAAACGACCAATGCAACCTTGGCTAAGTTGTTTATTTCTATGAGCTTTTATTCCCATGCAAAACTATGATGAAAATATTTTACCTGCATGAGTATCATAAACACTTGAAATACAATGTAAGAAGTGCTTATCAATGTTTAAGCACATTGTGAGTCCTCCATTAATGAAAGCTATGTATGTAATTATCTTGTTAATGAAGTTTAGATCCTTCTTTAACACTAAATAACTAGAATAAGATTTGGTAAGCTTTCAAAAAAAAAAAAAAAAACAGCATACCGAGGAATTTAGGATTTGTTCCTAAAGAGGCAACACTGGAGGATATTTTGTAGGTACTTGTATAAGCATTTAAGCAAAACTTTTTGAAAATTAAAAATGTTTCTTAGCTCAAAGACTGTTACTAACTCTATAAGCAAACAAGATAAAGCCAATTTGGTCACAGGTCATAATATACTTAGCCCTGGATGAGAAGATTAATGTTGAGAAGCAACATGAAACTACTAATTTTCCTACTATTTTGCTGAAAGGCTAGTTAGTATTAACTAAAATGAAGACTTGGCTGAGAACTGCTTTAATCTGTACTGTCAATATCCATGAAGACATGCTTTTTCATGGAGCTTACCTTGGTTACCTCTTTTGTTAAACAAATTCTAAGACTTGGTGAACACTGATAAGATTTCCTAACAGAAATGAGTGAAGACATTAATAGAGAAATACATTCCTCAAGAATTTTCTGTCATTTGAAATTAAAATATGGACTGGTAAACAACAAAAACCCTGAGGCTGAAATATTTATTTCTAGCTACAACAGTGAACATTGCCTTAGCTATCAGTTTATTAGTGTTATTTTCGTGAATTTACCAACTGCCAGACTGTGTACTGATTCCAGGGGATGTAACTACAAAATAAACACACACTACATGATTTTGAATTCTATGCAAAAATACAAACATAAACAATGTGGTACATTAAAGGATAATGTGTGAAAAGAAACATTGCTTTTTAAGTACTACAGAAGGAAAATATTGAAGAATGTGTGTGTGTGTGTGCACATGTGTGTAACAGGTCGGTTGCAATTTTATATAAAATAGTAGAGGATAGTCTCCATGATAAGGACAAGAGTTCCCTAGCTATTACCTGAGGGAAAGACTGTTACAGGTTTATGTAAATCTGAGGAAAGTTAATATCAAGGAGAAACTGTACTTAGCCATGTGGCTGAGGTAGGAAGGGGAGAATATTTTGGTAGTCAAAGAAAAGAGAGAAGGAGTAAGAGAGACAAAGAAAGCAGATGTGCTTTATTCTCTGAGACAAATGCTAAGACATGAGAGAGGCTTTGACAGAAGAGTAAAATGGTCCAGTTTTCATTGTTTCAGAATTCCTCAAGTGTGATTTATTTCTGGGGTTCTCTTTTGTGTTTAAGTTCACAATGAATACAAGTGAACTAATTACCAGATGGTGATTTTCTCTAGTCTATTAGGTATCACTTTTTATCCATTTTTGTCATTTTATTTTAGATGATTTTTTCTTTCAAAACAGTAGTTACAGATAGGAAAATTAAACATTTTGTCTTTTATTAGGAGATATATTCAGTATTTATTAAGTATTAGAATCTGTAGGTAATAACAGTATAAGGTTGTTGCAGTTATATTGAAAAAGTCTACACTGTATTGGAGAACCATAAAAATGTTTAGAAAATATTAGAAGAAACAGTTGCAATGTAGAGTAATCCAATATATATTCACTATGTGGTGGCTACTATATTTTATTATTAACATTAATTCTACTATGAACAATAATAATCATGATAATACTCAACCAAAGAGCAAATGGTGGTTGGAACAACCACATTGTTAATCCAGGTGGAACAAATTGACCTTATTTTCCAGCTCTATAAAATTAGAAAGGAAGCTACCTTCTTTTGAGGTTTTCCACTATCTTTGAGTATTTCAAAGTATTATTGTTGGTTCTATGTAAAACATGTTAGCTTTTCTTGAATATTGAATCTTTATTTTAAAATTAAAAAAGGAATCAAAGTGTGTGTGTGTTGTGGTTACTGTGAATCATTGCTACCAACTAGAAGCAAACGAGGTGTTGGAAAATTAGAATTGATAATCAGTAGCACAGAATTATGTAGCAGTGTAGCACGGAAGTCCTGTGAGCTACTGAGGAAAGGATGCCAGATTAGAAATAAGGAAGGACTTAATTCGAATGCTTGTTCTGTGGCTTGTTGTTGTCATGGGAATGTAATTTTACATCAATTAAATGTATTTATTGTCTTACTTGTTTCCTTTCTACCTATGATAAAATTTTATCTCAAGGAAGTTAACTGACCTGACCACAAAGGAAATGAGAACTCCAGTACAATTGAAGCAAGATGTAACATGGGGTGACTGCTAATAATTGAAGCTTAAAAACAAAACCATGGCTAGCTGGTGATAAAAATCAGAAAAGTAGTATAAACAGTGAAGCCCAACTGAGAATCAGAGGATATACAAAGCACTTATAGAAGGTTGTGACCAAGTAGAACTTCTTGGAGGAGTTTGCAAATGCACATAAGGGGTATTCACAGCAGAGAGAAAACTTAAAGAAATGGAAAGCTCATTCTAATCTAAAGGAATGGAGTGACTAGCGATGCTGTTCATACAGAATGGACCTGGGTGCCCCCAGCAGGCAAAACGCCTGGCTACAGCTGCAGTAAGAGTATAACAAACTATGTGAGGAAAAGTAGTTTGTGGCCAGATTACAGGGCTCTCAATACTTGGATTTTCGATTTTAAAATTTTGTTTCCAAGAAATGAGGTACTTACATTACATTACAAGTTACTTTTCTCATACTATTATTTCCTTTAAGCAAGCTTTCCATTTTGAATTGAATAATAGTCTATATTGGATTTTAGGGCAATCAATATAATAAACAAAGATCAAATATTAATGTATATGATCATGAGGATTATAATGATTTTGTTAAAATTTTCTTTAATAAAAGCTCATAGATATATTCTTGTATGTTCAAGCTTTGTAAGTTAAGAGTTTTTATCTTACAGATAGGGATATGATTTATAATTTGTTTTACCCTATATATTTTATAACTAGATATATGATCTTTAAAATACATAAGCTCTCAGTTAAACTTTGTCTTATAAATTCATATCTCTTGAGATCATTTCAAATGGAATATATGAATTCTTTAATTTTAGTTTTTAAAGAAAGTTTTTCAAGTACAGATTAATACTAATACAATTTAGGCATATTTTGAGTTGCTTAATCTATTTACTCTAAAGTTTTGATAATGGATTACCAGTCAACCTTGCATCTAAGCAATTTTCGGCTTGCATTGTTGAAAAAAAGCAAACCACAGAAATAATGGAAAATAAGTTATTTTATAAATCAGGTGTCAAAGGTCTATCTTTGACCTTAGAACTTTTATAACCTTGAATTCGCAGCTTAATTTGTTCACCCTCATTTCCCTCCTCTACATAGTGTAGTTCATAACCCCCCCACACACCCTTTATGCCTATTTGCTTTGCACGCACTCTCTGAGAGCTTTTACTGGCTATGTCACTTGACTTTATTGGCTAAACCTGAAAATAAGTTTAGTGGACAATATTTTCCTTTGTGGATGACTTAAATTTACCTATTTAAATGGATTTTAATAATTTTAAAGAATTATCTCATTTGTGAATCATATATCATAGGAAAAGACTATACTTAACCTGTAAAAAATAATCTGTTTTTCGCACTTTACAAGTCAGAAAATAATCAAAATATTAAATGACCTGCTCAATATTAGAAAACTGTAATATTTTCTGAGTGATTCCACCTTGGGAGGGTATATAGAATCCTCTGAACAGTTACTGTTCAATTTCTAAAATTTTTGACTAAGTATTACTGGTTGGTTGCAAGCTAACAATAAAAATACCAATATGTTTCACAAATGGATTCCTAAGGCTTCAGTGTCATAAATGTTGCATGATTCAGTGATTCAATTGACCTTTTATAAAAACAAAATTTATATCTCTCATAATCCCCAGCTATTTTTTATCTGTTACATAAAGATATAATACATACTTGGTGAGATATGTATTCCATCAAGTCTGAGTCATGAATGGATTACAGGTTATGATCAGAAATCTCAAATTGATTGAATGGAAATACATCAAAAAATCTAAAGACAATATATCTATGCCACTATTAATAGCCTGTGTTTGTTTTCTTCTCTCTTTACATAATCAAGACAATTTTCTGAAAATAGAAAATTGCGTTGAGAAAGTCACTCAGCTCTTGATGCTTGTGTACCGTCGAAAGGGGTGGTTATTATGGTTTTCATTACACGGCCCAGGCAAGATGCAAGTTGTGGCTTAGTTCTCGCTTGAAGCATGACTGCCTGGCCACCTGACACAGAGTGCGTGCTGGAAAGCTAGATCAGATCCTTCTCTCTGCACAATCCCTACACTCAGTGAGGAACAGAATAAAAAGTCCTTTAGCCAACTTCATATCGAAAAGGGAAAAGGTGAAATCAATGGAACAATAAAAGCTGCAATCTCTTCTTGTCACATTTTACGACCTCATCACCAACCGAGTCCACAAGGTCATCACTCTTTGTATTAGTCAGTTAACGGTCTGGGCACAGTCACTGCTACCTTTGAACTAGAACTTTTTTCTTTTACAATATTGCTTTTTGTTTGTTTGTTTTATTGGATGTCACACCCCCAGCCCTTTATGGTTAAAATGAACTTCAAAGAAGAATGCTATCATAGAATGCAATAAAGCCATGAGAGAAAGATGAGAGTGGCTTTCGGATGCCATCATGCGAGATGGCTTCTCTTGCTCAGTTACATCAATTCCTTACAGTTAGCCGTCTATCCATGCACACATCGACCAAAGAGCCGAAAACTAATGTGCGTGGTAACTGCTGGTCACAGTTTCTGCTCTGATTTCTTGATATGCAGAAGAAGAAAAACCATTTTTCTATGTATTAGAAATACAACCTCTAATATATGGGAAAGATAGAGTAGAAATGGAAAATCCTTCTAGATAAGTAACACACTTTTGGAAGATAATACTAGGAAAACTTCATTTACTTTTGTCTAACATTAATGTGATTGTTGATGATCTCTGGTCCCATTTTAATGTATCATAGCAAAGAATATTATGTGTGTGTGTGTGTGTGTGTGCAGGTAGGTAGTTATATGTGCATTTATTGTAGTTGTTAGTTTCAGTTTGATGGGGACTTTAAGAATTTCTTTTTTTGAAATTTTGGGAAGTCAATCAGGGATTCTATGGTTATTCATTACTATGAAGTTTTTTTTTTTCAAGTATTATGATTTCAACCCAGGGCTCTCACACTGGGCCACATCTCCAAAATGAAGTTTTTTTTTCACTTTGGGACAGTAGGTTGCTAAGTCACCACTTTGCTCAGGAAGGCCCAAAATTGCAGTCCTCCTGCCTCAGACTCCCACGATGCTGAGAATACAGGCACGAGCCACGATGTTTGCTATAACTACAAAGCTTTCACTTGTATTTTTCTCATTAGAATTATTTTTTGCCTATTTTAATATCTTTCTTAGGACCTTTTATTTCTTCTCTTGAGTCTCTCTTCTACCTGTGATAATGATTCTTGCTATCATATTGTTAAGAATATTTATGTCTTCAGCCTTTGGAAGTGTTCTTTTCCCTTTTGCCATAATACAATCTTGAATCTCATTCATAGTTTCTAACTTGTAAGTATTCTTGAAATTTTTCCATTTTCTATTTACCTCAGGACACATGTGCATGTAAACATTTTCTTAAGATCTCACACACACAGCTCCTTAATAATTAATATTAATACTTTACAGCTTTAAGGTATAAATGGAGGGACAGATCTGGTAGGCGATTGTATAGATGGAGGAACTGGTGGTGAGCAGATGTTCCATCAAATTTAGCTGTAAGAAAAATTTAGTATTTGAGATCTTAAGAAAATGCACATTCAGACTTCTTACAAGAAGGCACATCTTGGTTTTGTAAGAAACAGCCTCATTCAGTCTTTCTTGATAGGGAAGAAGAAGCCTTCTGTCCTGCAGGCCATATAAAAGGAATTTAACATTCTGGAGTTAATCGCACTACAATGATTCTCATTGTTCTACAAAAGCTGTTTAATGAATAATGTTGATGAAAATTTGGAAGCACTTTCCTTTGGGTAACAGTATAAATAAGTTAAGTTACACTGTTTGGTAGAAAATAGCAAGGCTGTTAAAAAGTTACCTGCATAAAACTTAAATTTTGAGAAAAAATAATTCAAAGAAGTATCATTACATGTAGCTATTAAACATGATGGGCAAGAGTATTGTAGACAATGGAAGTTTTGCAAAACATTATGAGTCTATTTCTAAAGAAAAAAC
Organism: Hydrochoerus hydrochaeris; assembly: GCA_004027455.1. Taxonomy (NCBI): domain Eukaryota; kingdom Metazoa; phylum Chordata; class Mammalia; order Rodentia; family Hydrochaeridae; genus Hydrochoerus; species Hydrochoerus hydrochaeris. The sequence continues at coordinate 43,577 of PVLA01001556.1, read as the reverse complement.
TAAAACATAAAAATATTTAAGATATAAATCACAGAATAATTGTGAGACTAACAAAAATGCATATAATCAACTAGGGAGATACAAAATATTCTTGAAGAGAATCTAACTACTCATGAATCAAACCAGTAACAAGTTACACTTCCAATAACCTATTTATATTTGGTAAAAAAGTCTACAATTAAAACTTTGGCAAAATAGTACTAATTTAAAACTAAGCACTCTAACATGACTGTCCATCATGAAAGAAATATAGGGCTTTGTGACATTTTATCTATTTGTATGTACATTATTCTATTTCTGTTCTTAAAACCAACCTCAAAGGCCAAGATGACTAAGAAAGCCACAGATACCAAAACCAAGCTTCAGCAGGAGTAGAGAGCAGGAAAGAAAAAGCCATAAACATTAATTTAGTTCACTAGAAGCCTCACATCGTCACTGTAATCTTCAAAGCTGGGTCACTTTGTGGTAGCTTCAGATTTAATGTCAGAATCTTCCGTGACTAAATTGAAGAAATCAGCTGCTATCATCTACTGAGCAGGGACATTTCTTTGTGTGATTTAATGTAAAGGAGACTTTTACATTCGTAACCATTATGCCCACCCACATTTGGGTAATATCAAGATACCCTGAAGAGCGAGGGAAGTTTTGCTAGCTGTTCTGCTTTATTGTTGATGCAAAGAAACAGAAAAACTTGCCACTCAGGTCACTGCATAGTATGATATTTCCAAAGCTTTGTTCCCTGGTTTAAATTTTTTTCCATGATGTTAGTTTCTATACTTCAAACCCAAACCAATAATTATGCTGATAAGGGTCAACTTTAGGGATTGGTTAAATACTCTCTTTACTGTTTGTAGTTTGAGTCAGTCTTTGAGTGATTTCGACCCAAATAATCTTCTATTTATAAAGAACTCTGAAATGCTTAAAATCTGTGCATCACAGTGTAATGGGCGGCCGCCCATCTCTTCAAGCCCCTCATGTTGAACAGGTCCTGAGGCCTCCAAAGATGTTGGATTCCATTATTATTGGGAAAAACTCAGCATCCATAACGTGGCCTATAAACCCCTGAAGAATCTGGTCCTTGTTTCCAACTACTCTGAAGAAAAAAGTCGGTATTATCTACCTGTTATATTCTACTACCCATGCTATTATTTTACCCATGTGTTCTCTAAACTGTGATATTTTAGTCAGAAAAAGCTTCACTTAATAATCTCAGGTTAAATAAACTTGAGTTTTCAACTCTACCATAGTCTACCCCTGGGCAAGAAAAATTAGAAACCTATCCTCTTCTTAATTTTACTCAAACATAGGATTAATCCTGTCCACTGGGAGGCCAAGAGTCAGTAATATAAATTGATATTTTTCAAGGAATAATTCAGTATACTAGATTCTTAAAAATACAACATTAAATATTCCTACTAACACTGTCATCTATCCAAATGAGATAAACCAGTGGGGTTTGACTAATATTTTTTCATTTTCAGCCTTGGAAGGAAAACTGTTTTACCCACTCAATTTCAACAGCCACAGGCAACAAAATTTCACTGTATATGTGCTACAGTGAAATCAATGAAGAAATCAAAACATTAAACATTCTGTGTTGTATAGTGATTCAACAGCACATTAATGAAATTAAAAATGACCCATTTTTTGACAAGTGTTTAGTTAATATACTTGCTACAGTATATTTTTCAATTTAAAAGGGTTTATATAGTGTCACTTAAAGACAAATCAGTTGAGTTTAAGACTAATAATTTAAATATGACTAGAATTTTAGATTTCAAAAGTTCAATTTGACTGTTTCATGGATCATAAATCAATGTCCTATGTAATCAAAAAAGGAAAAAATGAAAATCTGTCTAAATTAATAATAGTTGAGCAGTCCATGTATATTAATATAATCTAATGAGTTTTATTGCTCTGCAGAAACTTTCTCAAGGCTTAATATTTTCATGTACAAAAAAAGAAAGGAAAATTGGGAATGATTAAAAATATAATTGAGGAAAATATTCATTTGAACTATAAATGAAAACTGGTAATGAATGAACAATGAATGACAATGAATTCTGTCATTTCTTGGTAATTATATGGAATAGAGAAGTATAGTTCAGATTAAAATATACTGAAATAGAGCTAGAGAGAAAATTTTTTTAAAGCACCTAAGTATTTCAATATCTAATTAGATACCTTGAAGCAGTGAGCAATTTCACTAAGACTAAATTGTCCCTACTACTTAAATCCTTTATAGAGAAGTGATGTGGTCTAACAAGCCTAACTCTCTCACATCTGAAATGCATCAATTTGCATGCTTTGAGTGATTAGAATAAAACTTTGGATATGTAATAAAGAGTGATTATGAAAATATAACATTAAAATATCACAATATTATGTTGTATGAATATACATACATGTGATGAGATAAAATTAAAACAAGGTAGATTAAGCAGAGAGGAAAATAAAGGAATATAAATTTCAATTTGAGGTTAAACCATCTAATATGCATATCTGTTGTTACAAGAAGCTTTCAAAATGGGGTGAATCTGTTAGTCAATTAAAAAATGGAAAGATCCTTTAAGGCACTAAAATGTGTCAAAAAGCATACTGGATTTTTGGAAGAGTAGTTAATTATGGTATTTAGTTCATGAAAATACTTCATGAGTTAACACAAACAAGGCACTGTCAAACAGCAAACAACACCCCAGTGTGAATATAGCACACTAGAGCACGTGTTTACTAATTACCATGTGCTAGGCAACTTACTATATTACAAAAGGTAAGTGAAACAAAAAATCATTCACTTACTGGATTTTTATTTCAGCAGAGAATGTCATAGAACAAAGTTCAATTCATTGTAGCAAAGTGCTGTGCTGGAGAAGAGCTCTTTGGAATACACTGCTAATCTGATGAATTTTACGGAGTCTTTGCTCAGAAAGACACAAGTGCTTTTGTATAAGTCAATGACATTAGATCAAAACACGCTTCAGAGGAAGCAAGTCTTGCTTGACATAAAAAGCATATGGTTTTTGCACAGTTTTCTAATGCTCTGATAAAATCAAATCATGTCAATTATTAAGGTGATGATTAATCTTCAGCCAATCATCTGTATTGAAATTAGGATAGATCCGATTAAGATATGGCATCAAATAGATCCCACATTTTGGTAACCTGAAGCAATCATTAATTTACCCATAGAATCAAACAGTCACTCAGGAGGTGAAACACTTGACCATTTCAGTGACAGCCACGGTGGAAAGTGAAAGCCACAGAGTATGACAATGCGTGCGTTAGCACTGAAGTGATGCCACCATGAAGTAATTTTTGTTACATGTTTCCTTGACCAAACCCAATAACATGATCAAAACTAACTTGAATGGGATAGAGAAAAGTCACCTCTGTCCTGAACAGCAGACCAAAAAAGGTGAGCAAAACTAATGGGGAATCCGTATTAGAACCACCTAAATCCATGATGTTTGCAAAACCTGGTAGACATGGAGAACTCTGTAAGATACTCTGGTTTCCAGTGATGAGTTGGAAGTCTACAGGAGCCTAGATAAACATTGTCCTTTATTATTTAAGGAGAAACAAAGTCATCTGGGTGGACAATGTGCCTAGCAGGTCACTTGGGGATAAGAATAATTATGACCAACTACAACAACAAAAAAAAGCTTCAAAATTTGACCCATAATGTGGAGCTGATCCACCTTTATCCTAATTTTAGTTTTTGTTATTTTTGTGAGACTATTTGATCTATAGGAAAATCTCAATAAATTGTAACTATGGATCTTCTGGGGTACTGTTGATATAAACTAGATAAAAAGTCTACATCAAAATAAATGAGAATCTCAATTTATGATTTTATTAGCCATAGTTTATTGAAAAATTGTGGAAATATATTTTTTAACTTAGAATAGATTTAAAGTACTTCTATAAAGTTTTTTCCCCCCAGCAGTAGTAGAATGGTATTGCCAGACCTTTGTCTGCTTTGTCATTCTTGGGACAATGCATGCAACATCTAGAACTGAAAGGAGAGGTTTACCTATTGATGTATTTATTTTTAGCTCACCGTTTCTGAGATTTTAGTTCATGCTCACCTGACTCTAAGGAAGAATCATAATAATGCTAGGGTGGTACCTATGAAAGCTGGTCACTCATGGCAACTTGGAAGCAGAGAGCAAGAGAAGAGCCAGAGGGAGATACAACCTCTGAAGACATGCATATGGTGTCCTGTATTACCACCTGGTCCCCTGTCCTAACAGAATCTTTAGCTATAAACTCATCAGTGGAGTCACCCACTGAGGAAGAGAGTGTCCAGGATCTGATTCCAAAAGTCACACTTAGGGACACACGACTTTTGGGGATATATCATATTTGAACCATAACGTAACAAATCAGACAAGAAAGTTTAGCTAGCCAATAAATAAAAAGACCTTTTTTGCATTGTTCTCACAAATTAAATGTATATGTAAAAACATTGAAAGTGTACGCAAAGGGGCCAGGGGTTCAGTGAGGTTGTGAGTTTGATCCCAGGTTCAAAAAAAAAAAAAGTGCACACAGAAAACATGGAGATGGCAGTTTAAAAAGATGTAATATTTGTCTCTGGAACAACTGCTTGAGCAAAATTTGAGATGATTTCAGGGGTCAATCTCAGTGTTCTGTACTTACTTTTCAAGAGAGAAGAGAAAAGATGTAACATAATTGAACTTATAATTGCTATCAGATCCTATCCCATGTGGGGTAGGATTCTCACTTTACTGTGAATAACTTGATAACTTGTATGAGACCATTGGATAATGAGGTACATCTTAGGATTTCCACCTGACTGTAAAGCACCCATTTCTTCCAGTGTACCTAGGTTAAGATTTGGAATATTATCCTATTCTGGGAATAGCTATTATCATATTCATTAATTAAGGTCATGTTGGCACTTCTATTTTTAATTAAACATCTGTTAATTTATACAGAGGTCTCCCTGATTTAAATCAATTTTCCATTACTGCCTATAAATAAGGAATAGTGTGTTTGGGTTACAAGTACCCTAGGTGTGAATTGAAAAGATTAGCAGTTCTTGCCAATGGGCACACTGTCCATATTTTTACATAATAATAGTTCTCAAGTAAACACCAAGTCTTAAGATAATAAATGATCATTCCACACAACAGATTTATAAACAGAATCAGGATTAATGAATTTGCTGGCAACCACTGGTTTAATTAGCCTAAGTTCACCTCATCAGAATCATATCTGTCCAAAAGACTTGGATGGTGCCAACATAGATCCTAAAGAACTATCTATCAATTTACCAAAGAAGAGCAAATCAAGCCCAAAGCCCAAAGGAGAGAGGAAATTATGAAGATCAGAGGAGAAATTAATACAATTGAGGCTCAGAAAACAATAAAAAGAATCAACAAATCAAAGAGTTGGTTCTTTAAAAGAATAAATAAAATTGATAAAGCCCTAGCCAATCTTATCAAAAGAAAAAAAAGAAAGAAAAAACTCAAATTCATGCAATAAAGTATATAAATGATGAAATCACTATGGACCCTGTGGAAATATATAACATCATCAATACCTACTTTGAAAAATTTTACTTGCATAGGTTTAGTAATACAGAAGAAATAGATTCCTAGAAATATTTTAATTACAAAAGCTGGATCAAGAAGATATGAAACTTTTTAAGAAGTTAATGAAATTGAAAATGTAATTAGCAACTTGCTGACACAGAAAATTCCAGGTCCTGATGGATTCGCAGCTGAATTTGACAAGAAATTTAGTGAAGACTTAATATCAATACTCCTCAAACTTATCCATTGAATTGAAAGGGAAATGATTCTCCCTAACTAATTTCTAGAAGTATCACCCTGATAAAACAAACAAACAAAACAAATCTGTGAAAGACCCAACCAAAAAGAGAACTATAGGGAAATCTCCCTAATGAACATATATGCAAAAATCCTAAATAAAATATTGGCAATTAGAATGTTGCAAATCATCAAAAAGATTATACACCATGACCAAATGGGATTCACCCAAGAAATTCAGGGATAGTTTAACATACACAAATCCATAAATATAATACACAATATCAACAGAGCCAAACACAAGAATCATGTGATCATCTGTATAGATACAGAAAAATATTATGATAAAATTTAACACTCATTCATGATAAAAACCCTAGTGAAAATCAGAATAAAAGGTCTTTATCTTAGTCTAATAAAAACCACATATAATAAGCCAACAACCAGTATCTTTTTAAAAAAATTTTATTTAAAAAGAAGAAAAGAAAAAGGGTAGAAATATTACAGAATTTCAAAAAAAAAGATAAACAGTAAGAAATCACTAGTTGATAAATTACATATTATCCTTTTAGGAATAGTTGTTCAAGTTACAAAATTAAAGCATATAAAGTGGACATTCAGGCAGTGAGACTGCAAACATATCTGTTCAACAATCCAACAAGAAATTAGAAATATAGTTATCAATCCTACACACTTAAATATACATGCAGTTATATCTTTTATAGCACTTCCTATTTCCTCTCTTTTTTACATTAGCAATTATACATTTTTTAAAATTTTTATTTAAAGAGAAAAAAAGCAAAACATAAAAAAGGGTAGCAACAATGCAGAATTCTAAAAGAAAAAAACACTGAGAAATCACTAGTTGATAAATTACATATTGTCATCTTGGATATAGTTGTTCAAGTAACAAAATTAAAGGATATATAGTAGACATTCAAATAGTGAGACTGAAAACAGTTCTGCTCAATGATCCAACAAAGATTCAGTGATATGATCATCTATTTTACACACTCAAACATGCATGCAGTTATATCCCTTAGAGCACTTTCTTTTCCTCTCTTTTTATAATAGCAATTACACATTTGGGGTTTTATTATTCTTATAGTACTTATTACTTTTTACACTAGAGATACAATGTGATATTTATAAATATGATTCTCATTAAATGGACAAAAATTGAAAGGTTGCAATCTAAAATCAGGAACAAGAAAAGGATGTACATTATCATCTCTCCTGGAAGTATAGTTCTACAAACATTCCCAGATCAATTAGACAGGAGAGAAACATAAAAGGAATAAAGATCGAAAAGGGAGAAGTTGAACTATCATTATTTTCAGATGACATGATATTACACATAGAAGACCCCAGAAACTCAACTGAAAGATTTCTAGATCTAATAACCAAATTAGATCTAACTGAATACAAATTTAATCCTCAAAAATCAATAGCATTCCTGTACACAAACATCAAACTCACAGAGACAAAAATAAAGGAAACCACAACCTTCATTATTGCATGGAAAGAAATGAAATGCTTGGAAATCAATCTAACAAAGGAAGTAAAAGAACCTACATTGAAAATTACAGTACTCTGAAAAAAGAAATCAAAATTTACTTCAGAAAATGGAAATACATCTCTTGTTCATGGATAAGAAGAAAAAACATTGTGAAAATGGCCATTCTTCCACAATTGTTATACTGGGTTAGGTGCCAGTATACAAATTTGCAGCAATTCCAATCAAAATAATATTAATGTACCTCACAGATCTAGATAAATCATTCCTAAAATTCTTCTGGAACCTAAAGAGACCTAGAACAGCAGAGGCAATCCTGGGCAACAAAGATAAGGCAGGAGGCATTACAATCCCTGAATAGAAATTATCCTATAAAGCTGCTATAGTAAAATCAGCATAGTACTGACAAAACAACAACAACAGGAAAAAAGCACAGACCTGAAGATCAATGGCACAGAACAGGAGATATGAGCACAACTAGAAACACACTCAGCCACCTTATCTTTCACAAAGGGGCCAAATGTGTTCCCTGGAAAAAAGAGAGCCACTTTATTAAATGGTGCTAGAAAAACTGTCTTTCCATATGCCCAAAACAAAACTGGATCCATGTTTAGCAACATGCACTAAACTAAAGTCAAAGTGGATCAAAAATCTAAATATTAAAACTGAAACACTAAATCTGCTGGAAGTCAAAGTAGGTAGAAATCTTGAAGACATAGCTGTAGGGAGAGAGTTCATGAACAGAAACAAACCTCCATGGGAAGTACTTCACAGAGTCAATCACTGGAATCTCATCTCATTAAAGTTTTTGCATGTTGAAAGAAATCTGTTAGAGGAGTCAGGGGGTTTAGCTCAGCAGTGTAAGTGCCTGCTTGGCAAATGTGAGGTTGTTAGTTCAAAACCCGGTACCAAAAAAAAGAAAAAAGAAATCTGTTAAAGTGAAAAGAAAATGAGTGGAGTGTGGAAAAGATGGAAGATCAATAAGCAGCAGTATACAGAGCCTCCCTGAGAGAGACAACTCATGCTAAATAAAACATCCTGGAGAGGTCTAGACAGAGGGAGATCCTCTCAACCCAGGAAGAAACTAAAGGCAGAAGAGCTGGTTTTATTTATGCAGTCCTGGGGGGGCTACCATTAGAGAAGCTAAGATTAGTGGCCACGGCACTCTTGCTGGAGTCGCCTAAATTCATGCCACCGCAACCAGGCCAGAACAGCCCGAACTCACGCAACAGCGACCCTCCAGAGCCACCCAAAATTCTGCCGCTGAGATGAGCTGGTTGCACTGAAGACAGAGGTTGGCAAGCCCAACGGAGAATGGACCTGGCAAGGGACCTGCATTTACCCGTAGTGAGTGCTGGGAATAAGACACCCTCACACACAGGAAAGGGGCGACCATTTGGATGACATGTTAGAATCAGGCAGGAAGGGCCTGAACTAGGAATGATAGTGACTTCAGTTGGTTGCTCCCTTTCCAGAGCAGATTGATGGGCTCTGCTTGGCCTGGGTCACACCCCTGGTTGGGAACCAAGAAGTTGTCCCAAATGGATTCCCTATGTGCAGCACACACTAACATGGTGAAGGCCCCCAAGGTTGACTGACCTGGTGGGGAGGGGCCAGCTTATGCCACCCCTGCTTGTACCTTAATGACCAAGAGCACACTGGAGAGGGCAAAAATCCATCGCCAGTCGGAAGAACTATAACCAACAAGGAAAGGGGCTGGGACCTCCACTATACACCTGTATGGACAAAACAAAAAACATGACAAGAGAAAGAAACAAGAAAAAGCCCCCAAACCCCAACCCTGAGAACACTGATCCAGGAGAGGTAAATACAAAAAAGACTGAGGGCAACAAACATGCAACATCAGACACAGTGTCAATGGACAGAAAGAGAGGTCTCTGAGACTTTTTAAAACGAGCTCAAAACTGAAATATTAAACCAAGCAAAGCAAGATATAAGTAGGTTAATAAAAGAAATGCTAAGCCCTTCTCAAGACATAGATAGAAGGTAGGAACATAAAAAAGAAGAGAAACATTTGATAAAGAATATAAAGAAAACCTAGAATACATGAAGCAAATCCAAAGAAATTACCAGGAAATTAAAAATTCCATTGAAAGCTGGCAAAACTGATTGAAATAAACTATGAATAGACTATCAAAACTTGAAGACAGGTTTGAAATGAGTGATCACAAAAGGAAAGATCTCTTAAAAATAACAAGGAAAACAGGCAGTAACAGTACAAAGGCTAGAAGACTGTAAGAGAACATATAATTTAAGAATTAGAAATGTGAGTGAAGAAGCAGGAGTAAAAACAAAGGAACTACAAAGGCTATACACAGAAATAATTAAGGAAAACTTCCCAAGCATAGGAAAAGAAAATGGTATTCAGATATATGAATATACAGAACTCCAGCCACCAACAACCAAAACAGAGCGACACCTAGACATACAATAATCAAGATACCAGAAATTCAATATAAGAACAGAATATTAAAAGCAGTCAGAGAAAAGAAACAGGTCATCTATAAAGGAAAACCCATCAAAATCACGGCAGACTTCTTGACACAGACCATCAGATCAAGAAGAGCTTGGAGCGAAGTCTTCCAAGCCCTAAAAAAAAAATAATCTCCAGCCCAGATTGATGTACCCTGCAAAACTATCTCCCAAAATTAATGGAGAAACAAGATGCTTCCATGACAAAGAGGAACTGGGGGGATTTTTGGCCACCAATCAAAACCTACAGAGAATACCGAAGGACATTCTAGAGAGAGAGAAAAAAATACCAGGATTTCAGGAACAGTGGCAGAGAGGCCTCAGTGACAGAGCATGCAGTAGAATGAAGAAGAAAACTAGACAACCAATGACAGAAAAATAGCATAGCAGAAATGAGGCGGAAAAGGTTGGCTATAATCTCTAACATAGATGGCCTAATACATTAAAAAAAGAAAGAAAGAAATACAGGCAGAGTAGATCAGGAGATAGGGTCCACCAAGATGCTCTGTATAGGAAATATAATCAGCCTGAAAGAGGGTTTATGGACCAAAAGTCAAATATAAGAAAACAATTCTCTAAGTGACAGGGAGCCAGAGAGACACAGGGGCAACTTGACCAGCACCTGCAGATAGGATGGAAAGACAGGATATGTATGTGCAGTAGAGAACTACTCAGCTATACCAAAGGCAAACCTTGAGACTTTTGTAGATAAAGGAATACAACCTGAGATCAAGTCCAGGAGTGAGAAGGTTTGGAATCACTCAGGTAAATAGCAGGTTGCCACCCCAATCTAAAAACTGAGGTAGTTGGTGGGACCCAAAATGCACAGCATCCTGAAGGAGTGAAAGGGGAGGAATAGTCTAAAAAAAAAAAGGCAGAGGATATCGTTAATAGTGTATCAGAGTTTAAAACTCACATTACTCACACTGCTCTGTTTAGATGGATTATATTCTGATCTAGTTTGTCTACTTGTACTAGATTTGAGGGCACAGACAACTATCCCGAAAATAACAGGATGTAGTATTGTAATTGTTGTAGTCAGGGGTTGTACAGAGAACAATTAGAGTCAGGACATGGAGTTTATAATACTATTTTTATGATGGTCACCCAGGGTTAACACAAGAAAATGCAGGCAATCTATCCACAACATCAAAGACATAGAATATTTAGCCAAGGGCCTAAATCCCACAGCAATGTCCCACATGAGTCCAGATGAAGACCCAGAGCTCATGACAATGTCTCCCACAAGTCCAACTCGACGTTTAGAGTCCATAAGAAGGACTCATACCAGTCTCTTTTACAGATCCGTGCTGGGAAGGCCCAAAGGTCAACATGAAAACTAGAAAGTCTATGCCAGCAGGGTGAAGGAGCTGTGCTGGTAGGTTGAGGGTTCTACACTGGAGCTGAGAAGTCACACTCACAACACAGACCAGGGCTGTCCTGAAAAGCACCACAGCCATCCTCAGTGACACAGAGGCCTCGAGCTCCTCCGACGAAAAGCACAGTAGAGTACATGCCAGGAAGCCAGTGCGACGAGTTCATCTTGGAGACCAAGTGGCACACGTCTTCCCCTCCAGAGCCAGGAAGCAATGCTCGATGTGAGGACCAGAGCTCCTCCAGGAGAACCAATGGCTCAAACAGCAACTTATATGAGAACCCACAATGTTTCAGCACATTAATGTCTCAATACACTAATGTGACACACTAACATGAATAGCTTCTCCTTCTCTACATTTGTATTTATGCTGGCAAGTTTCCTCAGGTGAAACATCTACACTTAGCACCATGCTGATGTAATCTAGCTGGCATTAAGTTGACCACCAGTTTTTGATCCATAACAGTAATTATCCTTAATGTCCTATTAACTTGATCTGAAGCCCTGTATAACTTACATTGTTTTACCATGACTGATTGAATATGGTTTGTTAGATCGCTGTTTTGTGTTGACAGATTTTATTCAAAGCTGTTATGATTGATAGTATCAAGTCTGAGAGTATAGGCAACTACACTGAAGATGACAAGATTCACTAGGATATCCACTCTGGTTTGATTTTTTTCCTGCTTTTGAAGTTTTACACTGTATACAATATTTTATTTTTATTAATATTATTATATACTGCTATATTCAATTATGCCTGATGATATGGACAATTCCATTGAAGATAACAAGAGACAACACAGTAACCATTGTAGATCACCCTGTACTGTGGTTTTATATGACTTTTTCATTTCATGTTTTTATAGGAATTTGGCTTGTTTTGTCTTGCTATGTTTTGTTTTTCCCTCTAATACAGAAAGGATAGAAATATGTATAGAGACACGTGCATGAGTAGAACCTATAAAGTTTATGAGAACTGATTATATAATGCATGATGAAATGAACAACTACTTTGAAGAAAAAGAGACACCACAGTACCCAGTGCTGATTCCATAATGTCATGATGTGAAATTAAGCAGTACTATTATTCTTTGTTCAGAGTGATTTTAGCCTGTTTTGTTTTAATTTCAACATACTTGAAGATATGGACATCTATTTCAAAGGGAATGAGAGACACTATGACAAACATTGTTGATTTCCCTATTGTCTGGTCTTGAAGACCTAAAATGCCTTCCTCATCCTGTTCAGATCAGTTCTATATTATGTTATTTCATGTGAATTCTCTGTATGTGAAGATATGAGCAACTATTTGGAAGAAAACAAGAGACAATATGATAGATAGTGAAGGTCTCTGATGGAAATTTATGTCTCTTACATTGCTTTTTTATGTTCCGTATTGTTCTGCTTTGTTGTGTTTAATTTTACCCTCTTTAAAATAATAAAAAAAGTGAAAAGAAAACCCACAAATTGGAAAAGAAAATCTTAGCTGATTGTCCCTCAAATAAAGAACTTCTATCTATGATATATAAAGTATTAAAAAAATCAGGTCACCAAAATTTGAAGATCGAATTTAAAAATACACATCTAAGGTGAATATACACTACTCAGATGAACAAATACAAGTGACAAATATATATATGAAAAACTGTTCAGCATCATTGGTCACTTGAGAAATGCAAATTAAAATCACACTAAGATTTCATTTCACTCCAGAAAGAATGACTAACATCAAGAAATCCACCAATTAAACATGCTGACAGGGCTGTAGGGAAAAAAGGAACACTACTCCATCATTGGTGGGAGTGTAGACTGGTGCAGCCACTGCAGAAATCGATGTGGAGAGTCCTCAAGTAACTAGGATTAAAGGTTCCATTCAACTCAGCTATTCCCCTTCCAGGCATTTTTCCAGAAGAACTGAAAATATCATACCACAGCAATATATGTGCACCCATGTTTATAGCAGCACAGTTTGGAATAGCCAGATCTTGGAAACAACCTAAATGTATATCAAATGAAGAATAGATTTTTAAAAATGTGGTGTTTTTAGACAATGGAGTACTACTCAACCACAAAAAGTGATGAACTCAAGACTTTTATAGGTAAATGGTTGCAACTAGAAACTATACTCATAAACGAAATAAATCAGACTTGCATGTATAAACAAAAGTATTATCTTACTAGTATAAGACACTGAAAAAATAAATAAGATCCAAAAGTTACAATATGTTTAGTAAAGGAAAAGAAACTGCTCAGAGGGAAATTAAATTGTTTTATTAATGTTACATGCCTGTACCTAGTTTTGTTAACAACTATTTTGAAGACAATATGCAATATAACAACCACTGCTAGATTCCTATCATCTTGTTTTGAAATCCTATAAATAATAAATGAGTCTATACTTTTGTGTCATATGTTTAGTTTTAGACATGAGTTGAATTTATTTTTCTTTCTTCTCAGCCTGTACAATTGTAACTGATACTCAGCCTCCTTTCTCATCACAGATATCACCTCCTCCAGGAATCCTCTGTCAACCTCCTGTAGATTCTGACTTCCAGTATCACTTTCTGAATACTGTTTTAGAAACCATCTCAACTGAGCATGTTGGTCATACCTATAATCCTTGCACACTGGGAGGGTGAGGCAGGAGGATTGTAAATTCGTGCTCAGCCTGGGCAACTTAGCAACACCCTGTCTCAAAGACAATAAAAATGAAAAAAAAAATAAAAGTAAATGGCTCAGAATGTTTTTCAATGCAAAGTACTCTGGTTCAATGCTCAGGAAAGAAGAATCTAGTAGATTAGAGTGATGTAACTGTTCGTATTTTTTTTTTCCCCTATCTGGACTGTAAACCTCTTCAGAAATAAATGGAATTTGCAAGAAAAGTACATTTAATTCCTCACTTTTGATGAAATATTCATAGTCCAGCTATCACGTTAAAAGTACCTATAAATCTGAGCATTTGTCTACTATACCCCTGGGACACAGAACATCTGCTTGGGCAGAAAAGTATTATTTTTCACTTGTGTACTGTTTGTACATAGCCGGTAGGTGCTGACTTGACACCGTACTCACCCCCCTCAATCCTGAAACACCCCTCCTTAGTGTGAAAAATAGCCAGGAGAAGCACGCTGCGCCTTTGAGTGTGGAGTCCTCAGTGGGAGGACAGAGACAAAGCTGTCCGAGGTTCGAATCTTCATAGACTGGGTCACGTAAGTGTTTGGAAGAATCGGGAAGTGCCAAGTCCCTGCTGAAGGTAATTTAAACCAGCAAAGCTGTGCCTGAGGAAAAAGATTCAAGAGTGGGCAAGGACCCGCACACTGAAAATGTATTTTATTCGGTTACAGACTAGGCAGAGGGCTTTTTGAGGTCAGAATGAGATGTTCCAGAAAGTAATCAGCAAGAGAGTAAAAATCACTAGTTTATATTTCAGAAATAATAGATCCAATTACTCGAAAATGAAGATGGGTATCAGGTATATCACAAAACCTCAGAGACACTGAAAGCTGACTCTCTACTTGTTTCTCACAAATTGTGCATTGTCCCTGCAATAAACAGCCAGTGTGACCCAAAATGAGATTCCAACACTCTTTCTTGATCATTAGTTAAGATGGATATTGCACCCCTTGAGCCGATGAACCCCAATTCTCTGATTCTTTTAGCTCATCTTCTACTGCTATGACAGAATTCCACAGATTAGAAAAATTATAAATAAATTTATTTGGTTTAAAGTTGTGGGGACAGAGAAGTCTAAGGCTGAGGTAATGTGTCAGCTGATATAGCACTGTGAAAGACCAAGCCAGCACACAAAGCAAGAGAGAACACCAAAAGAGAGAATTGAGAGGGCATGGATTTATAACAAACTCACTCTCACAATAATCCACCCCCTCAATGACAACATTCGCTTGTTATCTTCTGCCTTTGTGAATTTTTAGTACTTCTTAAAGCCACCATTTCTTGATAGCACTAATGCTGTTTTATCAACTTTGATGAATTCTTCATTTACATAACCTCTCATGGTAACAATACCCTTAATTCTTTTTTGCAACAATTCAAATTTTTCATTGTTGTATGTTGACTAAACTAAAGACTCAAGGGAATCCTGATGGAAAGCAGCTTTGCTTGAGGGACCTTGGTAATAAAAGCCATAGGTCTGTCCTTTGGTTATTATTTTCTTTCTACTTGTTTTATTTTGGTTCTTTAACAGGTTGTGATTTTCAGCACAAGCTACATAAACTGCAGTCCATACTCATTAGATTCTACTGACTCCATAATTGTTTTATAATAGGCAAGAAAACAAAGACCAGGTAAGTCAATGTGTGTTGGGTTATATAGTAATGTCCACGTCTGACACCAAATCTCCTTTTATTACCAATATGCCAGTTTTGTTCTTTATTTTCTGGTTTTTATTACATTGCATTATTAGTACTAGAATTTCCATGACCTTCATTTTAAATGTAATTATCAACCCATGTGTTAGTCCACCTTACTGTTATATTTCTAGTTAGTCGTTCTATAGTTAATAACTAATATAGCACAGTATACTATGAATTATCTGTGTGTCTAAAATTTGTACCATGCATATTGTTCTTTTAGATTTTTCTTCCCTTAAATGTGAGTCTGTGAGTGGCAATTTCGTTGATCATACATTTATAAATTGATAATTAGTTTTCATCATCACTTTGACACTATTATTTCACATTCATTGGTCCTTTATTATTGCCACTAAAAAGTCTATTCCCTCTGTGACTAATCAGTGATTTCATTCTGTTTATTCTCCCCAGTCTTGCTCTGTTAAGTTGCTCTAAGTTGTGTACAGCTGTGTGTTGTGACTATCAATCCAATCCATGTCTCATTTTGCTTTATCATTTTGCTTTATCAAGGTGAATATGCAAGTAGTGTCTGTATTTTTCTAAAAGATTTTCCACCACAAAGTCATCAAATATTGCTTGTCTCCAATTCTAAGTGTTCTACAGGGAAATTCTATTGAACATATATTCTTGTCTTAATTGTCTTACATAGAAGATTTTCAATATTTTAAATCTCAACTTTCATATATATATATATATATATAAAATTATGTATATCTATTTAAACACATATATACACATGTTATATTTTTATGATTCATTGAAGCCTGGAAAATTTTTCTCAAATTGATTTTCTTAAGCAAAAGTTCTTGTCTAGGGATATAATGTTTAGTTTAGCAAAACTGTCACAATTTTAATTATTTAGCTTTTTATGTTACATTAATTTTATTTTAAACCTCACTTTTCTTACTTTTCTTTTA
The DNA here is from genome assembly GCA_004027455.1 of Hydrochoerus hydrochaeris. Classification (NCBI taxonomy): domain Eukaryota; kingdom Metazoa; phylum Chordata; class Mammalia; order Rodentia; family Hydrochaeridae; genus Hydrochoerus; species Hydrochoerus hydrochaeris. The sequence continues at coordinate 27,108 of PVLA01001556.1, read as the reverse complement.
TCTCATTTTTTCCATTATATGTTTTATGAAATGGTTACTTTTTTTTTTGGTACTAGGGATCGAACTCACAACCTTGTGCTTGCCAGACAGACACTTATGCCACTGAGCTATATTCCTGGCCCATGTTTTATGATAGCTTTATTTGTATGTAAATAGATGTACCATGAGAACATAATATTAGGTGAAATAACACACACACACATTTAAATATCACATGGTTTTGATTATACAAGAAACTCCAAATATGAAGCCAAAGTAAATGATAAATAATAGGGTCTTTTACAAATGGGAATAGAAGCAAGACACAAGGAGGGGAGAAGGAAGGGAGAGAAAGAGGGGAAAAGAATTAGTAAGAGATGGGTATAGGGTTTTGCAAACAGGAAGGAGACCAGGAGTTGGAAGGAGCAGGTATACAGGGCAAGAGTAGAGAATAAAGGAATAATTCAATGTGCAGGGCACATGTGCAACAAATGTCACCACATACTGCACACATGCACAGAAGTCTTCAAGATTTTGTCTAATTTTCAGTATCTTTTCACTTTCTTCATGGCACTTTTAGATTCACAAATGATTTTAATATTGATTAAGTCTGGTGTATCTATTTTTTCTCTTGTGTTTTGGTGTCATATGGAGGAACTCATTGCCAAATTGAGCATCATGGAGATGTAACCTAAGTTTTCCTGTAAATTTATTTTCTAATACATTAAATTCCTATTTAAATTCATGTAACATTCTGGTTTTTATGTATGCAGTGAAGCTGGAGTCCAAAGTCACTCGTTTGCAGTTGGGTGTTCATTTGATGAAGAAATTCTCTTTCCCCCATTAAACTGTCCTGATATAGTCTTGTCACATATTAATTCATCACTAGTATAAGAATTTATTCTTGGACACTCTTTTTCATTACAATAAAGGACAGATTTATTCCCATGCCAGTTCCACAGTCTGTTCATTACTAGCCATTTGGATAAGATTTGAAACTGAGAAATGTGATGCCTTTAACTTTGTTCTTATTTTCAAATTTATTTTGACTATTCTTGTTCTACTATGTTTCTATATAATTTTTAGAATTACTATGTTAACTTTTGGCAGAGCTCATTTATGATTTTAATAAATATTACATTGAAATTGTATATAAATTTGAGGAATACTGACATCATAACCTTATTACATATTCAGTCCATTAATATGAAATATTGTATTTGTTTAGGTCTTTATTAATTTCTTTCAACATTTGTTTTAGTTCTTAGGGTATAAGGCTTTAACTTCGTTATTAAATTTATTACTGATCTTTTTGAGACTATTGTAACCAGGAATGCTTTCAAATGTCATCTTTGAATTGCTTCTTTTTAGTGCATAGAGATGCATTTGATATGTCATGTTCACTTGTTTCCAGTCACGCTTACTTATTAGCTCTGATACTTCCATGATGCTTTATATCCTAGTCTGATAATTTTATAGACATTTGTATACATGTTATACAGTATGATTCTCACTATACTATATCACATCACCCATGAGAAGAGATAACATGACATCTTTTAATCAAATATAAATACCTCTCTTTTCAGTCTAGTTGTCCTCACTAGACTCCCCCGTACAATGTTGAATAGATATGACAACAGTGGAAAATTCTGCCTTGTTTTTGATGTTATGAGGAGAAATATCATGGCTCTTCTTTATGTAAAATCCATTTTAGTCTTAACTATGATATAGTCTTTGTAAAACTATCCCATTCTCTGTACTTAGTGATGTTAATACTTGTAACAGTTCACTAATGGTAAATTATTTTCTTAATGCTTTGTAGTTTTAGAATTTTCATTCTCAATGGTATTTATTCTGAGATAACTATATGTTCTAAGTTAATATTTGCCTTCCAAGTGTTGCATCTGCCGATTTTCCTGAATTCCATCAACTTGCCATTAATTCTTATATTTATTTCTTTGATTAATGTTCACATACTATGCAAACAGTATATAAATTAAATCTGCAAAACACTTGTGATAAAGGTCTGTGCTTATAAATTTTCAGGATAAAAATTTTCCCACAAATTCACGCAGGAAAAGCAAACTTAGTGGTTTCTAAGTGGTGTAACTTTTACAAAATCCAATTAAAAGCAAGATTCAATGCTTTAATGTCTTAGCCATAATTGAATTTTTCAATTTCTCTGTCTTGTCAGGGACAAACACATTTTTAGATCTGAATTTGATCTAAAAACACACACAAATCAGGTGGAAGTTCTTGTTATGATAGCAAAGGTAACTATTACTCAGACTAGAAAATTCCAAATCTATACCACCCCAAAATGTCTCAATTTCATGATTTTCACTCTTACTATATTAAGATCTTTGGTGAATTCAATGTTTATGACATTTATCTTAAATTTCTATGTGGATACAAGAATAATCATGTTACTTTGCTCATTAATATCTAAGAAAAAAAACTTCTTACCGATAGTTTACCTCTCCATTGTCAAAATGTTAACTATTAATTAAATGGCACTTTTGAGCACCTAAAATATATATAACATGAAATAAGAACTGAATTTAAAGTTATTAATTAGTTTACCTAGAAATAGCCAAATCAGACTGAGCTCTACTGTCTTGAAGATGAACATAACACATTTATCCTGTAAATCAGCAGCCTTTTTGATACTTTTTCTTCCTTGTTGACCTAATATTCTTTTTATGGCTTCCCTATAGATACATTTTCTAAATTAAAATGTCCATTCAGCAAGCATCTCTTAAGATTATAGGAAATACTTCATCTTACTACTTTCAAAGTATTCTCTTCAAGGCCTACCTTTATTCTTAGCTGTTAAGAATTAAATAAAGTAATTAATATTTTCAAAGTATTGACTCATCCCTTTATTTTTTTGATTTTTTTTGTTTAAAGAGAGAAAAAAGGAAAAAAGTAGAAATATTACAGAATTTCAAGAAAAGAAGATAAACAGTAAGAAATCACTAATTGATAAATTACATATTGTTCTTTTAGAAATAGTTATTCAAGTTACAAAATTAAAGCACACAAAGTGGACACTCAAGCAGTGAGAGTGCAAACAGATCTGTTCAACAATCCTACAAGAACCTAGAAATATGGTTATCAATCCCACACACCTAAACATGCATGCAGCTATATCTTTTATAGCACTTCCTATTTCCTATTTTTTTACAATAGCAATTATACATTTTTAAAATTTTATTTAAAGAGAAGAAAAAAAAAGCAAAACAGAAAAAAAGGTAGCAACAATACAGAATTCTAAAAGAAAGAAAGAAAAAGGAAAATGAGAAAAAACCCCATTAAGAAATCAGGAATTTATAAATTACATACTGTCATCCTGGATGTAGTTGTTCAAGTTAAAAAGTTAAAGGGTACATAGTAAATATTCAAACAGACTACAAACAGTTCTGCTCAAAGATCCAACAAAGATTCAGCAATATGGTCATCTATTTTACACACTCAAACATACATGCAGTTATATCCCTTAGAGCACTTTCTTTTCCTTTCTTTTTTACAATAGCAATTACATATTTTGGTTTTATTACACTTGTAGTTCTTATTTACTTTTTACACTAGAGACAAAATATGATATTTATAAATATGATTCTTGTTTATTTCACTAATGAGGATAGTCTCAAGTTGTCTCCATTTACCTATGAAGGCCTCAAGATCATCCTTTTTTATAGCTGAGTAATATTCCATTGTATAAAAATGCCACATCTTTTTCATCTGCTCTGCAGTTGATGCATCCCTTTATATTAATAAGTTTTTTCCACATAAAATATATCAAAATTTAAAAGAAAAAAATATTATTTCTAATAATTGTTAGAATTCTCTGGGCTGGTTTTCTGAATGGGTGCTGAATAGCTCCACGTTCCTGGAAGTTGCCCTGCTATTTGAATGCTGCTCAGCTAGATTGGTTCATTCTCCCTCTTTGTGCTCTCTAGTTGGCTGCTTGTTCCTGAGAAGTCTCATAGTTTAGTCAGTGAACAGAACCGAAGTGCTGATACCCTATTGGTCAAACACGTAACAGCACCAAGCTCAGTTCAAGGAGTAAAAAAAAAAAAAGATATTTAATATGATTAAAGGAATAATACAATTTCATTTTAATAGGAGGTAATTACAGAGATGAAAAGGTTTTGCAACTTTCTCTTTTCCCCACAAAATCCTGTAGAGTCAGAACAAGTCCTTTCTTCCTAGTGGCAAAGTTCATGACTGTCACTCATTAAAAAAAGGGACAAAAAGAAAAGCATACCAAATTTATTTATTCCACCAAAAGTTTACATGATATGGAAGCTTTCAAAAGTTAAGAGCTCCAAACCCAAGGAAAACTGTCTTTATTCTTAGGGTCGGTGAAAGCTGGGCAGCCCTGTAGAAATGTGACCAGACAAAGGGTCTTCCTTCCCTCCTTGTAATAGACTGAGGAGGAAGTGGACACGGCCTGCTTGATCAGACTCTCTGGCTCCTCAGCACAGTATTCCCTTTCTTTCCTGCACAGGGCAGAACCCCAGCTGAAATTAGAATACTACTACTTTAAAGGCAAGCTAAGCACAAAAACTATTCTGTACCTTACTTAAAGGGTTGGGAGAAATTCCTATATCCAACTGCAATTCACATCTTTCCTAATATATTTATGATGTTTTGAAGATATTTGGCCCTGAATTCACATATCTTTGGAAAATGTCCAAAGGGTTTCATCATAAGCTACAAAGAACAGAAACTGAAACCCAAACAAAACAAAAAAGTAAATTTACACACATCAGGGCTGTAGTTTTGATTGCCCCTTATTACTTCCGACTCTGGAATTCAACAAGGGAAATTGTGGAAAAGAAATAACCACATCTCCTAGATTGTCTGGTTTGAATAAAGTAGTACGTATGATTGTGTTGGATTGACCACGTGGTCAGTTTGTAACACCCAGATGAACTAGTCAGTGTGGTGCTGGGTCTGAATGGCCCACCTGAGGACTGCTGCCGACATAAAATGGGGAACTGGAGAGGAAGAAGTGGTATTGCTTGTTCTCCTGTTGCTGTTCGTTCTGCAGGAGCTTGTCATGCTGACTTTCCTGATAAGAACTTGACTGTTCTTATCATCGGAGAGCTTGGAAACTTGCTCTTGCTGAGGGTGGGTGTAGTATTTTTCAGGACAGCTGTGGTCCTTACTTTGGGCATTGCTTCCTGACTTCAGATGCAAAGATGGTGTGCGGTTCAGTCTCCAGGAGAAGCTTGTCACACCGGCTTTCTGATATGAACTTGGCTATACTCATCATTGGAGGAGCTCTGGATCTTGCTGTCACTGAGGATGGCTATGATACTTTTCAGGGGAGCCCTGGTCCTTATTTTGAGCATCGCTTCCTGGCTCCAGTGCAGATTCCTCAGCCTGTGGCACAAATCCTTCCTTCCACTGGCTCAGACTTTCTAGCTTCCACCAGTGACTTTTGGGGCTTTCCCAGTGAGGATCCATGAAACAGACTTGCATGAGACATTGTCACGGGCTCTAGGTCTTCAGCTGGACTCATGCAGGACATTGCCATGGGATCCAGACCCTCAGCTGGATTCTTTGGGTCTTTGGTCTGTGGGCAGATTTCCTGCACTTTTCTGTGCTTTATGCTTTGGGTGACTATTATAATTCTATAAATTATGTGTCCTGCATTAAATTTATTTCCTTGCAGACTCTGACTACAACGATCCTTTATTTACATTATCTTTGTTGATAATCACAACAGACTAATGAGTTTATTTTTATTTTTGTTTTAAAGACAAGAAAGCAGATGTAAAAGATGTTAAATATCCTTGTCTGGGATGCTATAATTAGTGAACAGTGAATCAAATGTGATTTCAGAGTTCTGTGATGTCAAGGTTGTGATTTTTGCACATATATTTCATTACATATTTGTTTCACCTAGATACGGTAGCCAGCTGCTTGCCATACTTCTTGAGAAACAGAGAAAATAAAAACTACTGAAATATTATTTCAACAGAAGTGTAGAAATAACAAGAGGAACTGACATAGATATAGAAGGGCTCCAAAGGGCATTAGAAGAGCCCTTTGGAGCCCATGTTATGCTATATTGTCACATAATATAACATCTAATGGTGATTCCCTTGAGTTTCTAAGAAGACAGAGTTCCATGTAATAATCATAACACATTAATAAATAAAAATGTTAAAATCACATCTTATGGTCTTAAAGATATAATGAAATAGGACTTCAGTGAATTACTAAAAATAAATATTTCAGACAAAGCATTCTTCTTTTGTATATAAGGGTGGATGCATTCACTCATTTTGCTTTATTTGCAATGTATGGTAGCATAGACCAAATCTTCTTTAAAATTAGACAAAAATGTAAAGTTCTTTCAAAAGAAAATGGAAAAATGTTCCTACTACTAGTTACAAGTATCTCTCTGTATAGGTAGAAATCAACTCAACCCAGTGGAGTACCAATATCAATATCTATATTAATGTCAGTATCAATATCATTATCAATAGCAGTGAGAGAGGCTGAGAATTATTTGTCTCTGGTAGTAGAGAAAAACTTAAACTTACATCCGTACTGGGAAAACTGCTATCAAATGTTAAACATAACTTTATTTTACTGTCAAATACAATGCTTCATTTCAAATAAATTATTGGGCTTGGTACACAGTTCAGCAGAGCAGTCCTGCCCAGCATGTGTGAGATTGTGAGTTCGATTCCTAGTACCAAAAAACCCCAATAATACGTACTACACTGTTACAGTCTGGCACTATTTCCTTCAATAAGAGGGTGTGTGCTTTTACTTTTAAAGTAAGATGTGCTAATATTTTGTTTTATGAATAAGAAACTAAAGCAGGCAATATTTTCATAAAATTGCATTTATCAGCAAACTACCCATTTAAGTTTACAAGTAATTATTATTTGCTATAAATTCACAAATCTGTCTAACCAATAATTGTACAAAATGACTAATATCAAAGGATTAATACTGGAAAAATACTGAGTTCATGATGGCTCAGTAGGCTTTCTGTACACCACCCCCAGAGCTGAGGGAAGAAATGTGCTGGAAAATTAATACAATACTAAGACAGAGACATACTAAGACATTTCTATATCAACATAAATTACCTTTTCATGAATTATTTTACTGTATATTTACTACTTTAACCAGAACCTAATGAAATAATGTAAGTAAAATATGTGCAAAATGGAGCCCGGAAGAAGGCATATGCTATTCCTGACAGCATCGTGTAGCTGTCTTTCTGAGTGACCTACAAAGGTTTTGCCATGATAAGATATCATGATTTTTAATTAAGATGACTGGAGAGACATTTGTCTCCATGACTGCAGCATATGCCTCACCACAGAATTTGAATATGAAATACAGGAAATACATTTTGCAGCGTGGCATGTCCTGTCTACGACCCCATTCTAGATAATCTTTAATGTATACAAATGCAGTTGAGGTCTCAGGGTAAGAAAAGGACTCTATGTAATTTAAATAAGAACATTTTTACAGTGAAGGCAGAAGCATATTCTGTAATCCTGTTTTGGGCAGAAAATTCCATTCATTTCTGACTATAATATATTGTAGATCTCTAAGAGGGAAATCTACCCAATGCAATATCATTTTAGGGAAGGTATGCTTTAATTTAAGAAGGTATAAAATGAATTACAGTGTTTTCAGAAGAAAAATTAGAGCTTGTCTTTGAATAGCTAAAAATACATTCACAACAAAATCCCTTTGAAAATACCCATGAAAATAGCAATGTAAACTCTGATTTTCATCAAAATCACACAGATCAATTCTACACCAGGTATACTTTTGTCCTCCAACAATTCAAATAGAAAATACTTAGCTTGATGCTGAGTTGGAGAATTACAAATCATATTGTCAAGGCATATATTCTTTGTCTACTTCAAATGCTGTCTTTGGATTATCTGTTCAAATATATCAGGAAAAAGACATAGGTAACCCAAGCCAATAAACAATCTTAGTAATGGATTTCATTTTATTGTAAAGTACATTCTATGTTTATATTTGTAGCATAATTTTCTTGGTATACTTCACTTACAAAGCTGCACATAGAATCTAACGTCTACTCCTAACTTCATAATTGAGAAGCTCTATTATATTTAACTTATAAGACTCTGAATAAAAGCAGTAAGGCATGCACAGACTAGATCAAGTGGAATGGTAATTATAAAAATTGGAGTCAATTTTCTAGTGAAATTATTAGAGAGTCTACTGCTCAAATTCATCTCAGATTCATTAAGTGGGTTCCAGGAATCCACTGGAATTCTCAAAATTTCCATTCATAATATTAACATGAACTATTCATATTTATTTGATTCACTCACTTTTTTTATCAAAGCATTTTACCAAGCACCTAGTATGTTTCAGGTATAATTCAGGGCAGTAGAGTGCATAACAGTAAACTAAAAAAAAAAAAAAAGAATAGCCTCTTAACTTGTGTGGGTACAAGTATATATGTATTTTGTTTTTGCTTTTGTTTCATGTGTGTGTGTGTGTGTGTGTGTGTGTGTGTGTAACAGAGGGAGAGAGCGAGAGAAAGAGAGAGAGAGAGAGAGAGAGAGAGAGAGAGAGAGAGAGAGAGAGGGAGAGGGAGAGGGAGAGATTGGTTGTAGGATTAGTGTTGTTTGGGTCTAATTAACCTAGGGTAGTTATAGATGAGCTATGTGAAAACATTTGAGCAGAGTCCTGAAACAAGTGGGATGGTGGAACTATGGTTATCTCTAGAAAAAGAGCCCTGCAGAAGGGAGAGGAAGAAAAAAACCCTTGAATCGTGTCCGTGCTTGTCATCTAACTCTTCTCCACATTACCTATTTTTAGTCACTTATTTACTCATTATTTTCCCTTTTTCATCCTGACATTTGACTCTGTCCTCTTTCCCAATGTGCCTTTTCAGCTTCAGCTCTCATTATTTAAACAGATGATTGTTTTTTCCATACTTCACAATTGAAATTAACTTCAAGCTCCCATTAGCACAATGTCTCTTGATTTTCATGATTCTTGACTGGGTTACAGAACAGGTGAGAGAGTTGAAGATGGAGGTACTTGATAACAAATATAACTGTGAAGTACATTACTCCTTATCTAGAATGTTGCATAAGCATTTATCAAGTTGCTACAAGGATAGTAGAACCCAACAAGTAAGCTGACTTATCTTTTCTTTGTCCTGTGATCAGCATCTATCAAATCATTAATTCACCTATCATATAAGTTAATTAAATGATATATTATTTCACATTTTCCAACATATTGACAGGATATTAAAAGGCAGATGTGCACAGATTTTGAACTAGTCTACTCAGAAGATGAAAAGCCTAATGTTGTATTGTATTTTGCAAAATATAGGCCCAATCAGAACCTGAAAAAGTGATCTTAATTGGAATAAGTCTTTGTATATACAAGTTAAAGATCTTTATCTAGGCCTGATGGCTAGTGCCTGAACTCCCAGCACTCAGAGAAAGCCAAGCAAGAGATTACAAATCTGATCCCAGCCTAAAGAAGTTATCAACTTAGCAGATACTGTCTCAAAAATAAAATAAATAAACAAACAAACAAGATTTGAAGCTGTAGCTCATTGCAAAGGCCAGAGACTCAATTCCTAGTAACACACAGAAATAAAGAAAAAAGGAAGGAAGGATGGAAGGAAGGAAGGAAGAAGGAAGGAAGGAAGGAAGGAAGGAAGGAAGGAAGGAAGGAAAGAAGGAGAAAGAAAGAAAAAGAAAGAAAGAAAGAAAGAAAGAAAGAAAGAAAGAGATCTTGAAATAAAACCATCCTGGGTTCCTAGGTTTAAGATAAATCCTAATCCCAAGACTAGTCTCCTAATAAGAGAGAACAAATGAAAATCTTAAATCAGGGATATTCAGAGAAAATCACATGAAGAAGCAAGTAGGAGTTATAGCATTATCTTTATAAACTTATGCCAAAGGTTATTAGAACCATAGAAACTAGTAGAGTGGAAAAGAACAGCTTCTCTTAGTCTTTCAAAGGATTTAAATCTGTCTTTCTGAACTGTGGACAAATAAATTTACAAACCTTTCAGGTGATCAATTTTGTAGTCATTTGTTAAAACAACCTTTCGAAACTAATGCATCCACTTTGGATCTCATAAAACAGAATGATTTGTACTGTCATTTGATTGTCTACTTTTTATGCTCTGATTCTGTAATTTGAATAACTACTTTAAGATAATAATATGTAATTTATCAACTAGTGATTTCTTACTGTTATTTTTTGAAATACTGCATTATTTCTACACTTTTTCCTCTTTTGCTTTTTTCGCTAAATAAAATAAATAAATAAATTTAAAAATAAATTTAAAAACTAATACATCCATATTTTAGGATATTTAAATCAATGCAGTTGCCCAAGAAACATATAGCAAGACTGAGAATTTAAAAACCAAACAAAAATGCAACTTTCCCCTTTCATTTCTTTTCTCTTCTCGCCCAGCATCGCCCAGCCCCCAGCCCAAGGAACCTGCATAGTTGATATTGTAAAATGGCCGCTGCCCGCTGTTTTTCACCATTCATAGGAGACACAGTTATCACACTCAGTGCACATCAGGTGTGGGCTAAGATTTGGGCTGTTACAGTGCTTACTAGGTTTCTTCTCTAGGATAAAGGGAGACCCTAAAGAAGGTCCAATGGTATATCATTTCTCAACTATCCCTGTTAAATACCACCGTAGTAGATTAGCCTGTTACTGCTGTGGTTGAGCTGATTGCAGAGGAATAATCCTAACTCAGAGGACAACTTAGTGTCAACGAACCATTTTACCCAATCTATACCACCTTTGAAGAGAGTGGCAGCAAGAGTTCCAACCCAAAAACTCAGACAGGATCAGACTCTACCAGAATGCATGCCACCTGGAAGAAGGCTGTCCTGAGTGTGAGTGAGCCTCAGTATTGTGGAGGGAGGATCAGGGGTTACTGAGGCTCCAGCTCACAGCTTCTCTACCAAGTAAGTTCCTCAGTCAGGCAGCACATATGCGATGTCTCATTGGAATATTTAATCTGTATCCCATTGGACATCTTATTGGTTTAAATTTTTATGCTTCTTGATTTATTTAGTAACATGGGGTTATGTTATGTTCTTTTATGGTTCCTTTTCTTTATTAAGTTGCTTGTTTTCTATTTGTTGTTTCATTGACTCTGATTTAATAAGTGTCTAGATTCTCTCTCTTGCCTCAGCTCTCTAGCTGGTTTCTTCACTTCAAACCTCTAAAAATGTATTATTAACCATTTCTTTAATATTTTTCCAAACACATCAGATCATAGCACCATGAAACTAGAAATTAATGATAAAAGAAACTGCAAAAACTCCACAAACGCATGGAAATTGAATAACACACTCTTGAGCAATCAGTGGGTCACAGAGGGAATTAAAGAAGAAATTAAATAATATCTACAAGGAAACAAAAATACAAATACAGCTTACCAGAATCTGTGGGATGCAATGAAAGTGGTCCTCAGAGGAAAATTTATTGCACTGAGTTCCCACATCAGGAAAACAGATCAAACACAAATAAGCAACCTGATGTTACACCTCTAACATCTAGAAAAAGAAGAGCAAGTCAAGCCCAAAGCCAAAAGAAGGGAGGAAATTATAAAGATCAGAGCAGAAAACAATGCAATAGAGACTAAGAAAACAATACAAAGAATCAAAGAATTGGATCTTTGAAAGAATAAGTAAACTTGATAAGCCCCTAGCCAACCTTATTTTAAAAAAGGAGAGAAAAGACTCAAATTCATGCAATACAGAATGAAAAAGGTGAAATCACTATAGACTCTGTGGAAATACAGATCATCAACACCTATTTCGAAAACCTCTACTCTCATAGGTTTGATAACACAAAAGAAATGGGAAGATTTCTAGAAACAATTTAACTACCAAAGCTGGGTCAAAAAGATGTGAAACTGCTGAATAAGTCAATTTCTATTAATGAAATTGAAAATGTAATTAAGTCCTTACCAACAAAGAAGAATCCAGGCCCAGACGGATTCACTGCGGAATTCTACAAGAAATACAAAGAAGACTTAATGCTGACATTCCTCAAACTGTTCAATGAAATTGAAAGGGAAGCAATTCTTCCTAAGTCATTCCTGGAAGCAAATATTACTCTAGTACCAAAACCTGAGAAAGACCCAACTAAAAAGAGAACTACAGGCCAATCTCCCTAAGGAACATAGATCCAAAAATTCTCAATAAAATATTGGCAAACAGGATGCAGCAAATCATCAAGATTATACACCATGACCAAGTGGGATTCATCCCAGGCATGCAGGAATAGTTCAACATACATAAGTGAATAAACGTAATTCACCATATCAATAGAGCCAAAAGTAAGAATCACATGATCATTTCTATAGATGCAGAAAAAGCTTTTGATAAGGTCCAACACTCATTCATGATAAGAACCTTACAGAGAATAGATGGTCTTTACCTAAATATGATAAAGGCCATCTATGACAAACCAACAGCCATAATCATATTAAATGGCCAAAAACTGAAAGCCTTTACCTTAAAATCAGGTACAAGACAAAGCTATCGATTATCACCACTCCTATTCAACATAGTACTGGAAATACTAGCCAGAGCAATCAGACAAGAGAGAGAAATACAAGGAGTAAAGATAGGAAAAGAGGAAGTTAAATGATCATTATTTGCAGATGACATGATACTCTACATAGAAGACCCCCAAAACTCCATTAAAAGACTCCTAGATATAATAAATAAATTCAGCAATGTAGCTGGATACAAAGTCAATACTCAAAAATCAATAGCATTCCTATAGACTAACAACAAAATCACTGAGAGAGAAATAAGAGAAGCCACACCCTTCACAGTAGCATCCAAAAAAATGAAATACTTAGGAATTAATCTAACAAAACAAGTAAAAGAGTGATACAAGGAAAACTATAATGCCCTGAAAAAGAAATCAAAGAGGACCTCAGAAAATGGAAAGACATCCCTTATTCATGGATAGGAAGAATAAATATTGTGAAAATGGCCATTCTCCCAAAATTTTTATAAAGATTAAATTGAATCCCAATGAAAATAGCACTAACATACCTTGTAGATTTAGAGAAATCACTCCTAAAATTCATCTGGAACCAGAAGAGACCTAGAATAGCAAACGCAATTCTAAGCAACAAAGGAAAGACAAGAGGTATCACAATCCCTGACTTGAAGTTACATTACAAAGCTACCATAATAAAATCAACATGGTACTGGAATAAAAACAGACCTAAAGATCAATGGAATAGATTAGAAGATACAACCACAACTACAAACACATTTGACCACCTTGTCTTTGATAAAGGGGCCACACATGTCCATTGGATGAACAATAGTCTTTTTAATAAATGGTGCTGGAAAAACTGGCTATCCATATGATGAAAACTAAAACTAGACCCATGCTTATCACCGTGTACTAAACTAAAATCTAAATGGATTAAAGATCTAAATATTAAAACAGAAACACTAAATTTGTTGGAAGACAAAGTAGCTAAAAATCTTGAACACATAGAGTTAGGTAGAGAATTCATGAACAAGAATCAAACTGTACAGGAAATACTTCCCAGAATCATTAACTTGGATCATGTCTTATTAAAGAGTTTCTGCATATCAAAAGAAATCTCCAGCAGAGTGAAAAGAAAACCCACAAGTTGGGCAACAATCCTGGTCAACTGTTCCTCAGACAATGGACTTCTCTCTAGAACATATAAAGAATTTCAAAAAATCAGGCCCCCAAAATTCAAAGACCCAATCCAAAAATGGGCATCCAAGATGAATACACAGTTCTCAGAAAAAGAAACACAAATGGCAAATGAATACATGAAAAAATGTTCATCATCATTGGTCATTAGAGAAATGCAAATTAAAACTACACTGAGATTCCATCACACTCCAGCAAGAATGGCCAGGATCAAGAAAACTACCAACAACAAATGCTGGAGAGGCTGTGTGGAAAAAAGAACTCTTCTGCACTGTTGGTGGGAGTGTAAACTGGCGCGACCACTTTGGAGGTCAGTCTGGAGATTCCTCAAAAATCTGGGATTGAAAGTCCCATTTGACCCAGCTATTCCACTTCTAGGCATATTCCCAGAAGAACTAAAAACATCATACCACAGTGATATAAGTGCACCCATGTTTATAGCAGCACAATTTGTAATAGCCAGATCTTGGAAACAACCTAAGTGCCCATCAACTGAGGAATGGATAAAAAAGATGTGGTATTTTAATACAATGGAGTACTACTCAGCTATAAAGAATGATCACATTGAGATATTTATAAATAAATGGATGAAACTTGAGACTATACTCATAAGTGAAATAAACCAAACTCACACGTATAAATACTATATAGTGTCCCTGGTGTAAGACATGGTAAGACTACCTAACATTTCATGGTAATCATGATTCCCCATTACATTGCTTTGAAGTCTTATAATGTTTTCATTCATTGCTTGGAATACTTTTATTCTGTTTTGTTTGACCTTATTATGGTGTGATGGTGTGAACAGTTACTTTGAAGAAAACAAGTCATTATGGCAGCCATTTCACATTTAATATCATCTTGCTTTGAAGTCCTACCATGATTTTTCTTCTATTTCCACTGGGTTTACTATGTTGTGTCTTATTGTATTTTAATATGTATGATAATATAAACAGATTTTTTATGGAAAATGAGTTATTAAAGTAGCCCTTGTTCATTTTCTGTTATTTGGTTCAGAATGCCCTGTAATACTTTCATTCTCTTGACAGTTTTATACTATTTTGTTGTGTTTGATATTATTGTGTGTGAAGCTATGCTCAACTATTTCAAAGAAAGAGACATTATGGTAGCTACTGTTAATATCCAGCTGTCTTTTTGTGAATTCCTGTGTTGCTTACATTGTTCTGTTCCAATCTGCTTTGCCCTGTCCTCTTTTGCTTTATTTTCTTTGAAATAAAATTAAAAAAAATATTTTTCCAAATATAACTTTCTTGACAAGGTTTTAAATTCTTCATACATAGCTCTCTTATACTCACTCCTACCTTTACTAGTATTTTTCCTTGTTTCTCCCATCCTAAATCTTTGACTCTTCCGCATCCTAACTAGCTTATTGTTTTCCCTTTTTCTAGAATCTGACAACCACACAGCCTTCCTCAATCACGGGTAGCTCTCACGTATCTCAGCCTTGCCCCCACAAAATTTCCTCTATATAGTCTCAGTTCTAACTCCCTTCAACTCAACTAAAAGTACTGCAGTAACATCAGATCCCACACCAGTCTGTCCCACCCCTCTACCACTATCTCCCCCTTCAAATCTCCCTCTTAGTGTCAAGCACCCCTCATTCCCCCACCTCCCACTCTCCCTGCCCTCCTCACTTACCCAACTGCAGAGCAACCACAAACAACAAAGTGTCACAGTGTACAAAAAAAAACTGAGATAGGAGCAGAGTGACTCCAAGGACTGGTGTGCAGAATGTTCTTAGACCGAATCTATGGATGGCATCATAAACAGAAGTATTTCTCTTGGCAAACGTAAGAGCAGAGTTGAGATTTCTTAAAGAACAAGAGCAACCACTGGCTGAAAAATCATTTATGAGAAGGTAGTAACCTACTAAAAATCTCCATATAAGCCACAAAGTCTCCTTTTCTTTAGTTCCTAACATGAAGTAACTCCCCAACAAAGGAGGGCAGAAAATGGGTGCCACATATAATGAGGTAACAAATAAACACAGATACACATAAGATAATGGGGAGGCAAAGGAACAGAGGATCTCTGAGCTCCCCACAACTACTTCAAGGCAAAGTAAGAGTCACAAAGGGAGAAGAAATATCGGGAAGCAGAAATCTATGAAAAGTGCCTAGAATGATAAAATAAATGTTTGAATTCAAGAGGAAATGAAGCAAAAGCTCACAGAAATTTCACCCAATATGCCTCTGATGAATTTTGAGGAGATAAATGAAAAACTCGAGAAACTAAACAAAACATTCAAAACTTGAAAGACAGATTCAAGAAGGCTATGGAATTTTCAAAAGATGTCAGATAGAAATACCTGAAATAAAGAATTATAGAATTCATACATTGCAGAAATGACCAAGGTAGAGACAAAGTATCTGATACTGAGGACAAAAGAGAAGTACATAAGAACTCAAAGAAGCCAAAAAGAAAATAAAAGAACAAGAGAAGACTACCTAGCAGTTAATGGATGAAAAAAAGAAGACCAATCTAAGGGTAATCAGAGTTAGAAAAAAAAATAGAAGATAGTACAGATAGTACAAACATGCTTGCAGAAATTATGGGAAAAATTTTTCCAAATATAAGAAAAGAGTTTAAAATGCAAGTAAGTGACACTTATAGAACAGCAAACAATTGTAATGAAAGGTCAAGTTCTTCAAGTCATATCCTAATAAAATTCCCAGATATCCAGCAAAAAAAAAAATCAAAATTTCAATGCAGAGAATCATAAAAATTACATAGAAAGGTAAACCAGTTAGAATAACAGCAGATTTCTCAGCACAAACCTTGAATACTAGAAGAGCTTAATGCAAATAGCTCCCAACCCAAATTAACTCACCCTGCAAAGCTATCCTTCAAAATAAATGAAGAAATGGGATATTTCCATGAAAAAACCAGCTCTAGAGAAAATACTTAAATATATTCTCAACTAAAACAATGAATTCAACAGAGCTGAAACACAAAGGAAAGAGGTGAGATCAATGGATAAAAACCAACAAAAAAATCAGAAGTAAAAACAAAAATGCATGTACAGATAAAGAAGGCAATGATGATTAATAACCAACAAATCTCAGTAACATCTGCCAATGTTCGTAACGGCCTCAGCTCTGCAACTGTAAGACCCAGACTGTCAGGATCAAAAACCAGAATCCAACAATCTGTTGCATTCAAGAAATTCACTGAATCTAAGAAGATAATCATAGGCTAAAAATTAAGGAATGGAAAAGAACATTTCATACACTAGGATTCTAAAGTAAACAGGGGCCACTATTCTAATATTAGACATGGAGAAAGTTCAAGTTAAAACTGATCAGAAGAGACAAAGAAAGTCTCTACATGACTTAAGAGACCAGTACAACCACAAGAGGTAACATTGACAAATACATATGCACCAAATACTGGAGCACCTACCTTCCAAATTTCCAAAACTTTCCAATATTAAAAGATCAAATAAACACTACCACAATCATAGAAGGGTATTTTAATACCACATTTTCACAAAGAGATAGATCTGCTAAACAAAATCCAAAAATGAAATTTCAAAGCAGAACCACACTTTGAACTTATGGATTTAAAGGAGTATTCCACTCTTCTATTTTTAGCAGCACTTAGACTTTTTAAAAAATAAATCACATAACTAGTTCACAAAGCCTACTTAAGCAAATATAAAAGAGTAAAAATTACCCCACTCATGCATTAGATCACTGTACAAAACAACTAGAAGTCAAGAATATAAAAAAATTCATAAAAGGCAAAAACTCCTAGAAAATTTACAGTATACTCCCAAACTACCAATGAGTCACAGAAGAAATCAAAGAAAAAAGTAAAATATTTTGGAAGTTAATGACAATGACAGTATGACTCATCATAACCTCTGGGACTCTATGAAAGCAGTTCTAAGAGGAAAACTGATCACAATCAATTCTCATGTTAGTAAAACAGAGCAAGCTCAAACAGATAGCATTATGATAAATTTGAGAAACAACAACAAACCAGGCCAAAGCTGAAATTAAGGATGGAAATTATAATGATGAGAGTGGAAATCAATGAAATTGAGATTGAAGTAAGGAAAAGCAGAAGTCTAAGAACTGGCTCTTTGAAAAATAAATAAAATAGATAATCTCCTAAGAAGACTTACATTTGTAAGAAACTGGGGGAAAAAAACCTAGAAAATATAATGTTGAGTGAAGTAAACCAGGCACTCAAGCTTAAATACTGTAAAGTATCTCTCATTTGAGGGAGTCAGGGTACAAACAAGGAGATGATAAAAGCGGTTAGGAGGGGACCGGGAGGTGGATGTCTTCCATGGGGAGAGGCACAGCGGAAAGGAGGGAAGGAGGGAAGGAAACATAAGCAGAACAAGATTTGCCATCTACAGGAGCTGGATAACCTCAACCTACGCAAACATTTTTTGGTATATGCTCATATGAAGAAGGATAAATATCAATAAAAATGAAAAGTGGGATAAGGGGATTGGAGAAACAAGAGGGGAGGGGACCAAAGAGGACGGGTTTAGGAGAAAAGGAGACAATCTGGGGTATGTACGTGGGACCACTACACGAAATGACTGTGAAGGGCAGGAATTGGAAATACATGCCAATGGATTTTTTAAAAAAATATCATTGGCCCTGATTTATGACTGTATTAGTGGATATTCAGCCCAGTTTGAACAAAGACTAGACACCTTAGTGAGAAAACGTCCTGAGTAAATGTAATACACTTTGTAAAAGAAGAAGAGTCAAACAGCGGAAACTTATATATTATGACGTGGGATGAAAAAACATGGTGAATCTTCAAATTAAAATATTTTACAGTAAAATACATTGCTATTCACCCACCTCAAAACACTGTCTCTTCCTTCAAACACACTACATCATTTTTGCCACTTTTTCAGGCAGCTCTAGAAGTCCTTTCTAAACTGTGTCTCTAGATGCATCGTCATAGCTGCTGAAAAATCCTAAACCAATTAAACATGTTTACCTTTCATAATTATTTTGACCTGAGGACAAAGTTAGAAAGTGAATATTACCAGATCTATTGAGTAAGGTGTAATGGGACACCTTAATATTTTTACAAGCCAGCCTTCCCTTTGGATAGCACTTGGCAGAAGCACTCACCATATTTTTGACAATAGCTCCTAAAGACATTCAGGAAAGAAAGGGAGATGAATCGTAATGTGTCTTTTGCATGTTAATGTTTTCAATTTGAAGTTTCATCGTATCCAGCACACCTTATATATCGGTTTTACACCACTGCGGTAAGTTGTAGTGGGAACAGAACTTTCCTCTAAGATTTGCCCTGTATCACCTTCAAACACAGATGGGTGCACAAGGAGCACACTAAAGTTCTATGCTGTGCACAACGGCTGACAAAACTTGAAGAAAATGAGGCAAATACAATTGTACGACACTTCAAACAGAATAAAATCATGATAAATTACCCACAACTATCTGCTGATTCTACCAATGTTAAAATATACCCTTTAACAAGCAAAAAACAATAAAAGTAAGGTATTCTGTTTTATGAAGTTGTTACATTAAAATTCATTTAATGATGATTGGTGGTGAGAAGACTACCAAACATGAGATTCAGCATAGTTTATATTTATTCCTTCATTGTTTTAATTACCTTTGTGGTCAGCTGATTCAAACAATAAAATTATGTAATACAAATATAAATAATATTTTCTTTTCTGAACGTCATATGAAAGAAGGCACGTATCTAAGTTTTATAATCTTGAAGGAAGCACTTAGGAAACCAGTTTAGAGGAAGAGTTCCTGGAGCAGTCACTGCCAGGGGCCCACGTCCATATCCCTTTTGCGTTTGCTTCTGTCTCTAAAGACTCCTTACTGTCAACAGTTTTGCAGGCGTTTTACTGAAAGGTCTCACTAAACTTCAAGTGAAGCAACCTAGAAACATTAGAAAAATCAATGCCCCAGAACTGCTCATCAATAATGAAGTTCTGGAACAGAATACACACATCCAAGAAAGCGCTAAAAGGGCAGAATAACAGCCAGCTATTCTCAGAGTATTGTCACCCACCAAAGTTCACGAGCACTTCAGACTGTGATTTTATTGAAAAGCGAGTCGCTGCAGATATAACTAGCAAGATAAAGTCATAATGAATCCAGTGACTGCTGTTTTTACAAAAGGTCATGTGAAGACACAGAGGAAAACCATGTAACAAAGACGAGACTGGAGAAATGCAATTAGAATCCAGGATCCAAGGATTCCCAAGAATCTTGTAAGGAAGAAAAAAGGACTCTAGGCTTTGAACAGTAAGGGTGAAACTTTCAGAGATGGAGTGCCCAAAGCCCAGGACACACTTATTTATTGCTAAGAGCCAACACTGCAGTTAAATCTGAATAACCAAGTTTTAGTTTAAACAAAACAAGAGAAAACAAAACAGTTGTGCAATGCCTGGTTGCTGGGCTGACTTTGCTCACTGGCCGACAGAGAGTTCTGGGTATGAGCCATGGCACATGTGCCTTAAGTTTGCCACCTCTGCCTTAGAGAGAGTCAAGTTCTACCAGTACCTTGACTTTCACTTCCAGCCAAACTGATAGAATAAATATGTGTTGTTTTAAAAACCTCGAGTCATGATATTATGCTACAGAGGCCCTAGGGAACTGACAGAGAAATGTGAGTAAAGCAAGCAAGTTCAGTTTGTAACCACGAGTCTCCTCTCTTGCCAACCAGTAAAAAACTGTAATCTCATTCTCTCTGTCTGAATAAGTGCCTTCCACAGCCCAGATGTTTGCATGACAGAAGGTGCTGGAAAAAAAACCAGGCTCCAGCAAATGGTGACCCATATGGGGCCTGCCCATTTTAATGGAAGAAAAGAGGAGAGAAGCAACATTCACTTTCAGACTCTGAATGTCCATTGACGCTGTTTCCCAGTGAAACATCTTAACCGGTGTTTTGGTAGTCAGGAATTAAACCAGTGCTTCTACATAGAAAGAGGAAGATGGAAATCAGAAAACAGATAATTCCCGGGACAGTGCTGTCCTGTCCAAGGACTATTAAACACCATTTTGTTCTCTTTAATGGGGACTAAGCAACTTACCCAAACATTTGTTCTACCAGAACAAAACCAGACCATCCCAAGAGGGAGAGTAGGAATACCAGATGCCTAACAGGACTTTTTCATTTGATCATATTCAATCCTTTTCTACTGCCTATTTTTCAAGAAAAGAATTATCCTTAAGATACTGCCTCTCAAGTATTGTACCCAAACTTTAAAACATTGCGCTGGGATACAATATTCTTTATGTGCGCCTGGTAGTAAGAATTGAACTGAAGCGTTGTGCTTGCTACAAAGCAACTACTCCACCACTGAGCTACACTCTCCTCTTTTTAATTTTTTTTTTTAAATTTTGAGACAATGTTTTACAAAATTGCCCAGGTTGTCCTCAAATTTGTGATTTTCCTGCCTCTTCCTCTTGAGTGACTAGGAGTATGGGCATGCCAGCACTCCCAGAGATAATATATTCCTTAACAGAACTTCTAAATCACATTACCAAAGTAGTCACACCTTTTCATGTTTTGTAACAGTTTATGTAAAACCACCTCTAACGATGTCCAAACTCATTACAAGTGGTTCACTGGCTCTGTGAAAGATAAAATGCTCTAGACAAGCTAGTAAATTTTATGCAATGGAAAATATGTTTCCATCAAAAAAGTGGGAGAAAAAGTAGATAAAGCAGTGTGTCTTAAGAAATGTCTTAATCAATTTCCCACTGCTGAACAAAATACTAGACTGCTCTAATTCTAAAGGAGGAGAGGTGTACTTTGACTTCTAGTTCTTGGATGATTCGGTTCATAGTTGACCATCTCCAAGGTAGGACAGGGATGGGAGAAGGGTGGAGAGAAGGAAGGCTGCTCACATCCTACTGCCCGGGAAGCAGAGAGAGAAAGTAGGCCCCAGAGAGGCAGGCACCGCATACCTCTCCATCCCACCTCCCCAATGAGAACCTCTAACCAGGCTCTTCCTCCTAATGGTGCACCAGGCCCTTGATCCAATCACATTCCATACTCATGAGCATTTTGGGGGGGACGTTTTACATCTAAGCCACAAGAGAATGTTACAAAGCCAGACTCAAATAAAAATATGGACCACAGAAGAAAATAATCTTTATTTAAATTCCCAAATTAAAAAAAAAAGTATGGCACCCAGTTATTATTGAGCATTATGCCAATTCAGAAATACAATGTTTTAAATAATAGAAATGAATTGAGCCATTTTAGTAGTGTTTTGGAAATGAGGAATTAAAAACCAAATATTTCCCTCTTTAAAATAAATTTCTTAGGCCCAGATTTAGCTCCACGTCATAAGCAACTGCCTGGCAAGCACAAGGTTATGAGTCTGATCCCTGGTACCAAAATTAATAAATAAATAAAATGAAATTAATTCCTTATTTTGTAACCTAATTTGAGAAAAGCTGATAGTGCTGATTTCCATAAGTAGCAAAGGTTGCTGTTGAGAAATCTACCCTCACTCTAACATACTTTTTGTGTGTGTTCTAAGAAATAGCCAGCTGAAGTCGACCACACTGATCTGTACATCCCAAAATAGCTCTTCTACCATGCTGAATGGTTCACAGTCTACCCTTCCTAATGACTTTTTTATAACCTGTCCTTATAAATCCCAAGGTTTTCTCCCTCTCCTTTGACATGTCCCTTATAGACACCATTCCTATCACAACAGCCTGAATAAAAAAGCTGAATTATCAGGGGCATTTTTCTTTCATAAAAACAATCAAATGCCTACAATAAGTTCGGATCCCATGAACAACAGCTGTTGCCTCAGTCATTGCCACTAGATTGTTACTTCTGATTCAACACTGTAACTTGGTCCATCATAAAGTGGTTAATGGGCTCTCTTACATATTTCCTCTAAATTCCCAAGTGGTCACTAAGACACATAAGAATGTTACAGAATCAGTTCCACAGATAGGAAGTACAAATAGTATAGGCAAGTCCACTAGGATGGTTTACACTCTAACTACTGACTCTTTTAACAGTCTCATAAACAAGTATTTTTTTAACTTGATATAGCTCTCAGTGTATGATTCCATGTCTACAAAGCAACTTTAAAATGCACGAGAAAAACTTGTGGTGTCGATATTTTTAATTCTCTGTCTCTCTCTGTTTCTCTCTCTCTCTCTCTCTCTCTCTCTCTCAGTATCTACACTGAGATTAAAAACTGCACATATTTAATACATACAGTAGGGTCAGTCTGGACGTGCATATGTGGTGGAAACCATCACCACTATGAAGGGAATAAACATATTCATCGTCCATAAGTTTCTTTTTCCCCCTTGGATTTTGTTTGTTTTCTTTTTATGGTAAAATTACTTAATATGAGTTGTATCCTGCTAAGCAATGCTTTAAGTACATAATGCATCATTGTCATCTCTAGGTACTGTATTGGAGAGCAAAACTCTAGAAATTACCCATCTTGAATAACTTAAAGTTTAATCCTATTGAACAACTCTTCAATTCCTCATTTCTCCTACACAGGTCCTGGCAGTCACTTTTCTCTGCCTCTGACTTTGACCATTTTAGTCACCTCATATGAGTGGGAATGTGCAATATTTGTCCTTCTGAGTGGTTTAATCAGTTTTGCCTGCATCTCCCTTATTTTCTAAAGCTGAATACTAGAGCATAAAATGTATATGTCATGTTTTTTAGGCATACATCCATCTATGCACACTTTTTGGCTATTGTGAATAATGCCACAATGAACATGAATGTTTTTTTCAAACAATTCATTTCTTATAAATGAAGTTTCAAGTACATATGTTGGTTCTATATTTAGTTTTTATAGAGCCTCATAATTCTACTAATTTAGTCAGCCATAGTGCACAAGAGTCTCAATTTCTTTACACTTTCTCCAATACTTGTTTGCTTGTTTTAAGATACTAGTTGCTTTGACAGGAATGAAGTGGTAACTCCATGGTTTGGATGTGCATTTCTATAGTGATTTGTGATTATGAATTAATTCTTTGGAAGAATACCTATATTATTCTTTTGTTCACTTTTTAATTCACTTATTTGGTTTTCTTGCTTTCTAGGAGTCCCTTGTATTTTGTCAACCTAACTTCTTATGTGATATACGATGTACAAATATTTTCTCTCTTTTCATGGGTTGCATTTTCATACTGTTGACTTTTGTTTGGAACTTTTTTCATTTGATGTAGCTTCACAGAGTCATTTTTGTTTTTGTGCTAATGCTTTGGATACACATGTGTGAGATAATTGTCAAAACCAATGTCAAGAAAATTTCCCTTTATGTCTCCTTCTAGGAGTTTAGCAGTTTTATATCTTTTGTTTAAGTCTTTATTTCCTTTGAGTTGAGTTTTGTGTATTTAATATGATTTAAGTCCACTTGCATTAGTTTGCAGGTGGCTGTTCAATTTGCAGGAAACTAAAATGTGTCGATGGTCATCCAGCCTGCTCGGCTGTACTTATCAGGCTTGTGCTTCCGCTGACTCTGTCCGGAAACCTTCTCATCGCTACATTTAATGACCCCTCAAGAGTTCTATTTCTGTCAAGGCTTTCCTTGGGAAATGACTGCTATAATATCTTTTAAAAAGATTTGCTTTCTTTTTGATTTCTATTCCAGAACACACAGAACCAGGACTGGTTAAGCATTATAGGCCTAAACTAAAAGTCTACGAAAGGCAACTGATACTGTTGCATAACAGACATGAAACACAGGAAGGAGCAGCGTTTAGGGAACAAAGAAGTGAGTGAAGGGAAAACAGAACACAGCTCATCCATGGTCAGTCAGGTCGGGACAGTGTGTACTACTACTGAATGCAATAGCAGAACATGAAATACTGTGTTTTTTTCAATTATGGAGACAATTTTTATGTTCTTCTGCCTTTTCTATCTCCTCTATGTCCTATAAAGATTCTCTAGACCTACAATGATTGTGTATGGCAAGAAAATATAAGAAGCCACAATAAAATATGGATGCTACTGAGGTCATCATCATCACAGTCATCTTCTCCTCTTCCACGTCACCATGGCATCATTTGTACATTCATGCCAGAATCACGGTTCTAAGTGCTTTACATCTAATGTTTTCAATTAGTAACTCGCGATAATAGTTCAATCACGACATACTTTTTATCTTCATTTGAGAATCTAGAAAGGAAGTTTAATAATGTACTATAATTCATAAATCTGAAAAATACGATCAGGATGAGTTAAATTCTGAAGTAAAAGCTCAGTTTTTCTGATTCTTTCATTAGGCCAAAAAATCAAGATAAAGTGCTGTATCTATGTCCTGTAAAGGAGAGGTCCAAAGTGCAGGTGTACCCTGATAAAGGCACATCAGAATGCACTGGGGTTTGAAAACAGTTTTATATATGTGAAAAAACCTCAGAAAAGGTACACTTTTGTCCAAAATAAAATTGCACAAAAAATACCAAATTTGCTTTCAGTTAAGTTTAATCAATCATATATAATACTATGTGGCTCATGGTGATAATGAATAACAATGGGAATTGTTAAGGTTGTATTGTATCTTTATTTTTATAGCAATTTGATTACTAAAATTAGAAGCAACATTGTCCCAACCTTTTTATATATTATAATATATATAAACCATTTAGTCTCTAACTTGACTAAGCTAACAGAGGAAAAATATTTTCTAAAGTTTGATCTCTAGGGAAATAAAAAAAAAAGCACTCTGTTTTTGGAGGCTCATTCATTTATTTACTCAAACAAAAATGTATTCAGTGTTATCCAAGCATCACATGCTGTTGTAGTTTCTGAGAGGAAGTCAGGGAGTGAGACAGAGTCTTGTGCCTTCATGAAACCAGTGCTAACCTAACACAAAATGCTATGCAATGTTGATAGGCATAAATATCAGTAGGAGAAATAATATTAGGAGGTGTAAATGCTGCTGAAAAAAAGATGAATAGAAATCATTATTTGATACAATAGTAATGGATTCTTTGAAAAGAGACTATTTGAACACAGACTCAAAGAAGCTGACAAGCAACTCCAAAAAAATATCCTGGATAAGACAGTTTAAAGAAGAAGAGCAGTCAGCCACTGAAGCAAAAGTGTTTTTAGATTTTAGATTTTCAGACAATCCAAGGTAGTTTGAGTGTGTGGAAACCAATAAAAGACATGAACGGAGATAGTAGAAGCACATATATCATGCTTTGTGTCATGACGGAAACCCAATGGAGGATTTCCAGCAAAGGAATTGCAGGCTCAGCCTCACACCTTAAAGAATCACTATGGTTTCTGCATTGAGCACCAAGTGCAGAAAAAGGAAGGCCACTGTAAAGCCAGTACAACGATTCAATAATATGATCATGATGAACTGCTAGACTGTGTGGATGATAACTACCGTGACTATTCCTCAAAAGGCACAAGTGTTGAAAGTTTGGTATTCAGTATAACAAAGTTCAGAGCTCAAGTTTTTGCGAAGTGAGTCCTACATGAATGATGTAACCAATTGATGAATTTATAATGTGATGGCGTTACTAGAAGACGATGCCTAGTTTGAATAAGTAGATCACTGGTGTCCACATGCTTAAAGTGCGTATCATATTCCTCAGCCCTTTTGGTCTGTCTTTGCTTCCTGGCTGGCATAAAATCAGTAGTTTTGCCTGTCACAGGCTCTCACGACAGATTCACAAATGATGGAGCCAGCCAACTACGGACTAAAACCTCCGAATCCATAAGCCAAGATAAATCTTTCCTTCTTTAAGTTGATCTCGTAAGTATTTTTGTCATGATGACAGAAAGCTAACACAATATGCATATTTTTCATGTATTTTAAAGATAAAATCTACAGAGTTTGCTGTTAAATGGGATGTAGTGAATGAGAGAAAGAGTAATGGAAGTTAATGTCAAGATTTCTGATAGGAGCATAGGAAGAATGGGGCCATACTGTCCTGGAGTCCAGAAGGCAGAAGAGGCACAAATACTGAAAAGTTGGAAAATGATAAAAGCTACAGTGCTATTCTTTTGACACATGTCAAAGAGTAAAGAAATCATGTCAGACATTATTGAATATTGTTATCAAGCCATAGAATAATAGAAGGATACAAGAAATATATTTGTTGACTATTTAAAGTGAACCAGTTCCTATGAAAATATATATGCACTCTATCTTCATTCATTAAAATTAATAATGACCTACATAAGTGCCAGAGTCCAGCTGCGGCAGGGCTAGGGTTTCCCAAAGGTGGTCAGGGAGTCGGCGATTGAGAGACAGAAAACACTGCACACCAGTCTGTGAGTGAATCTGAATCCGCTTTTATTTTTTAGAAGCTGGAATATATATTTGCCAACCCTGGCAACAACCCCCAGCCCCAAGCAGGAAACTCCCCAGAGGCCCAG